>JAJSPD010000042.1:0-419438 GCA_021307315.1 Bisporella sp. PMI_857
ATGAGCAAAATGAAAAAGCAGGATACTGATCTTGCAGATTCTTCTTGCATGTGATAATGTATTGCTGTACCCGGAATTTGTACTGAGGCAGGGCTATAACTCTATCTTCTTGGACAAGACTTGAGGGTCCAGAAATTGTTAAAGGATTGTTGGTTCATGAAGGATTATTCCGTCAGCCTTGAACCCATTTCTGTTTAGACTAGAAATAGCTTATCCAAAACAAGAAACTGTTTTGTGTTCGCATCACTATTAGTTCAATAGTTCATTATTGATTTGTTTTATATCTATTCAATATTTATAATTCTATTCTAATTGATACCTCAAGTTCCTGTTTTTGGGTTTGCGACCAGCATAACAGCAGAATACAAATGCAACGTTCTGCACTATGTAAGTATAGCGCCTAAACCTCGGTACTATAGTTTGGCTCAAAGCCCTAGAGCCCTTACTAAGATGATATAAAGAAGCGTTAATATAGAAACTCCAATCTTTTGTTAGCTCCCATAATTTAGCCCCGCTAGTAGGAACACGACTATATGAACCAACGAAATGAACGATCGTGATGAGTCACTGTAGGATGTGGCTGCACAGCAGGGGTTTGTTGGCAGCCTCAGGAGGCTACAAATTTTCATCTCTATAAGTAAAAGTTACGTGCAACTATGGGTAGTTGATCAATTCAGCCAATACCAAGATCTATAGCGTGTTGAAAGCTAAGCAATTTCCTATCAATATTCTATTTTATTAACGCAAGAAAGGGACTTTTTTGCAAGTGTGCTCTATCGAAACTCTGGTGTATAAGAGAATACTTGTTCTGTTCACAGGGCAAGCTCATACTCAGACATCATCAATGAGTTCTTTTCTGATCGAGGGCAATCAGACTTTTTCTGAACCGCCCTTTTACAACGGAGGTCCTGAGCAAATTTTAGATACGGATTACAGTCTTTTTATTGATCTTTTCTTTGTACTTAACTTTGTCTCTTTTATCATTTTCCAGCATACGCACTTCCAGATTCGACGTGCCTTCAAACGGAACACCCAACCAGCCAATCTCTGGCTTCTTTTCCACATCGGCGTCAGTCTTTTCGAGGTCCTTCAGTACCACATCCGCATCGCACTCAAACCAAATCTGCTACAGATTGGTCGCGCTGACTTTGGGTTAATGATGATTCAAAGCATTTCAAGTTTAGTACTGTACATCGCCCGAGAGCAAGCCGGTTACAAAGATGCGATGCATATATCCTTTCGCATTCAGCCTCTACTAGCTCGTCCGGTGGCGACACTGCTTTCGATGCTTCTTGGAAATACATCATATCATGACATATCTCTTCGCATCAGCAGTCATTCTTTCATATATACCCGCCTTATTATATTTGCAGCGCGGAAGATCCGCTTTTCAGCAAGCCACAAAGAGCTATACAATAGTGCGGCCCTTCTCGGCACTATGTTAGCCGTTCATGATTCGAAAGTCAACAAATTCGCTGCTCATGCATATCTTTTGGCAACGTTTGCATCTATGTATATCTACAACAGGGTAGATGCTACGGCCTTTAAAAAATCGAGTAGAAGATCCGCCGCTCGCATAGCCAACAGGCTGCAAACATTCGCCAGGGTCCGCTCTAATACTACAAGGACTCGCTCCAACACCACTAGGTCTCGTTCTAATACTACAACATCTCGCTTCAATACCACTAGAGTTCGCTCCAATACTATAGCATCTCGCTCCAACTCGAAATATACATGCCAGAATTGAGGCTAGAGTTTAACGACATTACGTAAAATATTGTTAAATATACATGGTGAGACATCAATCTTTCTAACTATCCATGAGATGCTCGAGTTTTAATATTGCCCTTTCGCTAACTGCATAGCTACGTTTAAACAGTAGTTATTTCATGTTATGAACGAATTTCCCAATATTAAACCCAACATCAAGCGCTTCTAAGGGAATATGAGGGAAGGGTTTAGCTAAGCGGGTCGGAAGGAGTTTATGTTCATTAGAATTAAGCTCAAACAATTTTATTAACAGAATTGTTTATTTTTACATACAGCAATTCTTAAATTCAAACCTTTGCCTCCTTTTACGTCGTTAAAAGCAAAAAAATAGCTATAACATCTCTATTGGTTATCGTAAGGACACTTTCTATTAGGGTCTTACAGTAGGGTGCAAAAAGTGTCGACCCCCCCCCCTCCCCTTGCTAGCGCGGTTGCTTCAGGGGAGTAAAATTGTGTACATTAAAAACTGCAGCCCTGAAACTGCGTATATATGGTCATGCTAGCAAGGGATGGGTCAACACTTTTTGCACCCTACTGTAGAACATGATTTAAAATGAAGAAACCCCTTCGACTCTAAACCTACTCTCAATACAGCATATGCTGGCCACCTATATTTTATTTATGAACCTCGGATTCTCTAGCTTTGTTAGTAGCTATTTGTATGTAGCTATAATCATGTGACCAGCATATGAAACAGTGGGACCTCGATCCTATCCCTTTAACCGTCAGAGCGTTGTACCCCTGTAAATAATCACGTGACAAGGCATCATCATAATCGTCACATCTCATACTTTTGGCCTTCATACTTTTGGCCTTCATACAACAACAACACCACAACCATGCTTATTAAAGAGACTGTTGCTGATTCTACTGATGCAGGAACCTTACGGCCTGATATTCCTCCCACTACAGCGACCGGCATACAATTTGTGCCTCTCGAATGCCCTCAATTTGACTTCGAAATCAACCTTCCTTCACACGTTGCGCCAGACGACGCATTCGCTATTTGAAGCTTGTTTTTTACTCAGGAACAATTAGAAGAAATAATTCGAAATACGAATAAACATATTTCAAAAGATCAATTATATAGCCCGCGTACAAAAAGTGCGAAAGTTGTTAAACCTGTTACAATTGCAAAGTTGTATAAATACTTTGAAATCTGGATTTATATAAGATTACATATAGAAAACGATATTCAAATGTACTGGAATACTTCAGAATCAATGCTTACACATACTGTAGTTGCTTAAACTATAAGCAAAACTCGGTAAAAGAATATACACCGATTATTGTGCTTTTTTAGACTTAATACGCAAGACGTATTTCAGAAAGTTTGAAGCAATTTTATACTGTATTATATAGCAAACTAACTTTTTTTTTGCTTTAAATAGAACTTTTAAATACTTATATTCAATCAGTTAGCACACAATTTTAGATACTTGGCCGCGACTTAGCTGTCGACGAAGCTATAGAACGATTTACAGGCAGATCAACAAATACGCTTATTATTATTTTTAAACCTATTTCAGAAAGCTACAAAATATAGTGTTTAGCTCAAAAAGAATATCTATTAGTATAGTACTAGCACAAAAAGAGTCAAAGCAAAAATCGAGAACTGCAAAGTGTTGTACTACTAACGAAGCTCAAAACTAATCCTACAGCCGCAGTCGTTCTATACTTGATTTCTAAGCTTTCTAAAGCTAAATTCAAGTATTGCGTGTACTTGGATAACTTTTTTACGTTTACAAAGCTGTTAAAAGTACTTCGAAGCCAGGAAATCGGAGCTACGGGCACGTGCTGCATCAACTTTGGCATATTGAAAGATTTTGTTTTAATAAAGAAGGATAATAAAGCAAAAAATCAAATACTTTGAGGGACTTTATTTGCTCGACTTTCGAAAAACCAAAATATCTGTTTTATAGCCTGGAAAAATAACGCTTTGGTTTTTTTCCAGTCTACAATTACAAACGGCCAAAGTACGATTATTCGAGAACGTAAACGCCTTTCTACAACTTCTTTTTCAGCTAAAACAGCTAGAGTTCTTTTCGGCGATTCACTTACAAAAAATCTACAAATCCTTTTATTCGTCGACGATTACAATCATTAAATGAACGCTGTTAATCAAGCTGATCAACTAAGATTATACAACTTTGGTTTACGACGTATTCGCAAAAAAAAATAGCATGCTATTTAGCACTTTCTATTCAATATTGTATTAGTTAATTCTTATCTTCTTTCTTTTTATTTAGCAGTTGTTGATACGGCTAAATTTTTTACTTAAAAAGCGTTCAGAATTGCTTTTTATTCAGTACTATTTACGAAAGCAAAAAATCAAAAAAGAAAAGGACTTATAAGCTAAACAATAGCTTAGATTGTATTCCTAATTCACTTTATTGTTCAGAATATTTAAGAGCTTTAAGGGACTGTTATACATGCAAAGCTCGAGGCGTACAAAAAGTACCTTCAAAACGACGGATATTAAGTGAAATATCAAGCAATTCGAAGGAAAACAAACGTCCTAGAGAGACAACTTTTGGTTGTAAAGCATGCTAAGTTCCTCTTTGTACTACGAATGGCTGTTTTGAGTGGTATCATAAAAATAGAAATCAATAATAGCTTTAGAACCTTGATTTTGACCATTTATAAACAGAATCCTGGCTTGTGATTGGCTATGAACCCCTGCTGACTAAGCGAGTTAGAACGCTCTGACGGTTAAAGGGATAGCTTGCTCTTCTCGAGCTCCTCTTCCTTCCTTAGCTATAGATCCTTTATATGATACCACCGTTGCCCTCTGTATCTGTAGATCCACAGCGCGTGTCGTGAGAAAAGAAAAAGTAATGTTACGGTGTCAGGTGCCAGGATGCCAAGCGCTAAGGGGCAAGGAGGGGCTCGGCAAAGGCCCTGATGCTGGGAATGTATGGGCACGTGGGGAGTCCCCAGGGGTACGGAGGGTATAAGTAGGGGACTCGGGACGTAGTAGAAAGGATAGAGATTAGTCTTGTATCAAATTGCAGTTGACTTGTGCCACACTACTCCAGCACCTTACATACGGCTTTACTTCGCTTAAAGCTTTTTGGGGCTTGGCCCATAACACTACGAGACTTCACTTACACTAGCTCCTGGCTAGATTCCTGTATATAAAGCACTGCTTTCCTTCTTTTCTTTTATCCGTAGCTTGTTCTCTTTGTTATAACAATTGATAAACAGTCATACTTTTGAGCCCCTCTCTGTGAGATCTACGGATCGAGATCCCTGTCGCCTTGAGTTGTTATAAGTTGTATTATAATAAAAATAAAATTCAAAACGTGTATTATTAAGGTTATAGCGCTTTGTGTTGTGTTATTTAGGTAGAAAAATCAGAAAAATAAATTGGCAAAGTATGTGTGTTTAGCTTAACGTATACTTAGCGTAATTCTTTATTTTGGCCAAGCTTCAAAAGCATTTTTTCTACTTTGGATCAACTTTTACTAGCGTAGAACCCTCCGCCTTGGCCAATTTTTTCTCTACCCTGGCCCAACCGTGACCCCATTTCGAGTTTAGGAATAGGGCGTTGTGAGCCTAGAACGCAACAAAATCTGTTCTTCTCACCGTATCAATAAATTGACGACTTTACTGAACAGAGAACTTCTTGCCATTATGCTCATTATACCACCGCTACGTTTGCTAGATTAACCCCTCAGCAACTGCGGGCAAGCTATAGACGAGGAGAAAGATTACAACACAGGAAAGATCTGGATGCCAGCCGAAGTGCAAGGAACATAAAGTGCACCACAATGCCAAACTAGATAATAGATTGACCGGATTATGGCTGTGCTAAGCTGATCTCGATAACAAGCAATGAACCCATAACTCTTGACATTTCCGCTGACATTCTGTTATGAGTATCATTTCAGGATCAAATTTTATCGGCCTTTTCTTCATCCCAAATCCAAACTCCATGAACGAACTCCATGCTTTTTTCTAAAGATATCGCCTCTGTCATCCCTTTAGCTAGTCTCTCAGCCACAAGATCGGTTTCAACACGTGTAAAGTACTTTCGTGGGAATTCTGATCCATTCCTCTTTTCTACCTTTCGCATTTCTCTTTGCTGATTCTCTATTTTCGATTTCTCATGACCAACGGCAAAGAGGTCTCCTTCCTCAATTGCAGTCGCTACATGGTACCATGCCCTTCGCGATTCAAGGGAATTCTGTCGCTCAATTGGCGCCACGTCTAACAGCGTTCTTTGTAAAATATGCAGATCAAATTCCTCAATAACCTGCTGTGTTTTGACCATCTTAATTACGAAATTATTATTCCATTGCCCTTCTGCAGTATACAAAGGTTCGTCCTTCTGATCATCATGAAATACGTTTGCTACAAAAGAATTTCGTTTCCCACTCCACCATCCTCGGCTGGAGTAATCAATCTTTACTGTATAGCCTGACGAGCTGCGAATGTATGAAGAACCACTCAGCTCTAAAAACAAGGATGCGGTCAGGAGGCCACCAACATGGACTTTAGGAAGAGTAATAAGATAGCTTTCGTTGTATTTGTCAATCTGTAGGAGTGAGTAGCCTGGTCGGTCGATTTGCACAGTGCCAGAGAAGTAGACTCTAGGTGCGACATGGCCCCGAAGCTAGAAGACTTCATTAAAGTGTGATTTCAGCAGCTAGAAGATAGATAGATACCTGTATGCCATGTTCCTCATTCCAGATTTTACATGCTGTGATGGGTGGGTGGTGACTATATATTCTAAGTATCTAATTTATAGTATTTTGAATGTTGGTTTTACCTGACTTGCTCTGCAATCAAATTCGTCGTCCCTAATTTATCCTCCCACTTTCCAAGGAAACGCTCTCCGAGGAACGGGTTTAAAGGTTTCAACTTTTTTTTCTTCCCGTTTTCCTCTCTAGTACTATGCTGTTCTCTTAGCGTAGTAAGAAACCATTTTAACACCAGCAAAACACGCTTTTCAGGATCCGGTTCATGTGCTGGTGCAACAAAGATCGATGGATGCTCACACCAGTATGTAGGAAATTCAATCATAGATCGGGGAGAGAGGATGAAAGGTGGAGCTGTAAGAGAAGCCAAATCTCCTTTGTATGTAGCAAGGGACTAGTAGTGTTAGGCTCATTTTCATGTATGACCATATCGCCGGTCATTGAAAGATTGTGTACCTTGACAAAGGAAAGCCATGCGCTCTTGTGATGAACAGGCACTTTGCCGTCTTCACACTTTCCAGACATGGCGTACACGTTTTTGCGAGGTAGGTAAATAAAAATGACACTTGGAGAGCCAGTCTCGAAAATAAGGGACTTCTGGAAGATGTATGTATGCTCTAGTTTGATCACAGTTCGCTGGTCTGCCTCACTGGGTGGTGAGGAAATACGGCTCCGAAGGCCCCTCTTATTATACAAGAAATTTTGAGCACCTTTTATCTCAGCTCCAGTAATAATCTTACTTCCAATCGAAGGTATAAGGTATTGAAGGTGGGGCTGGAAGAAATGTTGTATTCTGGTGTGGTGTGCCTCTGTTGTGTTGTGCAGCCAATCAATAGCCAACAAATACGAGTACGCCAACATCATTTCGTAACCCGCTTATCAGTAATCAAAGTTCTACCAGCCAGGCTAAGGATTTCGGAACCTATACTTATTTTCTAAAATACAGTTCTTTTTAAATTTTCGCATTTTCATTCTAGAGCCTATTTAAGGCTAGCTGTTGAGAGTTACTTAGGCAGGCACTCCTTTGGTTGTGCTGTTGCCCCATCTTCTGCCTCAGCTTCAAAGCTTATCTGGTACATTTTATGCCAAGAGCCATCTTGATCTTAGCTCCTCGCAATCTTTGCCTCCATGTCCCGGGAATAACCAAGCAGCAATTCCCAAATTTAATTCTGGCGCGAACCACTTACAGTAGTCTCCAGCGTAAGTATTGCCTCACCGCCTTTTCATTGACCCTTAGCTACATACACGTATCCCTAAGCAGAAGTTGTTTCCTCGCTATGCTTGGTGCACTTTTTGGTCTAAGCGAAAATGGTGGAGCGATAGTTCTCTTGGAATACGCCACTGTAATGGGGTATGCCTTGTTATTGAACACAGCGTATTCATGAGACTCTCTCTACGATGTGTTGCCTGATGCGGTTCTTTTTTGTAGTCGGTCTAACTTGAAAAAGGGAGCACCAAGCTCTGGTCTCCTTTCATGACCATAAATTAGCTTCGAACTATTCATACCACCAAGCTCTAGAGATACGATATTTGAACTTCTTCATTTAGAAGTCTAAGAGATTTGTTATTCGATATTGATCTGCTCTGGGATCATGAACCGTCTCATCTAGATTGAACTCTTCCCCAGAAACATATCTAACCTATCCCCACATATCACTTTGTCTTCACACGTTCACGGTATGTGAAAATTTTTCCCAACAATGACTCGCACTATTGTAATCCTTGGGGCGTCCTACGCTGGTCTTGTTACTGCTCATAAACTATTGAAACATACCTTTCCGTCTGTGCAAGACATCAAGGTCATTCTCGTGTCTTTGGGAACTCATTTTTTTTGGAATATTGCAACTGTGCGAGCCATAATACCAGGCCAACTTCCAGACGAAAGCATTCTGCAGCCAATTTCCCCGGGGTTCGCACAATATCCGGAAAAGAGTTTCGAATTTATTGTTGGCAGAGCAGAGAGTCTTGACCCAGATAGGAATGTGGTGTTAATTTCTACCGCTGGTGGTAACGTGGTCCAAAACTACGATATGTTGGTTCTCGCTACTGGAGCAGACTCTATAGGGGACACCCCATGGAAGCCCAAAGGCTCATATGATGAGACAAAGAAGAAGCTTCATGAGGTTCAAGAGAGAATTAAAACTGCGCGCTCAATATTAGTTGCGGGAGCTGGGGTGACTGGAATCGAAGTGGCTGGAGAACTAGGCTATGAATATGGGAAAACAAAAAAGATCATCTTAGTATGCTAATCAAAGTATAGCTGCCAATTGCTAAATCTGTATAGGCGGCTGCAGGAGAGAGCATCTCGTTAGATAGAGTACCGAAGAACGTTTCGAAATCCGCCCAAAGCCAACTTGAAAATCTCAACGTTAAAATCCTCTTCCAGAAGCGAGCGATCAGTGCCACTACAACACCCAATGGCCAAACGGAGGTTATGTTTGAAGACGGAGGGAGGGAAGTTACGGATTTGTATTTGCGAACGGTAGGTTTGCGACCCAACAGCAATTATGTCCCTCGTGATCTTCTCAACACGAAAGGCGAAGTCAAAGTGGACGAAACTTTGCGAGTCATCTCTACCACAAATATATGGTAAGTGAAGGAGATCCAGCGAATAAATAATTTTAAACGCAACTAATCTTTATTATTCAGGGCTGCAGGCGATGTATCAGATGCACAACCAAACCAGCTTTTGATCGCGGAGAAGCAAGCTATAGCCATAGCTAAAAACCTCGATCTCGTTCTGAAAAACAAGCAACCGGTTGCATACAAATCTAACAGTGGAGTCAGTTAGTATTTGCTTCAGATCGAGAGCTGGCCTGTTTGTGTCTAACGTGTTACAGACATTCTCGCTATCACAATTGGGAGACGAAATGGAACAGGTGTCGTAGGGTCGTTCAAAGTCCCTGGCCCTGCAATCTGGATGGTCAAGGGACGTACTTTTTTAGTGGAGAAGATGGACAACTATGTAACCGGTGCTAGGTACTGATTACAACTAATTTGTCATTACGGCTTGGGTACCGGACAATGAGCTGATTTATATTAAAAAGGAATAAGAGGCCGAGTACCCAATTTGGGTTGATCCTTTGGCCGGTAAAAATTATATTTATAGAGTAAACACTTCATACTTTAAAGATTGCGAATAATTTGGTAATATATCCTTGTCATGTATCTACGTGACATATACATAGTGGAGTAAGGAATTGATCTTTCAGTCAATTCATGTGCTTTTTTGGCCTGCTGGTGCAGTGGTAAAACTTGCTCCAATCACGAACATCACAATCCTGTCCTTAACTCTGTTCTAGCCTTTGCATTCATAATTTATTATGTCCTTCCTATTCCGGTTCTAAGATTACCAGCCTAATACTTTATGACCAGCCATCCTGGCTTGTAAGGTGTCATCCAATGAACTGGCAAGAAAGACGATTACGACAAAAGCATCATATGCTGCTGAGATATTAGGAAAGCCCAAAACTTCTAATTGCATCCACTCCTTACAGCTCTACCCATTACACCAGTTTTTATAGCCCCGTTATGATCGGCAGCCATCAATTCCTATTCTACAATATCGCACATAATATTCCGCGGCTATCCACGTGGCCAGATCGTTGTTTGGGTTTCATACTTTACCATACAAGGTAAGCTCCGCAATCAGTAACTGTAATTCATCTCCTTCCGCTCCCGGCAGCTACCACGCCATACCTACCATTTAAATACTTTGAACTACCCAGTCTACTGAAGGACCAAGGTTCCTCCCACTTTGGATTCTCTTTATCGACTTCTATCGTCCCCGTACTAAGGATAGCTTGCAACACTTTTAATTTTTTTGGAGCTGACTTCTGACCTTCAAGATATTAAGTTCTGGCCACCGAAAATGTCGTTTTCAAAGGTCAGAGAAAACGCGACAAAACCCCAATTCGAGGATCTCAATCTCTCTATTATTGGTCTGGGAACGGAATACCCCCCATATCTCCTTGAGTCTTCAGTATTGAACGTGCTCTCCGAGCGGCATTATCCGGAGTCTCCAGCGTCAGTTTCGCTCCTCTCTCCTTTTCTTTGCCATCTAAGATCTCCCGAATAGGATGAGTAAAGTCCTCATGATAAACAATTACACCGGAATAGACACACGCTCTGCCATAGGGTCGGTTGACCATGCACTAGTTAATCTAGATCGAGCTCCAACTATTGATGATCTCAGCAAGCTGTTTCTGACAGATGGAGTTGAACTAGCTGTAACAGCTGCCCAAAAGGCCCTCAACGAAGCCCAACTCTCTCCTTCGGATATCACACACATTGTATCTACAACATGTACCAATAGTGCAAACCCGGGGTTTGACCATTACGTATGCAAGCAACTAGGAATTGTACAGCCGGTTGAGAAGGTGCTTCTACATGGTATCGGATGCAGTGGTGGCTTAGCAAGCTTGCGCACTGCAGCGAATTTGGCTCTTGGAAGCAGTTTCAGGAACAGGAAGGCGACAGTGCTAATTGTTGCACTAGAGATTTGCAGTTTACTCGTACGGAGTGAGCTAGATAGTATTCACGAGCGGCAGGAGACACGAATTGGCGTCACGTTATTTAGCGATTGTGCCAGTTCACTTATCCTGTCTAACGGCCTTGGTCTCGAGGGTAGGGAACATATCTATGACTTAATTGGCTGGGATCACGGTCTGATCCCCGACACAGATGAGGATTTGGGTTTTACAGTTGATCCGTTGGGTTAGTATTCCGGCCTCATACTTGGTCCATTTCACCCATGGCTTATTGGTGTGCTCCGTAGGCTGGAAAGTCGTGCTTTCTCTACGGGTTCCTAAACTCGCCTCCGCAGCTGTCGCACCGGCTTTTGCAAACCTACTTAGTACCTTCCCACACCTACCTGCTAAATACAAAAAAGCTAGTGACTTTGACTGGGCACTACATCCCGGCGGAGCCACGATTTTGTCTGGAGTTGAGCGGGCAATGAACATAACGCCGGAACACATGCGTGCCAGCTATGACACATACATTAATCATGGGAACTCTTCTTCTGCAACGATTTTTTCAGTGTTAGATAGGCTAAGGGACAGGGACATGGACAATCTAGCTCCAGATGGTGATGTAAAAGACTTCGTCGTAGGTTGTGCTTTCGGTCCTGGGATTTCAATTGAGATGTGTATGCTGAAGAGGAATCTGAGCCATGTGAAAAGGAAATGCGTTATGAATGTACTCAGGGAAGTTACACCACCTGACGCGGAGGATGAGAGCAGTAGGGGTGAGGATAAAATCTAACTCAATATCTCTTTGAATTATGGGACGGTGGTAGAGAGAGTTAGAGCGAAATTCATGCAATCTGTTAGGCATGCGAATGAATAGGGCATGTTACGGATGAAAGGGGAAGAACCAGGCATGGATGAATCTATGATAAAACTCCACCTCTGCACTAACTGAGAATGGTTTACGTACCCCCCCTGGTACTATCCTCTTTAACCTTTGGTTTGTCAAGCAATCGTCGTCGATGAGCTTCGCCATAATCATCTCTCGATTTGCAGTTACACTGGTTTGCAACTTCTTACTATTGGGCAACAGACCCCACTCGGTTTTCATGTTCACACTCTTTGTTCCACTTAGCACTATAACTTAGAGCAAGGCGGGATGCCATGTAGGCGATTGTGAGGGAGGATTTTTGGCAAGAAATATATCAGTGTTACTCTTTAGGCACTACTCAACAGTGAAATTTCTAAGTAAGGGATAATATTTTCAGAGGACGCTGTACTTCGTGAAACTATTCTTGCCGTCTTAGAGCATATATGCAGTAGCTCAGCTTGTGAAGCCTTCGTGACATTCCAGAAACTGTTTAACTCTATCACCTGCTCAATGCCTTCTGAGCCTCGAGTGCTTCCCGGCGAACCTTTTAGATTCAGTGAAGCTACTGAATTAAAATATTGTTGGCTACTTTTAGTGCATAACGTGTTATCTGCAGGAACAAGCCAAGGCACGTGTTCGGCTCCTGAAGGGCGGTAAGTTTACGTCTGTGCAGTGTGGTAGGGCTGAGAATTCATCAACATTTTTGGTGCCCAACTTTCAAGACTAAACTCAATCATAACAGCCAATTTTGAGGGGTCAGGCTCTATTTTATGTGACGTAAAAGTATTTCAAATATGTTGCGCATGCGCCTAGAGAGTCAAATTGAATTTAATCATAGCCGTTTTCGAATTTAATAATCCGGCCGAAAATCATGATTCTCGGATCATGCCAAGATACATAAAAGTCAGACGCCGTAATCGTATTTAGAGCGTCTTGATTGGCCAACCACTTAAGCCTAGAATTGGGAAAAGCGGGGTGCATTATACTCAGTTCACGGTGTGGGGCTAGGGTACCTTGGTAGGGGAAGGTGTTAATTAGTATAATTGTAATACCTACGCCATGGGCTCAAAGGACCAGCGTGCGAGTTAGTATTATCGTGATATATCGACCCCTAATAACTAATACTTATCCACGCAATATGAGATTTGAAATTTGTATACGTACTCCAGCAAAATTTGCAATCTTATATTATATTACAACACTAACTTTAAATAACGCTATCCTAAATTAGCAATACAACAAAAACTCTAGCCTTTTAAATTCGGCTATTCGTTCTAAAAAGAGTAAAGTTTATTTCTTTATGTTTTTGGCCCTTGTATTAAAGCCGCAAAGTGGCCTGAGCACAGTATTTAGTATTATTGCCAATATAATATAAGATTCAATTTCCGTACTAATGCTAGCGCTTTATAAAAGTCTTATACTAATACTAGCGTGGTATCAAAAAGTCGATCTTATATGTTTCGAGACCTGATATTACTAAATACTACGATACTAACTCGTTCACTGCAAAGGACACCACGCTCCAGCCACGAGGATTTTGGTAAGCTAACGTTGTCGAATAGACGAGCGCTTCTACCCGGCTGTGAGCAATGTAGAAAGTTGTGGCAGATACGAGGGGACATCCTTCATTTGTGAAGCTTTTAAACTCCTGTTAGGACCTAAACCTTGTGGGGATATGGTGCCCAGCTTTCCTGGGGAAACAGGTTGTATCGTTTAGACTTTCCGTATCAATTTACCCAGCTGCTGGCTTGCTAGTTTAAGCCATGTATCGACAAGATACCTGCAAATTGTAAGTATAGATCTTAGGGAATATCGATTATCGAAACAAGATAATCAATATGCGAACGAATATCCCCGTCTAAACCATTTTCCTCCTGAACACAATCAGAACGAGTAAACGGCCCCCAAACTTCCTCATTTAGAGGCTCATCCGCAGTAGAAACTTTGATAGCCCAAACCATCTGTGGCCACCACTCCTCGGGAAGGAGACTAAAGAGGCCCATAACCTCTTTCTTCGCGATACCCTGTAGCCACCATATATTATCAACGACTCTAGTCATGGCGAAGAAGCAGGCCACGATCACCAAAGTCCTTGGGTCCTTCTCCGCGAGCATATCCACGAATCGTGTAGAAACTGTTGCAGCGAACCCCATTAGTCGATTTCGCTCAGGTCTTTGATGTGCCCAATTCAAAAATGCCACGGAGTGCTCGTAGGCTGTCCTTGTCTTCGTCGCTAATGTTTCGTTCATGAACTGGAGCTGCTCATCAACCCCGTTGAGCAACGGATCGAAAAATTGAGGGCGATTCGGACTCAACTCAAGTGCTAGAGCTGGCTGAGTATTAATGATTGGGAGGACATTTGGGCTATCTCGCAGCCACTGCCAGCTGTTAAGAACAATCGTCTTGACACCTTGATATGATAAAAACCATTCCAGAGGCGGTGTATACTCTTGGTCTCCATCAAAACGGCTGACCACATCGTTGGAAAAGAGACGTGCGGCTGTGGCATAGAAGGCTATTAAGCTAGATGTTACAAAGAGAGCTTCTACATCTGAGGCATTTAGTGGAGCATTGAGGAGTGACTTGAACTGCGCTATGGCAGTTCTCATGTATGTATGAGACGCTCGGGTTAGAGTTTGGTCTTCCGGGTGGTGGGAGCGCAGATAAAGAGCAGAGACAGCAAAGATCGCATCCATCAAGTACGGAGCATTAAATGCCAGCGAAGGGACAACCGCGCCCCAAGTATCCTTGCGACCTGAACCGCTCACAGTCATCGTGTTTGCGACAGAAGACGTAAACACGTGTATCAGCCTTAACTCGAGCAAGTGAGAAGTTTCAGGATGTCGGGAACATATGGAGAGAGCTGCGGGTGACTCTGGAATAGAAACAGAAGTAGATTCGGGAGATCCCTCATTCGACAAGGAGATCGATCTAGTTTGCCTGCTATTCCGACTTATTGGCACACGAGCAAGCTGAGAACTTGGAGTGGTGGCAATTTGCCATGCGAAATCACACGAGGTCGAATGTCTCAAACAGTTGCTGCACTCAGGGCGTAGCTCATCGCACTTCTAAGGTTCAGCATGATTCTATATGGATCATCTGATGTTCCGTACCTTGATTTTGCGTCTTTTGCATGTCAGGCAACCCCGCCTTGATTTTTTATGCGACCTTCTACTGGGCATTGCCTATCTTATCTGTATATTGAGAAAGATATTGATTTTTAGTGATGCCTTGAAGTTGCTACCGGTTGATATATATCTTCTGCTACCAACATTCGCCTGGATGTGTCGAAAGACTGACGGCGTGAAGGCTGTGCAGGCCACGCTATACTACTTTAGGCGAATAGTAAACTTAACTTAGTCAAGCAGTGATCCACTTACTAGAAGGCTTCCCCTAGTCAACCACCCACCCTACTCAACCGCCCAAATTTTGGTTTTATTAGAATTTTGCCACAACAATATCATTTAATCAGAATTTGAACACTGCCACAGTCATTTTCGAGTTAATTTACATTGGATCCCTTAATTTGAGATTAACCTGACTATTTTGAAAATTTTCGTTTTTTTTTGGTGTTCCTGCTATATTTTTCGGCGGTTGAGTAGGGTGGGCGGAAGCCTTCTAAGGTTGCTATCCAATCAACTGTTCCAGCTGCCGCGTATGCCGGGCGGAACCCCAAGAAACGCGAGAACGGAAACCTTCTAAGATTGTGCATACAAACCACAGTCAGTAGCCCCTAAGCCTTGTTACCTGCGCGTAACAGCGGCCGTGGTACGTTTTATGTATAATTGCACTGCACACACTACCGCCAGTTTCACCACTTATTTTAAAAAGTTAAAATTCACTTTTACTGCCATTTTAACCTTGGATTTAGAATTGGATTTTGAAATTAACTATTTAATGCAAAAAAGATGTAAATATATTGCTTTCAAGCCGTCGAAGTTAAGCTCATGCCACTGAAAAAACCAGACCATCCACTGCTCTGTCCACCAAGAATCTTCAACGGCGCCTCGATCGCTATCTCGGCCCTATGGTGATAGATTCCATTAATACCCATAATAGCAAAGAACTCTTCTTCGACACCGCCATTTATTGCGGCATATGTGCGATTGCCACGCCCAATTAGTGAGAGATCGAACCACTCATTATATGGTACCGTGCTATTGAGGCGGAAGTAGCTCCCGCCGGCGAATAGTGTGATTGTTGGTGTTAGCATCAAGCTCGAGTCTCGTCCGCTCAAGATCGTTGCGTGACTGGAGTCTGTGAGAGAGTCGATGAGAAGGGAAAGTGAGAGAGTATAATTGCGCCCTTTAGAGTCTAGTGGAGTAATAATTCTGCAATTACTTGAGACTACAACAGCTGGTTGGCTAATACCATGCCTAGTCGATTCGCAATCAGTGTGCGCATGATAGTTGTTCCTAGAAGTATCAAAAATTAATCCCTTGGTGTACTCATCGACAATTGTGTAGTTAAATATCACATCTGAGCGTGATGCAACCCTGCGCTCCAGGTTTTGTCCCGGAGCCTTTGGTTGTAGCAGCTCGAACGAGTTCCAAAATGCAGCCTCGCTGAGACTTCCACCCCATTGCTTGTCAGCCAACGCTGGGATCCCTTCACGCCAAGCATAGTAGGCCTCAGAGTATACAGAAGCATTGGCACCGTAGTCGTTCCAGAGCGGCACAATGGACCCAAGTGCATAAGGATTTGAAGAATCCGGGTTATTCGTTACGTTTCGCTGATCAAACATATAAGGTCTCCAGTATCCGAGATCGGGCGAGCCGTGGAAGGTTTTCGTAAGGTTGATGGTGTTCAAATATCCCCCGGGCGGAGCCCACTTATTGACGATATAGAAATCGTCATTCGAATTTACTACCGAATAGTTGTTCTTCATGTACTGCCAGTAAGGATTGTCTTCAAAGAACTCCCAATGCTGCACAGAAACATTTTGGTAGACGTTGGACCAGGTAGAATTGTAGATTGGTGGAAATGTTCCCCAAATACGCATTGACTTTCCACTTCTTATGCCAATGAAAGAGTCCATCTCGTTGACGAACATATTGTAGTCTGCTTGGGATGCTGTATACTCATCGGCGCCTATGGAAACGACTTTGGAATGAAACCAAGGTAGGAAAGTAGCCCAGATAGCCTTCATGGTCGGAATGGTTTCTGGATGCGAAATATTGAGCAGGCTGAGATCACCTTCCAAACCAAGCTCGGGTTTCCACTGCGTGATGACAAGGGCATGTCCTGGTGCTTCAATCTCGGGAATTATAGTTACACCGCGCGCTGTGCAGTTAGACTGAATGTCATTGAATGTGGCACGGTCATAAGACTCGTTGGCATAGAGGTTAAGTCCTGAGACGGCATCATCTTCACTCCATAACCGGAAACGTGCATAGAGTTCTAGGGACTGCTCGACTGTGTAGTTAGGGTTGTGCCACAGATTGTCACTGAGATGGATGTGTAAGACATTCTGCTTGAAGAAGGACATGTAGCTGCAGAGATCAGTCAGGAAATCAGGCGGGTAGTAGTGGCGACCAGCATCGAGCATCATGCCTCGAGTCCCCCATCCCGGAGCATCGATAGTAGACCCATATGCAATCGATGGTGTTTTCGAATCTTCTAGAGATAATAGTCCTTGCTGTAGTACGGTTCGAGTGCCCCACCATACTCCGAGCGGTGACGCGCCAGTAATTATCAAAGATGAGGCATTAACATGAAGGCTGTAGCCTTCAGAAGTTTCTCGACCAGCAGCATCGAGATAATCGCGGGCATCACCGAGAGTGAGAAAGATACTATCTTTGGAGCAGCGGATCCCATGCGCAATATCCAGCTTTACATCAATAACTTCGCGCAAGTCATCCGCAAACACTTTAGCAAACTCGTAAAGCGTAGGGGGGGTTAAGGTTTGACCAGCCTCATCTACGGATTCTGCATAACGCGAATCCACGACAATGCGTCTGGAATTTGCAAGATTGAATGTTCTATCCGTAGTAGTTTGAAAGGAAACAGTAGGAATGCCTGACAGAAACGCGCCCACGTGTGTCAAACCTGCGAGGCAAGTTAGCATATCCTGCAAAGTTATATTATGAAGCACTTAATGCGAATTGCATACTCAGTCCGGCTATGAGTACTTGTGTGCTTTTCATAGTAGCAGTATATCTGGTCGGCACTTTCGAAGAAATTGGGTGACTCGGCTGTGGCCGTGTTTCAGACCTTGAGTGGCATGTTTAAGCAGCAACTCTAATATCTATCTATAGGTAGAGTGGGAGCAATATGTGAACCCTACCAGGCAGACCAGGGTAATAAAACATTCTTTCTCCGCCTTGCGAGACATAAACCTTAAATTTTATTCAGTAACGTTACCAGGCGATCCAAATGTTGGTTGCCGTAGAGCGATAAAATGACAACCCGTAAGGTTTGGAGGACACAGTGCATATTCTGGGGCTCAGAGCCGAGCCGAGCGGGGCGAGCAGGCGGTGCACTGTACATCACATGCTGCAATAATAGGCAAAATATCGCTACCACCTTGCCAACTTTCTTGTTTTCTTTGCTCATAATTGTGCATTAAGGATCGGCTTGGGATGTCTCCGCAAGTCCTACAAGATAACTTAAGTCCCGTGAAAAATCCTTCTAATCTACCTTGCAGGTTATACTTCTTGCATGGATGCAACAGTCCTCGAAACAAATACAAGTTGGCGTTGTTAGGCTACAAGACTACGATAGCCTGACACTCTGGTTAACGCAGACTAGCTATATGGCCTCATCAAGGGCGAAAATTAGCCTAGCGGTAGCTGATTTTGAACACCCATGTCCACTGATCTGCTTGTTGGACCTCCTGGCTGATATCCAGTTGCACCTTAGCCTGCCCATCGATCTCCCCTGGTATACGCGAACAGGAGACTACTTCGCCGTGCAACCGTCCGCCAACGACGGTCACCTGGTCCCCATCCACCAGGGGAATTGGGCTGGCTAAGGTTAATGTACTGTTGATCTGATTCATAACCAGAATGTAGAATGCGTCCAAAGTGGTAGTGAATCTTACATCGTCACCCTCTTGTGGTGTGATGAACCAGTTTGAAGTATTAAAAATCGCCTCGGCATGATCCTTGATCCAAGCCCCGGCTTGTCGTAGATACTGAGCTTCTAAGTCTAGGATGCTTCCGTTGCCTTGAGGTCCAATATCCAGAAGGTAGTTCCCGTTTTTACTCACAATATCCACCAAACTTGTGACGATGATGCTCGCATTCATATACTGTGCTGAAGCTGTGGCACCATTGAAGCCGTAACTGTATGGATCCACTAGCAAGTGCTTATTAGCAAATGCTACGTAATAATGAATTGAGCTAAAAGTTTCTGCAGCGAAGAACATTGAGTAACTTACTACCCGCATTACTCTCCCATTTTCTCTTTTGCGTGGTAGAGAGAGTGCTATATTCAGGCGTATCAAAATCGCCAGGAAGCCCACAGCGATTATTCATTACAACTTGCTTATTCTCTGCCAACGCGGCATTATACCATTTTGCAGCAAAGCTAGCCGTCAGATTTGGGCCGCCAATATCGCACCACATAATCTCGCTCCCAAGGGCGGCGAGAGCTTGCATTTCCGGCAGCACGATATCTTCCAGATAGTCGTTGACAGGTACATATCCCCTATATGGTAGAATCTCGCTAGTGTAAGGATTCGTCGCATTATGGCCTGGCCAGCGACCAAAGCCGTATGGCGCGTAATCAGGATGGAACCATTCTGGCAGGCTATAGTAAGCTGCGCGGTGGAGTTGTGGCTGGTATTTGGCGGATGCCTCAAACACTTCCTTGATGAAGTCTCGGTGTGGATACTGAGCAGCTGAAGTTCGCTGAGTTACATTGATTGGAAGATCGTAGAGAGCATAGCCGTCGTGATGCTTCGCGACTTGCACAAAGTAAGTCGCACCTGAGTCTGCGAAAAGGTTGACCCACTCTCGCGCATCGTACCCTTCCGCGGAAAATTTGTCCATGAAATCATCGTAGATATAGCCAGTGCCATATTTCGAGAGATGATACTCGTATGTCCGATCTGAGGTCTTTGGCCCCATATTCTCATTCCACCAGTACCTGCGACTGTCAGCTGAATGTGCTAGGTGGTTGCAGTTATCATCTACCATTCAGCATATGTCTCATTTGATCCACTGTTACCCTGTAGCATTCATGTAAGCGTACATCGTAGTACTGTAAGGCGTCGCGTACGGCCAGTCGGTTCAAACTTACCCAGGCTGGAATTGAATAAAGCCCCCAATGAATGAAGATGCCAAACTTTGCACCATTGTACCAGTCGGGAGACTCGTGGGTATAAATTGACTCGTAAGTTGGTTCGTATGCTCCAATGCCAAAAGCAGCCTCAAACTCATGACTTACGTTAACTCTGCTGGACTTCAAACGCGCAGTCGCAAGGCCTGTGGTACCTTGCTCATTGACACCCTTGATTTTTACTCCCACTTGAATTATAACTTGATCCCCTGGGCGAAGGCGCTTGATTATACCAGGCTTTACGGTTGTTAGTCTGTCCGACTCAATACTGACTTCAACCGTATCATTCGCCATGACCCAAGCCTGACCATCCATGTTCCTAACAGTAACTTCGAAAATTTGCAAGCTAGATGCTCCTAGAAACTTCTTTGTAGACCTCGCGTATTGTACCTCAAGTTGTGGTCCATGACTTTCATGGCCACTGCCCGCGAGCGTTAGTGAGACAGCGAAGATATGCAGCTTGTTACTAGCACTGGAGTTCGGCATGTGGATCGCTGTTAGATGCTTGCTCGAGTCAAGCCAAGTAGTGCTTTGAAAAATGTTGGATTTGTTATAATTGGTCGACTCGCTGGTGTAGAAACACGGCAGAACTATGTCTCCGCCTGAGGGAAAAGCCCACAACCACCAAGGGGGTACGGAGATCGCCCTCACCGTTGTCGATAAATCTGAGTAGATGGCCGTGAAGTCTCCTCCAGATGGCCCAGTCTCCGCTGCAGCAAAAACATGCAAAGCGGAGTATTGGCCCCGGGGGATGGAGAGGATCTGCCCTTGAGCAATAAAGTTGTCGTTGCCGCCTTTCTCAGGGCTTTGGAAGTAATATTGAACCCCCCCATAGCTGAAACTGCCCCCAGGATGATATTGTGCTGGAAAGCAATCTGGATGTGGGTTAGTATATTAAATTCGTAACTGTATAGCTGTACTGCTTCCTCACTTTGGCTGCCGTCAAAATCAGCATCACCAGGCGACCAACCAAAACCACTATTATCGAATAGTCCAGCGATAGTTACTGGTTTTGTTTTGGTGTCAGAGTACTGTACTGAGGTGAACAATGGATTGAAAATCTGAGCCAGTCCAGTTGAAATGGCGACAATTAAGCATACTACTGTCTTTTGATACTGCATATCGAACTACCCTATCGGTTATCTCACATGCCATCTGAAAACTCTGTATTTCGATAATTAGAATAACGAATGCTGTAGAGGTTAGCGTAGCAGATAGGGGTGCTGTAATTTAATAGATTAGACGCCGGGATTAGTGCTGAGCAAGTGTTAGATGCCATGGTTTATAGCGAGTGTTGTATCTATTTGTCATGAACCTACTCATTATGGCTATCTCTTAACCGCTGCTGTGTTAATGCTTGTCATATTATCACGCAATCTGACTCTCTTGAAATAACTTGATTTCATATTTTAGCTTTTCCCCTTAATATGGCTACAATAGCCTTCAAATATATTATCGCTAATTTAACTAATTCAGAAACTCGTTTTTCTAACTTGCTAAACTCCCGGTACAAACACGTGATGCCCTGCCGTAATAAAATAAAATAAAATAGCTCAAGTTCAAAGCTTGCACTAGAAGCTATGCTGTTCGAAGTGTTAAATAGTGCTAAAAATAATGGTACCATATCTGCTGATGAAATCGGTTTTACCTCAGTTTGGTCTATCTCTACCGTCCCACTCCATTGTTCAGCTTGATAATCCCAGCACTAGTGAGCCTTGTATATAGTCCGTTTGTTATTTACCCCGCACTAAGCCCCGCCTGTATAATTTTAACCGCAGCCATTGTATCCCACTTTGCCGACAATATTCTTGTGGTTATCTAACTACTTAAGTACAAACGTACGTGCGATTCAACGTTACAATATGCATCAGACTAGTGTAACGTCTTAATCTCTACCTGGTGTTTTCCCCTCAGTGATCGTCCACTGCGTGCTCGTTTCTAGTGCATCTATCCACTTCTGGCATGAGTGTTTATTCCCGGTTTCCAGGAAAAAATTACTGGCACTATTTCACCCATCGCTAATTTGTACTTGATTTAAATGCTGGGAAGGCTGTGTAAGCACCAGCAGAACAACAAATGTTTCTCACAATCCGGGCTTTGCAGTTTCATTGGGCATGGCAGCGAGAATCGCCATCATTTTAAAGGACTATACAACGGCATAGGACTTGCTACCTTTTGATTCAAACAATACTTTATTGCTGACCCCGAGCCATAGACGTAGAGCCCTATAAAGATTCTAGCATGGTCGCCTTGCGGACTCTTCTGTATCTGTGGACAGGACTTATGCCCTCCTGGGCTGGTCCATTAAGCACAGCTCCAATGTCAACAACCATAACTGGACCGCCGGCTTTCACATACAATAATGATACATTTCTGCTTCATGGAGAGCCATTCACTATCATCGGAGGTCAAATAGACCCTCAACGGATCCCCTATCAGTACTGGAGAGACAGGTTGTCAAAGGTCAGAGCTATGGGCGTGAACACCATATTGTCGTACATCTTCTGGAACAATTTGGAGCCAGCTCCGGGAAACTGGACTTCAAATGACCCGCAAAACGATATTGCACAATATTTTAGAATTGCCCAGGAAGAGGGACTACACGTTGTGCTACGACCTGGCCCCTACGTTTGTGGTGAGCATGAGTGGGGTGGGTTTCCGGCTTGGCTAAGCGTGGTAGATGGCATGGTGGTGCGGACCAACAACAGCCCATTCTTGGAAGAGACAAAAAAGTATATTGTGAATCTTGCGGAAACATCTGGATTGGCTGATCTTCAAGTCTCGCGTGGTGGACCGATTCTCATGGTGCAGGTTGAGAATGAATACGGCTCTTACGGGGAGAACCATATCTACACTGCAGCACTCCGTGATATTTTGCGTGAGAGCTTCGAGATCCCACTCTATACGACCGACGGTGGTGTAGATTGGACTCTCCAAGGTGGTCAAATTCCAGGTGTTCTTGCGGAAATTGATGGTGGCTCGTGGGCTTTACCGGCTCGTGATCTATATATCAATGACACTTCGGAGCTTGGCCCGTTGTTCGATAGTGGTGAGTGTGATCGATGCTTTGCGGGAACTAAAAACTGATTCGTGCTCTGGCTTTCAGAATATTACACATGGGCACCGGACCAATGGGGAACTTACAATCCTCATAATACAACTCTCGGCAAGGATGACATTTCAGATGGATTTGTGAATGACATCGCTTACCATATACGCAATTATTCCGCGTCCATCAGCTTCTACATGGTTCACGGAGGTACAAACTTTGGCTTCCAGAATGGTGCTATGTGGCAGAATCGTACTACAGTCTTCACTTCTTCATACGACTACGGCTCTCCCATCGATGAGACAGGCCGGACCACGGACTTATACTTCAAGATGCGCAAGGCAATTTTGCCGTTTGTAGCTAACAGTAGTGTGCCAGAGCCACCAGAGAATCTTCCAAGAGCATCAATCCCACAGTTCACACTTTGCCCTGCCGCTAGTCTTTTTGGTATCCGTGGAGTGCGTACAACTGCGACTTCTCCTCTTAATATGGAAGCGCTCGGACAGTCCTATGGTTTTACTCTGTACGAGCACACTCTGCTATCCGCGGTTGAAGGTTTTATACAGCCTGGTGATCGGCCCAGAGACCGTGTTCTCATCTATGTGAACGAGAAGATAGTAGGAGTGGTCGACAGCCAGTATCAACATCCACTGAATGTCAGTGTCAGACTACAAGCGGGTGATAAGCTTCAATTGCTTATTGAGAATCTTGGTCGGGTAGACTACTACTCAAGAGGCAATCCTTATGAGAACAGAATGATAGATCAGAGGAAGGGGGTGATTGGAGATGTGATTATTGGGGGTCAAATTTTACAAAACTGGGACATGTACCCCTTCCAGTTAGACTCGTTACCAGCTCTTGAGTGCAGCGGTGCAGTGAAATCAGGCAGTCTACTGACAGACGCACCTACACTCTACTACGGCACATTTACTGGACCATTAATGTCTGCTAATTCATCCATGACCCTCGACACTTTTATCACAGTGCCGAACGGAATCAAGGGCAATGTATGGATTAATGGATTTCATCTCGGCCGGTACTGGCTCGTAGGGCCGCAACAGTCACTATATCTACCTGGCTCGGTGGTGAAGTCAGAAAAAATAAACCAGGTAGTAGTTCTGGAACTAGAGCCATGGCAGATGAACTCAACTTTAATGGTAGCGTATGGGGCATCCGAAAGGACCTGGGGTAATAACCTTGACCCTGACTGCTGGAACTGCGTGTAAAATACTAACTCTATATATTTATTGGGGGTGAAAATGTTAAATTGTTGAATTAAAAGCGGCATTCACACAAATGCTATGCAAAATCTCTAAATGCCTCAAGGAGGATACCAGCCCCACACTCCCGTTGGATAAAATACAGAACATAACTGAGGTCTAATTCGTATCTCTACCTTGGGCTGGTTTAGCCAATTATATCCTTGGACTTGCCTTTCTTCTCAAAAAGCCATCAAGGTCTCAGGACCTGTGCCGCAGCTTTCGGTCTACTATCTCGAGTAAAAACGCCCTTCTTATTTCCGTCAAATCGGAAAACGTGCTGGCTAGTCTGGAAGTCCGAAAAACTCCAAGCCTATTCACTAATCACGCCTTCTACTCGATCCAAGACTCGATGATACATGTCTAACCAAAGAGCCTGGGACTCTTCGCTCCATAGGGTTACAGCCACAGCCACAGAATTAGGCCAGCGATTGTGTCTGCACCGTATTCTATCATGACCATCGGCTCGCTGCACTCTCTCTGCCACCCCAAAAAGTTCTTTTCAAGTTCTTTTTCGGCGATTTGCATGTCTCCGCAGCTCTCATACCAGCCATAGTATCGATTGAAGCAAAGAACATCAAGTAAACCAGAGACACATTCCTTCTCTGAGGTCGCAAGCCCAAAGTTTGCAAAACAGATGCGGCGCTAATCCAGTTACGTCCACTAGGGGCTCAAAATACTCCCTCGCACCTTCTTCATGCGATGCTAGCTCATTGGCAATTGACCAAATTACTACGCAGAGATAATTCAGCTCGCATATGCCCTGTTCGGGAATGGCCCTCGTCCGGTCATTGCTGTATCGGGTGCAGATGTGTTAGGTGTCTTGTTCCCGAACAAACCAGATGCAACTCCCGGGTTCAGTCCCACTGCGGCAGTCTCGTCGATGACCACAATTCCTTGACGATCTACGTCTTACAAGACTTTTTTGGCATAGGGGTAATGCAACGTGCAGAGTGAATTGGCGCCAACCCAATTTAGAAGTTGGAAGCCGTGCACCATATATGCGGCGTCGTGGCCTTTACCGTGGATCAGGGCGTCTTCGTGCTTTCCAAACCCAGTGAAGTAGAAAGGTCTGCTATTGAGAGTCCGTCCTCGTCCCTTACCGGCACCTTGGCGTTCTATCACCTATGTTTGCTTTGGAATGGGTGTCGATGCGATAGTTGATAATGCCGACAGATTGTTCCCAATCAACATCAGTGGTGAGAGTCGCATCGGAAATATACTACATTGGCAAATAGAACAGCCAAACGAATTGTGCAAGACCAGAATAATTGAAAAAGTCGTGTAGATAGGGTTGCTTCTTCCGGCCATCCACATGGGTTTCGATCCTTCCTGGTGGCATTGTTTCGTTGAGCAACTCGTTGCTGACGGCGATGGTGAGTTGTAAATCGTCTTCCAGTTCATTCCTTGGATACGCGTACATACCCTTCGTACTTGACCTAACCAACGTGGTTTCGAACAGCGGGGTCAAGTGAGATATCGTAGTAGCTTGCCGGGACCGAAGCTTGCGTCGTTGGAGAGATAGGTCTAGTCCATCCACGGTCGTCGTCTGGGATAGTGTTGACGACCTCGAAGTTCTAGAGTCTGTCCAAAGATGTCACCTCTCGAGTGGCGTGAGGTGTGCCTCAACATGGTGAATGCTAGCACAACTGAATGATCTTAAAGGAGCGAAGAACGTTGAACGTTCAGCCGCCTGCGGAATTGCCTTAAGTAATATAGGTATTCCAATAGTACTGTGAAACAAGGCTGGGAAGAGAGGCCAGGAGCGGTAGAACATCGGCTTTGCGAAGACCTCAAAGGCTGAACGAAATGGAGACGGTCACCACGGAGGGCTGCCGGCAACCGCGATGCATACCCCTCCTCTTGATTTGATTTATATATCTACTCAATGCATCTTCGCATTTGGGGAGAGATCATGCCTTACCAAATATCTCTACAACTCCTGATTCTCTATAAACCCACCAGGATTAATCTCCTATTCTTGTCAAGTCTATTCAAGTGTTAACATATTAAATTCCTCCTTAAGCCCCATACCTTGTTTTTTCTTAAAGTATTGATTTCAAACCACAGAAGAATTTGCGTTCGAAAATATTGCCTGTTAACCAACGAGGCCCCCAACTTGCTATTTTCAGATAGCCGTTTTCAGCTCAGTCACTCTCTTGTTGTTTCTGGATGAATACTTAACCTACACTAGTAACCGCTGATGAGGCTTGATTATCTTTCTTTTCCCAACAAACAGTATGCCCGATATTAGAGTTAGCACGAGTCTTGGCGAGCACATGCCTCGAGATCAATTCCAGACGCCTGAACAGAGAATACAGAACCAAGAGATCTCTACTCAACGTAACGGCCCTCCTTTTTGGATATCGTATTATTGCTAGTTAATTGCCGCTTCCGCTTCGACGGTACTGGACACACAACCCCCCTATCCTCCAATTGCACGCTGTAGGAATCACGTATTGTGTATAAAAGCAGTCGATCTTTTGAAACACTAACATGCTAAAGCTTGTTTGCAATCCAAATTAATTGCAACAATAAGCGAGTTCTCACAGGATATAAAATTGTATAGAAATATAACACGATAATCTTTGAAAACTTAGGAACTGTTGTAACATGTTGCGTTGATCATCAACGAAAAAGCAAACGTGAGGCCTTGGTTCAATGTGTTCAACAAACATAAAGGTGCAAACGGAATCTCTAGCTGTCATGAATGTAGATTATATTACCGAGCTGTTATTTTTTGTGCGTCGATAAACAGAAGGATTAGTCATTAAAAAAAAAGACTTATTTGTATTACTCGTACACGTTGTTGCAAACTTGTGAAGTAAATAAAATAGTAGCTGCGCAATCCAGTCATTCTCTACTTACCTGATGCCGGTTCCTGTCACAAAATTTTGGCACCAGTCTGGGCTTAAGTTCAACCTAAATCAGCCTCTTTGCTTTTATATATTTTCCATCATAATTTTTCACTTTTATGTTGTCACATATATAAGGCGCAATAGTACTTCAGCAAATAGAGTTCTCTTTTTGCAACATATGTTAATATCAACTGGTCCAAGAAAGGCCAACAATGTGTGAGATAATAGAGCTCGAGTTCCCTAAATATCTAAAAGAGTGTGTATTTAACAATTAAGAGACCGTTGTCCAATTTAAAAGTTCTCCAAACTAGCATGCATATTTGCATCTAACACCCCGAAAGTTAAGGTTCGTATCCAGAGGATAACTTTTTGAGACATTAGTTGCACCTCCAGGAAGAAATAACGTCGTTGTACTCTCCACCTCCGTCACCCAAATCATTGTCGTAGCTGGTAGTGTATGAACTTCCACTACAACCACCGTTTCTGAAGCATAGGTCAGCAGCTGAAGCCAGCGTCATTTTTGAAATTGCTTGGAGAAATATGAGGGTAGGGAATAGCAAAGTTCGAAAAAATTACACTGCGACTTACTTGAAGAAGGCACATGTACGACTACTACCAGTATCAATCGAAGACACATCATCGTTGTAGATGTCATAAACATCAGCACCGAATGTGACTAGTTGGAAATTAAAAAATGGGTTATTCGAGCAAGATAGTTTTGTATCTTACCGCACTGTGCGTTGACAGTATTCCAGGTGATACATCCTCCCGTAAAGTTTGGACCGAGGCATGTCTTCACTGGGATAATGGCACTGGTTGTAATACCACTCGGTCTAGAAATGCAATCGATTAGCCACTGAACTATATTAGAGAGTGAAAAAGTTCTTGTTAGCGCCTAATTAAGACATTGGGTCACATACATGGACAAAACCTGAGGAGCGCGCACCACAGAAGAAGCTTCTATAGAGGCAGCTGTCGGAATGGCCGAGGCAATGATAGCACCAGTAGCTAGAACAGTGAAGATAGAAACAAGCATGTTGGTTAATATCTAAGATATCTTGGGAGTGGTTGCGAGTTCTGGACACTTGATAGTAATAAGGATGGAAATACTGGAAGAATCTGGGGTTCTTATAGGAAAAAAAGACTGTAGGGAAAATAAAATCAATGCCAAGCTAAACTTACGATAGATTTAATAAACGATAGCCTATTCCAATGAGTAATGCTGGGAGATTAGTTAGCAAAAACGGCGATACCACCCCCCTCATTCTAGTGTGGCTCGTATGGCAGCAATTTCATATAAGGATATCAAGTTGACTAGTTTCTTATAAGCTCGGTTCTTAGCCTCTGTGATACTCGAAAACATTCCCAAATAAGATTCATAAAGCTCCTTGCTATTACGGGGTTTTTACAGCCTCTCGTATACAATGCCTCTGAAGAGTATAGCAGTAACAACGCTGTTTAACGCGAATGCAGTGAATTAACGCTTGGTAATTTACGCCGCTGACATTGACGAAATAGGGATATTGACCGAATGAGGTCATTGACTGAATAAAGACATTGTTGACCGAATAGGGATATTGACCGAATAAGGACATTGACCGAATAAAGACATTGACTGAATAATGAGCTTATACTCGGCTAACTTTAACTAAGCGCAATATTTGCAGGGCGCATGGGGAGTGGGACGAATGCAGTTAGCCGTAATTATTCCAGCCCTTATTGTGCTTTACTGAATATATGCACCTAGGTAATTTATGGGCAGTAAGAAACAACTCGAGATTTGGTCTTGGAACACTACTGTGTCTCCATTGAGACTTCTTATTATGTACAGAAGCAATTATCGCTCGAATAACTAGCATCAATAATGTGTTTAACAATTGAATCTAGCTGTAACTTTTGGCAGTGAGATCTAATTGCGGGGTAAAAGCTCCAGTCGTGACAAACGATTTATAAACATAATTATTATACTAAAAATTAGTCTAAAATCGGTTATGTTTTTAACACGTTTTTTACAATTAACCGGAATATATTTATATTTTTTCGTTTTAAAACTCAATGTCGGATACATATCACCTAGCAAAAGGCATAGGAGCTGTTGACTACGCTCTTGCTGGTATGGTCATGGTTTTTTTATTGATTCTTGATCAGGTTCTAAGCTACAATCTACAAAATAAGTGCGGTTGCGACCTATAGTTCACGTGACTAATTACGTGAACCACATGCGTGCCAACACTCAATTTTAAATAACCGAGGTTTTTGTATAACAGTTTTATAAATATACAACTGTTGGAAAAAATACATATATTGTATTTCGGCAACATTTCCAGAATAGGGTCCAGGTGCAACGACAGGTGGAAATGCGTCACAGATCACTGATGGAGCTGCTGCAGTACTTTTGATATAGAGGTCTACTATAGAGAAATTGTACTAACGAATCTATGGTCAATTTGTCATCGGCGCTATTACGAGACTTGCACCAAGAATTATGGGCATTAAAGTATAACAACATTAGTTAAATATACTGTTTTTTCAGCCATCTACTTACATTTTGTCGCTCTCGCAATTCCTAAGCTTCTAGAGAAGAGCAGATTAATCAAAGAGGATATTAATGTCTTTGAAATCAATGAAGCGTTCGCATCGATGGTAAACACTGGCCTCTCCAAATAGAATTCGCTGACTCATGTGCAGGGGGTATATTGTGTCCGGAAACTGAATCTTCATCTCACGAAAGTCAACCCCCAAGGAGTTATATAAACTTCTAAAGGGCTAGGACTAAATGGACTACGAGCGCTATGGCGAAATGGTGCGTTGGGCCATCAATTGGACTGTACTGGAGTACGGAAGGTTGCGACGATTCTTTCTGAACTCAGAAAAAACGGTGGTAAGTTGGGTGCGGTCTTTATGTGTATTTGGACGATCCATTGTTTCGATTGGTTTCTTGAATGCAATACTGATTTTTCGATAAGGAATAGGAAATAGGAACGGCAGGGTTAACTTTAAAAGAACAAAGCTCATGGGTAGGCGCAAATTTGAGGAGTAGACGACGTTTTCGGTTTTAAGTTAGGTTGATTGCGATGAACTCTCGTTGAATTCTCAATCTTCGGTTGCAGCGCTAAGTTAGGACGAATTTCAACTTTGATTGATGATACGGTCTAACAAATGGCCCACATGCACATCGGGAATTCAAGATATGAGGGGCAAATTTTGACATTGAGAATAAAGACAAATAATGGATGACATGGCGTGGTGTAGATTTTGTAAATCATACATAATAAGAGCTCTGATAGACGCCCTCTAGTACATACTCGTAAATTCTCCCACTCATTGTCCAGTGACAGTCAAACTCAACATGAGATCTGTTACCAAGCTCATACTAGTATCATCTAATCTCCCCGCGGCTGGCTTCAGCATCTGTGATTGACCACTAATATTACTGGAGATTGTTCCGGAACACATCTCTAGCATGTCTAATCTTACCTTTATAAGAGAGGCAAATTCTTCTGCTTGTCCTATGAACCCTGTCTCCTCCCAACGCTCGCACGGAGTTGTCTCCCCCGTGCCGTCCTTTCTTAGTGGCCAGACTGAATGCCATCTTACTAAAGCATTCCGGATAGGCATTAAGGTTGTTGGCAAGCAGGTGAATAAGCTTCGTTGTTGGAAAACCACAGTATGGAGCCCTATAAGTGATATTTTGTTAATTTTAGATATGTGGTAAAATAACACGGATGATTCACCTGCGACTAGAGCGAATAGATTTAATGTGCTTAAAAACATAAATCTTAAAGAATGCTCCTTATAGCTCTCGTGCATCATGACACTGATTGCTTCAGCGAGGAGCAGTGGATACTCGCTAGCACAACACTGCCAGTATTGATAGCAGTCTGAAGCATTGTTAGCCATAAAGCAGGCTTCCGAAATTGCCATTTCAATATCCATTTCATGGAGCACCATCCGAGGGGGTGTGTTGTTGAATATCACAAACGCAGTGTCTAGCAAAAACACATATGTGAATGTCCTAACGTCAATTTAGCATTTGCATAATGATATGGTAGTAGGGAAATACTTCACATACCGAATGGCCTCCTCACGGAGAATGAAATTATTCCACTCAAAGTCGCGCATATTTACACAGTCACGTGGGAAATGATTCGCAGATGAGATGCCTATTTCTCTGGCAGCCTGTACGAAGTAATTAGCATCGTGACTGCTTAACGAATGTGTCACTTGCCGAGACGAGAGCTGTAAAACGCTGATGCCGCACACGACGCTTCATGATGTCAGTGCCTTCCCAGTTCAGCAGGATGCAGATGATGTAGGCAGCTTGCAGAACTCTCAACGATGGCGGCTCATTGTCCAATTGAGAGCTATCAACAGGCTCTCCAGACAGTATCGCGGAAGAGAAAACCTTTTCTTCACCGAACTCTAACCAATCTTTCGCCGTTGTGACATCTTGAGGGTCTGGAGACATACAGGCGCCCATGAGAGCCATCGGAATCAAGAGGACCACAGGAGTGCTTAGAACGTTAAAGGTTGGCCTATGGATGACGGGACAGTGAGGATACCATTCGTCCCAAAAAAGTTGCAAAAACTTTCTCAAATTCGAAGGCCGGAAGAAATGTAAACATTGCTCGTCAGATTCCTTAAGTGCTTGCACAGATAAAAGGATGTTTTGTGAGAATCTGATGCGTGACACCCGAAAACTATCCCAAATAGCTTTTGTCAGAGCAAACATAGGCTCCTCGACGTATTCTATCAACGACACCAAACTAATTCTAGTATCGTATGGATTTTGATGAGACAGCATGCTGTCTGAAAACGAAGTGAGACGAACCCAGCTATCCGTATCTCTTGGTTCTCTATCATGACAGTTAGCCGTAGGCTAGTTCAATTGGTAACTGGTCGCCATCATACCTCGAATGCTGGCGTGAAGGCCTTCGCTTGTAATTGAAAACTGATCGGACACCTGACTCTCTAGTAAAGTTAAGGAGGAAGTCAAAGAGCTGCTCGTCTATAGTTTCTTTGGTAACAGGCGAGGCAACTTCTATCGACGAGGCCTGACCGGTTGATAAGCTGGCTTGTGAGAGCTGATTTCCCATTTTACTACTATCGAAGACTCCCTCTTCTATCTTTGTCGAAAATTGGAGATCCGGGTCCAAATCTATGGGCTCTACGTACATGAATGTAAGATCTGTCGAGTAGATATCGCTTGCATTATCGTCATCGATACCCGACATTCCTCCCTTTGTATATAGCGAGGTTAAATCAGTTCGATCTCTGTTGTGTGCACTTAAGGGCTGGCGCTCGTACGTGCAGATTAGAAATTTACTTGTACACGTCGAGCATGGAGCTAAGGAATCACAGGCTTTCTTTGCACGGGCGCACTGGTCGCAGGATTTCATTTTCTTCCCAACCAAAAGACGTCCAGGCATCAAGCAGCCTTGGTCGATACGACTGGAGCACCTTTTCAAGTGTTTTCGGAGTACATCGCTACAAAATATTAAGTTAACACGAGACAAAAGATAAAACTTACGCATCCAAAGCGTCCCTGTAAGACCTTTGACTTACCGACGTTTGAAGTAAGACTCGCAAAAGTCACATTTGTATGGCCGCAATGATGAGTCTATAGCAGTTACTGCAAATTAGCCTTTAGGCTTTGAGCTGGCTCTCAAACACCTGAACTAGAGGAAAGTGCACCTACGTGATGCAAGGTGTCTCCGAAGATGCTCTGCACGCCGGAAGGATGCAGAGCAAGCTGAACAATTGAACGATTCTTCCTCTGACATTTAGTCGGGGTGTAGCATTGACATCCATCCACCCTTTTGCAGGAGTATGAAGATGTAGTGTGAAGTCGAGCTGATAGCACGGGATACGTGCAGAGCACGACCACGATCCGGTCTGAAATCTTTATTTGGTCCTACACAGCTCCACGCAGGTCCTCTCGTGACTATTCTCGAATGATTAGGATGATGAGAATGAGGGTCCTACCGCATCGACAGAATCACCAAAGCTTAGCCAGACTTCAGAATCACGGATCCATCGAGCATAAAGGAGTAATTAGCCCCTTGCCCTTATCCGATTGCAAATATGGCGTGCGGGGTAAAACTTACCAATTCATAAGTATGGGTTCGATTTGATAGGCAGCCTCACTTTGGTTTGGAGGATAGGGCATGGGCAGAGGCCCTCTTTGGGCATCCTGAATGGTGGCGGGATATCTCCACCAGCTCCACATACTTGGCATGTGGACGGAGGAGAGCCCAAGCACACTTCCAATCTACGACATTCAACATCACAGTGGCCAAAGGCTAGCATAAATTAATGATCGCTGCTGGGCGTCAGAATCATTCGGGACCAAGCAGCGCATCCTCTTAACTAAAGCAAGCCCTGACGCCTGCTAGGGCACGTGATTTTAGATCCTACATTGTGCTTGTCAGGAATCGGCTTACGTAAGTAGGCCAAGGAGCTAGAAATCGTTTCCCCTCATTTACAGCTCAGAACTGTAGATATCATCATTAATTAATAACGCTCATACAAGCTTGTATCTCCATCACCGTGATACCCTTACAGATCCTCTAATTGATTCCTCTTGCCTGATAAACCCTATTTCTAACAGTGCTGCCAAGTTACAAGCCCTGTCTGAGTAGTATCCAACTCAAGAAGAATGATCACAAATAGCACTAGTAGGTCCAGGCTGGCGGAGCTCAAGCTTCACATTGAAGTTGGACTGCATGGAAAACCATTGCGATCGGGTAATCCACCACTTTTCCGGATCTGCTAGTCTTATGTTGAACTTGTGCATGAATTGTGCGATAAATTTATGCACCTCTACTAATGCAATGTTCTGTCCTACACATACACGACTACCCATGCCAAACTATCGACCCATCAGCTATGCTGAAGCACAATTATGGTGCATAGGCTTACAGTGGTTAACATTCTCGACATCTCTTTTATACATTCTTCCTCCTTTTCATCGCTGAACTCCCACCGAGAAGGATTGAAGCGGTCGGCATCTAAGCCGAATATCTCTGTGCATCGATTCATGGAGCGGGGACTGATCCCTACAGCGACGGATTGGGGGATGTGGTGTTCGCGAATGGTGATACCGCCTTCGGGTGGGTAGCGCGGTAGTTGATACTGGATGGATGGGTGAAGGCGCATACTTTCTTTAATGACTGCAACGAGAAATGGCAGTGTTATTGCCTCTTTGTATGTTATCTCGGTGTTGTTTTCGTCACGGCCGAGATCTCTATAAGCCCCGTCGAGCTCCGCTTGAAGTCGAGGCACAATCTCAGGGTGCTTTACAATATCTCCTAGAACCGCTAAGATTGCTACAGAGGTAGTGTCTGCCCCTGCGCCAAGGATATTTACGCCTTCAATCATAACGTCGCCTACCGTTGAGTTCGTTGTCCCCTGAACGCCTTTCATATCCACAAAATGCTGTAACATGTCGTGGTGGCGATCTCCCAAGCCATTCTCGAAACGGGCTTTTACTCTTTTCTCAAGCCACTGTAGAAAATTGTCGAATGCATTCAATTTGGCGCCGCCCAATTTTTTCACGAGATACTTAGAGACGCTATTATTGAACCACCACATCTGGAGCGGGAGGGCTCCCATGTTTGCCATTATGTAGAAGCTAGCTATGAATCAGAAAATCCTTGAAATGACCGTAGTGTGGTACGTACCCCATGTGGATAGAAGAGATGATTTTGTCAACGTCTATGCCTTTTTCGACAAATCCAATCTCGCCGCCAAGGGATAGCTGCGCTACAACATCAAATGCAAAGTACGGAACCCAATCTCCAAGGTCCATCGTCGCGCCAATGGTAGCAAATTCGGTAAGCTTTTTCCATAACTTATCTGCTACTTCCTGTATGAAAGGCTCCATTGCAAGGATTGATGACATGGAGTATACTGCTGAGACTCGGCTTCTTAGAGCACGATGTAGTGTAATATCTTGGCTCGCGAAGAAACTTGACATCGATGAGCTACAATTCATATCTGAGGTATGGATGATTAAGAAGTGGTCTTACCTTTGTTGCATATTTGGGATAAACCAGGTCTTGTACCATGGAGTCTGTTACTGCTTCAGAGCGCGTCTTCCATAACTGTGCGGTGCATACTTGCCTTTCTAGCTGTCGTACCATGACCATACAATGCCAAGAGAGCGTTTGCATCCACAAAACTCACTTCGTTGGGGGCAATTCGGACAACTGGGCCAAACTTACGATGTACTTCTAGTACATCATCATGCCATGTGCTTCGGAAGTACCGTAAATCTCGCCAAAAGCCAGAGAATTTTGCCAGGAAGGGCCCGGGAACTCTACGGAGAGGATGGAGGAATATTAGATAGATCATTCGCGAAAAGAAGATGACGAGTAGCCCCGAGAGGATTATGCGTATGTTGTGCTTTGCGAATAGAACGGATTGAACAAAAATACCGGAATATTCCATGACTGGGGATAGATGATGGAAAGTCTTCATGTTGCGGTTTCAGTGTGAGATAAGAAGAAATCTACAAAAGTGAGCAATGTCCGACCAGATATAACAACATCAAAACAATTCGTCTAGATAGCTTAGGGTCACTTTCTTCGTATGATATATACTTATGTTACTCTGTTTTAGCTCAAAACGTGCAGAGCGGGGTCCTATTGCAGTGTCGATCCATGCCTACAATACAGTATTCAGCCTAGACCATGCGACGGGACTGAAGGTTGTGGGGGATTCCCGACAATGACCACTTGAGATCATCTAATTCCCGAGCTGTTAGAAAGTGGAACGAGAATCACAGCGCTTGAACTAACCAGTACCATGCATAAGCTCGGAACGGCTCGTGAAATGACCTGAAAAACTAAAAAGCAAGCCACCCTTATTACTGAACGAATCAGCGGACCTTTTTAAACGCGGTTCGTGTGAAAAAGTCTTCACGTAATCCCAGTCTAACATCACTAAATAACGTCCTCGTATCTAGAGCTTCATAATGGCTAAAATGGTATTAGGCTTCAAATCTTTTGAGAACATTATCAATGGCCGCGGTCGCACTGGTGAAACCTCAGCGCACGGTATCAACCCATCAACCGGCGTGCCATGGTGGGATGGTCCAGTGGCAACGGAGGAAAGATCTGGAAGAAGCAGTAAATGCGGCTACAGCGACTTTTAATGGGGTCAAATGGCCTGTCTTGAACGACGAGATTTATTGAGCAAACTCCGAGAGAAGCTACTGGAATATCGAGAAGACATGGTCGAAGTGCTTATGAAGGAAGCTGGAAAACCTGTAAAGAATCTGTCACGGAGAAGTGAGTCCGCACGTGCTCATGAACGCGCGACCCCGCTTCCCTAGGCTATAAGAGCCTACCTGGCTTGATGTCAAACGGATAGATTATAAGTGATATCATCACAGAATAGGTTGTAGAATAGGGCATAAACATTTTGATTGTAGAGCTAATAGAATCAACGATCAGAGTGATAAAATAAGGCCTTGGTGCCAAGATAGGCTAAGCTAGATCGGGCCAATAGGCTTGGCCGTTTCATATTTGATCTCTGGTTCTACAAGTAGGAATACACGCAAGTGCCGCAAACGTTGCTCTAGCTCTCATGAACTAGAAACGAGCCCTCGCGGGGCGTGCGAGCTGCTCCGTGATAGAATCCCTTTGCCTCATCATCCCAACCCGCTAAACACTGTCAACAAAGGTTCTTTGCAAATCCTGAAGTCGATCATGCAGCTGGTTTTTTGTCTTTTCATGGTCGGTGAAACCACATTGCCCAGAGCCTTAAGCTGATGCTTCATAGCACAAGTAGCACTCTATCCGCAGCTCGTGATTCAAGATGACGATGAGTTGTGTATAACGGAGCGTTACACTCTGATAGGTGTTGTTGGCGCTATTTGTCCTTGGACTTTCCCTCTGGTGCTCGCTGTTGACAAGATTGGAGCTGCGCTGGTAACCGGAAACTGTGTAATCGTGAAACCATCGCCATTTACATCATACAGTCTGTTGAAGATTGCAGAAATGGCGATTGACATTTTCTACCTGGCGTGTTCCAGGCACTTAACGGAGATGATATGCTTGGCTCATTGATCGTTGCTCGCCCGGACATAAAGAAAATTAGTTTTACAGGTTCTACCGCCACAGGCAAACGTATAATGAAATCAGCAAGCTCTGCATTAAGGAGTATCACTCTCGAATTAGGGGGCAATAATGCCACCGTTGTTTGCGATGATGTGGATATTTCAAAAGCTGCACCTCAGATAGCACTTAGAGCATTCTTCAACTCAAAACAAGCCTGCATTGCTACCAAAATAATTTATGTGTACGAGAACATATACACCAGTTTCCTGGAGGCTATTACGGCAGTCATTAATTCATGGAAAGTTGGGCCGGTCTCGGATCAGGAAGTAATGCTAGGACCAGTTCAGAATCGGAATCAATATGCGATCATCAAAGAATTCTACGACGATTGCCGACAAAACGGATATAGTTTTGCTGCTAGAGCTACAGGTGCTGAAAGTGGAGGAAGGGTTTTTTTCTCCCCAGCAATCACAGATAATCAACCTGATAACTCAAGAATAGTCAGAGAAGAGCCAATCGGTAATTCAATATCTCTTTTTGAGAAGTCGTGCTTATGACGTCCTAATGCCTTGTATCAGGGCCGACAGCCCCTGCCCAGGCTTGCACAACAGATGGTGAGGTCGTCATGAGGATAAATGACAAGCTCTCTGGTCTCGGGGGCTCCGTATGGTCAAACGACACAGCCCGCGCCCGCAGAATTGCGGAACGAATCGAGGCCGGCACCATATGGATAAAGTTTTAAGTGGCCACTTCCTCAAGCTTATTTCCCAAGCCACAAAGAAAGCGGACTTGGGGGAGAATGGGGCATACGTATTATCCTCCTATTGTCAGGTGCAGGCATCCATCACTACAAAGCTAGCGTAGGATCTTGATGGTGAAAGAGGCACTTCCCGTGTATCGATCAACCCAGGCAGATATTGATAATAATTACAAATGATTCAGTCGGGTGCCAATTTTAAATCCTGGTCTCCAGTGGTGATGCTCGGGGCGGCGGACCTGGTGGGGTGCCATGCGGAGAAAGGGATTTCTCCGCCCTTTTAGTGACGGCAATTACTGTTCATCAATTATCACTCATTCTTCGGCAATTGCAAAAAGTGCTTCACGCTTTGTCTGCCGGCGCTCAATCTTTCTCGATAATTTTCCGTTTTTTATTTGTGAAAAGCATAAACGTGGTGATTAGTCCTGTAGTGACAAGCATGGCGTATGTATGGTTCCCCGTGACGTACCATGCAGCGCTAGTCAAGGTATTCCTACTGCACCCATCTAAGGCTCAGAGATTTTACACATGTCCGAGTATGATAGAACCACGGCAAGGTTATCGTCTAGCAATTGAAGCTCGAGAACTCCCAGAACCTGGTCCCTCGGAGGTCCTGATAAGACTTTCTGCGTCAGGTGTCTGTGGAACAGATATAGCTTTGGCAGCTGGCAAGATCAGGCCCCAGCACCGTATTTTGGGGCATGGGAGCGTTGGAAGAGTTGTTAGGCTCTGGTCTGCAGTCCCAACTACACAAGTCCCCCTTAGATTACGCGTGGGCGTAGGGTGGATCCGATGTCTGTGCTTCCTGCCCGGCTTGTCTGACAGAAAATGGCGAGACCAGATGCTTGAGACAGTTGCATTCAGGCCGCGCGATCGACGGTACTTTTGCAGAATATACGGCCGTGCCGTACCGCGACCTAATGCCCATTACCGAATATCTTCTGGACAAGCAGATCGCACCTATAATTTGTGCAGGCGTGACCATTTATAAGGCCGTGAAAATTTGTGGTGCAACACCTGGGCAGTGGATCCTGATTTCGGGTGCAGGAGGTTGTGTTGGTGGTCTAGGTATTCAATATGCCAAAGCGATGGGATACCACGTCATAGCAAGTGATATTGGGAAAGCAAAAAAGTTTCTATGTATGCACCTTGGCGCAGAAGTCTAAGTGGATTTTTCCCGTACAGGCCCTCCTTCTGCTTTAAAGAAACTTATGTGTACCATCCAGGCAACCGAAAAGTATGTTATTGATCTCAAACAGTCGAGGAAGCATACCATAGATATATGATGCAGATTGCTGGATGACGGCCATCGACCCCGCGAGCTAATGAAATATACAATAGCTAGCTAAGTACATAGAAGCTAGGATTGTATCGTTTCACCACAAAAAAAAAGACTGCTCTATGCTTATGTCCAGGTAGTGCTGCCACCGAAGTTGAGCCAATGAATAAATCTCGGTTTGCTTGAATCAGGTGGTCAGGCTAGCAGCACAAAAGCACATTACTACGTAGTATGAATATATCGCTCCCAAACCCAAAGCTAGCTTTATAATATTATATTTATCACAAATAATTTTCATTGTTCATTTGCCCAAGAAATAAGAATAACCTAGTGATAGAGAAATTTTTGTGAAGAGATACTAGTATGGTGATAATCAATTTCTGTGGCATATCATAATGCATAATCCTCGTCGAAGTAAGCCAGAGTTTACAGTAGTTCAACACACCTGCCATTGATTTTTCTTGATCCACAGAATATGCGGAAGAATGGTTGACGTTTGCTTGGCGTGCGGGGTTCGGCTCTAAGTGGATATATTCCGATGATGCTCAAGTCATTGCACAAACGGTAGTTTCAACCCAACTAGACATAGGCATACATATTCTTGCATCCTCACCAGTTGGTGATTGACTGATGCTCTCTGGTTGTATTTATTCTTGATCCTAAGTCGCGGATGTTGAATACATTAATGTTACTTGATTATTCATCTTTTGTTCATTAAAACTTACTGTGCGCCTTCCTGGATCGCGTGTTCGGTAAAGTGTTAGTCACGAATTGCCATCAAATATTTTTCACTAAACACTCTCCCTCATCAGCTTCGTAGTATTTGGTGGTCGACAACACATTTGCAATGACGTTGAATGCCGATCGGGACTTCAGCCCTCCTGTAGAAGCTGCCTCCAGCTTCAGCAAGGGAATTCCCAATTTGGCCACTCGTGTGAAGGAAGAAGGCAGTTCTAAGAATCCTCTATGTCTGCCACCTAGATTCACTTCTGAGAAGTTCTGGGATTTCATCCTTGCCGCAAGAAAGATAGTCGGCGAACAAAATTTGACTATCATCACAGATGCTGCGCAGCTGACCCACGAACACTATACCGATCCGTCTAAGGCCCATGATATGCACAATATTGTCGATAAGACATATTTCGTTGCCTCGGCGGTACTTTGTCCACGAGAGGTTCCCGATGTACAAGAGATAATGCGCTTATGTAACGAATTTGAAATGCCTGTCTGGCCATTTTCCATAGGGCGGAAGTAAGTGATAAAAGTGAATTGAATTTTTGAACGCTGATCAATTGGTAGTACGGGATATGGCGGCGCTGCACCTCGTGTCCCAGGAAGCATCACTCTCGATCTTGGGAGAAACATGAACAAGGTGCTTGAGGTTAATGTGGAGGGTGCTTTTGCACTTGTCGAGCCTGGCGTCACTTTCTTTGACCTTCATGATTACTTGGTCAAAAACAACCTCCGTGACAGACTTTGGGTAGACGTTCCCGATGTTGGTGGTGGTTCAATCATTGGAAATGCTGTTGAAAGAGGAGTGGGCTACACGCCTTACGGAGGTGAGGATTATACCAGGATGGGGCGTGCAACTCGAGCTGACTCATTAAGATCACTGGATGATGCATTGTGGCTTGGAGGTGATTTTACCGAATGGGGAACTAATTCGTACTGGTATGGGTGCTCTTCCTGACCCTTCTATTCCGCATACCAGTGGCTTGCGGCCGGATCAAGTTCCTGGCAATCGTGCTTGGCAGCTTTTCAATTATGGTTTTGGACCTTATAACGACGGAATTTTTTCACAAAGCAATTTAGGGATAGTTACAAAGATGGGTATTTGGGTACAGAAAATTTGTCTTTTTCTCGAATACCATCTAACATAGAACAGCTGATGCCCAATCCCGGAGGCTACCAAGCATATCTTATCACGCTACCTAAAGACGAAGACCTTTATAAAGCACTTGAAATCATTCGCCCACTCCGTCTTGTGAGTATTAGTGCTTCGCAGGCTGATTTTGTGCTCGCTAATGCTTTGATTAGCAAATGGTGCTGCAAAATGTCCCCACTCTTCGCCACATTCTCCTGGATGCAGCCGTGACTGGTAACAAGAAATCTTACACAGAGAAAGACGATCCATTATCCGACGATGAGCTAGACGAAATCGCCAAAAAGATGAAACTTGGCCGTTGGAACTTCTACGGTGCCGTGTATGGACCGGAACCTGTTCGAAATGTGCTTTGGAGCGCTATCAAGGACGCTTTCTCCACAATCGATGGAGTCAAATTCATCCTCCCAGAGGAGACTGAGGATCATCCGGTTTTGCAGACCCGTAGTGGAACACTGCAAGGCGTTCCGTCCCTTGACGAGCTAGCATGGGTGAATTGGGTGCCAAATGGTGCTCACCTGTTTTTTTCGCCTATCGCAAAAATTACTGGCGATGATGGAATGGCACAGTACTCTATGACAAAGAGAAGGTGTAAAGAAGCTGGGATTGATTTCATAGGAACTTTCACGATCGGTGAGTATTTGCGCTTGTTTTTTTGCAGCTTAGAAGGTCTAAATCTATAACTAGGCATGCGCGAGATGCATCATATAGTATGCATAGTATTTGATCGATACAACCAGGAGAAACGCGACAAAGCACACTGGTTGATTCGAACACTTATTCAAGATGCCGCTAGCCATGGCTGGGGCGAGTATCGAACTCACCTTGCCCTCATGGATCAGATCGCGGATACATACTCATTTAACGATAATGCCCAGAGGAAGTTGAATGAGACAATTAAAAATGCGCTTGACCCAAATGGCATTCTAGCACCAGGTAAGAATGGAGTATGGCCATCAACATACAACAAGGAAGAATGGAGGATTAAAGGGCCACAAACTTTCTAAGCGGTCTTCATGATAGTGTACTGTGATATCTGCAAACTGAAATAACTTAGAGGCAAGGCAGGTGCAGGTGGTAAACTATTTATCAGTTCATAAAATCTTGGTAACGTATTTGATATGGGCATGATAGGCGTCTGCAAGCTTGGTAGCTGTAATTTATTAGTATTCTCCAACAGCTTTTGCTGGAACTTATAAGCCATATAGGATGCTTCTTGCGGAGCGTAACATAGCATCGTCGACTTTATGTAGATGCTAGGGGTTTGGTCATCTCCCATTGGCACATCCACATAGCGTTCGCCTGGTATCTCGTATCCTGTATCGACTTATCACATGGCATACCGACGTTGAGTGAGTAACATTGCTCCTTTGGCACTAGTTCAGTTGAGGAGAATCCTGCAAACATATAGAGATGCCAATTTGATCCTCCTATTGTTCTTCTATTTCGATTTCTGCATTACGTCCAGTCACCTGTGAACATCAGTTAGCTTACTCGTTTAGTCTAATTTTTTGGGAACAAGTTACCATCTGCAAAGTCCAGTGTCTAAAGTCTTCCTTATCCCTTGAAAGCCGTTGTGTTCTCGGAACGTCTGTGACCATGCCTATCGGTCTCGGCATCCCTTAAATAGTTGATCTGTTTACAGATAACCTTGGCTGAACGACCGAAGCTTCGATAGCTCCGGAAGTTCTACGTTGATTCTATCTGATGGATAATATATAGACCTCAAATTTGAGTCCTAGGGTGCCACCGAATGATCCGTAATGTTTCAACTAGCAAGACCGAATGATATTATGCTCCCCAACATTATTGACATCTAAATTTGGTATTTTGTGCATATTGATAGCCAAACTTTTCCTTGTTGAAGACTTTTTCCGTGCTTACTTCCAACACCTGTGAGTGCTATTTCGTTTTTGCAAGTGTCTTCTGGGTGGGTGATGACTTCGACGTCCATGGACCGTCCCCCTTTTCTACTGGCTTGAGCTTTGTTAAGTATCCTTTATGAATCAAAAGAATAGCCTATATGATGCAGGTAGACAACGATTACTTCATGTCGTACAATAGGTGAGATGCCGTCGATGCTGAGAGGTCTGGCCAGGTGATCATACTAGTTGAGGTGTGTGGTTCCTGGTAGAAACAATTCGCTAGTTCGATTAACGGAATATTAGCACTATCCAGAAAAACAACATTTTCAAAGGTATTGAAGATAATGCTGAATATCTTGAACCGATATCTTCCGATCTGGATATCAGTGAGATCAGAGCCGACTAAATACCCAGCATTCAAGCTCTTAAACGCAATCTCGCATGTGTAGTGATCATAGTCTGCTTTGGTTAGGAGGAACCTCTCAATGGGAAATCGCTAGGCCTGCTTCCGAAACACAAGGTCCGAGAATAATGCAGATGGTGTATAACCCAGTAACTTTCATAGCTCCTTGCTAGTGTATCGGACAAGATATTGAGATCTTTGGGAGCAGTTTCAAAAGCAGTTTCCGAGTTGACGATGTCCTTTTCAGATAACTGCCCAATGTTTCGACGCTCTGTTGTCAGATCGAGTTGATCTACGTCGATATCTGCATCACAAGGAGCATCCCTCAGGGATGAGGTTGTAGCGCCGTGAAATAGTCTTTGTAGGATGGGCTAGGTTTAATTGCCGAACCCTATAAAATGGGGATATTCCTCATTGGCTGATATTGATAATCGTTATAGAAGAAATGGTGGAACAGGGGAACCAGTACGGCAATGGGCCTGCTTCAGCACAAGGAGGGTAGGTGAGAAATTTATGTACTGATTTACGTACAGTAGATAGCCTTCCCTTCTCAGCCCTTCATCAACGCTAACATATTTACCCAATATCCTGAAAGTCAGATGACTATAGTAACCTGTACGGTTTTATCAATTCAACGGCCTTGCTCAGAAGAATATTGCTCATACTTCATCGTGGCCAAGTCCTGTTCAATTTGTCGAGGATATTATGAGTGAAGGTAGAGTGTAAAACCAAGATGGCCCAAAAATGAGGTCAACCACAAGGGCTTGCGACCAAACTTGAACAGCACGACTAGGTAGCAAAAAAGCACTTATCACAACTTTGAGATTGTATTTTGAGGTGTAGGGTATATCTCAATGCCGGCTTCATAATTAAAAAATCTATAGTTTCTAGATGATAAAGCCAATACGAGTAGGACGAGAGAAAATTGCCATAAAAGCCAAGGCCTTGCGTAAATATTGTTTAAAGGAGCCTGGAGATAACGGCATAAGCCTGACCCAAGAGAGCAAGTCAAATTACCGTCTTATCAGGGCTCGATCTACAGTTTCTGTTGAGGTAGGTCACGTATTTACCTGATAGGCGATTTTTTTTTCTGTAGCTAAAGTGCGGCCAATCAGTTCGATTTGAAATTATTTTACGTCATGCATAGTGGATATATATGGGAGAGAGATATAGATATAGATATGTCGAAAATGTAGTATCGATACTACAACTTCTATAGAAATCTCACAGTAATACTAGCGTAGCGTTACGAAACCAATAGTATAAGCACCAAGGCGCCATATGCCAACGCATCGCAATACTATCGCTTTCACTGCCAATAACCGCGCAGAGAGTGTCGGTGGCCAGAGGCCACTGCCAAAGTGGTATTCAAGAAGGATACCATGTGGAATAACTGGCCGCTTAAACTAGAGTTAGTGCACAGTCGCGCGGAGTTCTCTCAATCCACGTGAAAACCAACCCAGGTTTTGCTATATGGACCGCCTTTACAGGCCGATGCCCGGTGACTCAACAACTGTACTACGACCATTTTTAATGAGCTCGGCCGCTTGTGTGAAAAACGAGTCAATTCTTAACATGATTGGCCGTAGAAGCAGCCTTGCAGCGGGGTTATTTGTATTTGCAAGTCGCTGGCACGACTGCTGAAGCTTCTCTAGTAATCGGTATGCCGCTTCGACATCGCACGGGTCAGTCGCGAGAAGAAATAGATAGATGAGGAAGTTGCCGCAAATAATAAATTGACACCGAGCATCTACGTTTGGTCAGTCACCCATCACGAGTCTTGAACGAGCGAATTACGGCGACCCCAGAAGTTTGCAAACTCCTCTTCTGTGATGCAGTCCATGAACGTTGTAAAGGGCTGAAATTCTACCAACGCAGTAGATAACCATCGCCGAAGGTTTGAGCCGGATGTGGTCTTTGCCGCTATTGTAGCTGGATACATCAGTCCACGAAACAGAAGTGCTTGAGTGGCATAGAACGACAAATGGAGAGGGCCTTTTCTACGTGAGTAGTCATCTGGTAAGGACTAAAAAGATACACACTATTATGCTTATCAAGCCCAATCGTCAAGCAAGCCGGAATGAGACTTGGCCATTCCGCCATCTTTTCACGTACTGCCACAAGCCGAGTTCGGGTCTGTGCAGTTGCTTTAACATGGCTGGGTGGTCGTTAGAGATGCCATGTAAAGAAAAGGTTCAACAGACCAGCTACAATCCAAGATCACGCGCAAGTCCTGAGAGACATTGACCATCTCAAGGAAGCGAGCACCGTCAGAAGCACGAAAAGACGTATCTCTCGGATCTAGCAAATAATGAAGGTCTTCATGGATGTCCTCATCAGACCGAAGGTCGTCCAAGCTCAGAGGTGGAGTATTGAATGAGTCATGACCAATATGAGGAGGATTTCCGTGGCAAACTGCTGACCAGCAATCAGTCAAGTAGGAAGCCCACCAAAGCTTCTTTCGCAATTTCTTTTCCCATGTAGCAATATTCCATTTCGTAGGGTCTTGGTGGAGGCCAACCATTTGGGCGCATGCCGTAGTCTGCGCCGCCATGATCCAAGTGTGCGGTGTCTCCACGCTATCCATTTCCGGAAGCACTATGTGCATGAGGAGTATGCAGGCTTGCAATTTGCAGAGATTCGGCGCCTCGAGCTCTCGTCTAAGTGATTCTTGGGCATGGGTGATGAGCTCATGCTGTTGAAATGGACATGGATCCGCAAGTGATGCGTCTCGTTGCCAGAAGACGCAAGCCAACACATAAACAGCACCGCGTAGTGATGCGGGGATATCCTCTTTGGCTGTAGAATATTGTTGGAGGAAGCGACTTTGGATATGACAGGGAGTGCTGAATGAACGTGTCTGAAGTACAAGTTGACAAGGGCCGGACCATACGGCGACACAATGTTTTCGATGGCCTCGGCTGCGGCTCGTTTGGCCTGGTCCTCGTATTGAGGAAACTCATTTGTAAGAAGTAAGAAGTGAATGGGGTAATCGTCAGGGACCGGCCCACCCTGGTAGACCTGAATAAACCTGGCGTCGACTCCTTCCCGGTCGCTGACAAGAACGGATCTGAACGCATCGAGGAAGTAGGGATCTTGTTCAGCAGCCAATCCCATATAATGCGCTGTCCTACCTGGGACATCTTCGAGCTCATGCACAACCTTTGCAGAGGGGTCTTGTGGTGGTATATTGACACCTGATGCTACCACAGGATCAGCCCCAAATGGAGCTGATTGGTGTACGAGGCCATGATGAACGATTTCAGATCTCTGACGGATATTCTCAGAGCCTGATAACGTGGCACCCAACACTGGTGTTGGGTTCAGTGGAGCAGCACTTTGGGGTTTGCACGTGAGGTTAACAAATCTGAGCCAGTAGAGGATTGGCATACAAGCCCTCTGCTCTTACAGAACAAACCTGTCTCCGTCAGTATATGGGTACCAGATCGCCGGTTGGTTCTAACATGGGGGCGCCGTGGCAATGACACATGCCGTCTTGCGCTTTCGGCAAACGTCGCACGGCCGGTTTCTCCGGCTCCTGGGCTGCCTTGCGCGCCCAAAATTGCTGCGGATGCTGTATCTGCGGGCGAGGATAGGGTGACGTCCCGAGTCTGACTTGCCAGTGTGGTTATTGTCCATCCCGGTTCAAAGGCGACGTTGTGAGAGAGGCAGGAGGATGGCATTGAGTGGTTTGTGTCGGGGAACCCTGTTAAGGAAAGGGGCCAAGATAGGAGTTGGCCGAACATTAGTCTTGGCCGTTTTTTTGGCTTTTAAAATAACACAATTACATACATCTGTCATTGGTAAAGAATGTCCAAATTAGCTGTTTTATACTTAGGTTCCTATGTAAATATTGCTATAAATGTCTTTTCCTTTCTTTACATTACGAATACAGGATAAATCATGCGTTTGAGTAAGCTCACTAATATTTTGATAGGCTGAGGAAGCGCTGGAAACTTAATCGCGTTAAATTAATGGTCTAAATCGAGCGTAGCTTCAGTTTCTAACATGGCTTTAAATCATGAAAGCAAACAGAATTCGATTGCTTTTGGGATATATGACACAAGTCATTGTAAGAATACGGTATAGTTAATTTATGTAAAATATATGCCATAACTTAAAAATGGAAAAGATAGGAAAAGAAAGAGGGAGCTTTTGTGATGGAATTTTAGTAATGTAATTACTTAATTTCCATGCTTCCCTCCGCAAATTTTGTTTAGTGGTTCAAGCTATAATGAACATTATGTTCTCGACAGAAGTGGATCGATGTTGAACTTAGCGAAATAACAGGAATTCGAACATGGCCAGAGGATAGTGCCCCCTCCTCAGCGCATTTCATCTAGTTGTAATAATGCACTCGACGTATAGGCTAACGTTAACACCTTTTGGCACCGAACGTCGCCCATATTGTCACGGCCCTGACTTCTTAGACGGAGCTCAGCACCGGACATCCTAAAGCTCGCTTATACTGGCCTCCGGCCAGCTTCCTGTATATAGAGCGCTGCTTTCCTTCCTTTCTTCTGTCTGTAGCTTGTTCTCTTAGTTATAGCAATTGATAGCTGTTCACACCTTTGAGTCCTTCCACCTGGATCTACGGATCGAGATCCCTGTTCAGCTTGAGTTGTTACACATATTCAAGATCGACAAGCTCGAGATAGACCTAAGCTGATAGACTTGCCCACCAGACGTTAACGGTATACTATCCGAGCAATAAACATTGAATGATCGGCCACACCGACTGAGGTTAGAAAGTGCGTTACTCTTGACATAGGATCGTGGCAAGGCAGCAATTACGCCTGAGATTAGGAACGAAATTTCATTTCGAACATCCCTTTGCTACGTGCCTATCAACCACTTTAAGCCGCAACGGCACATTGACCACTATGAAGCACTGTTACATCAACGTACAATCCTCATTTCCCATGACTTCTGCGCCCAATATTTGTGCAACAAGATGCCCCCCCTTGCGTGTAAGGTCAAAGCGAGGGTTCATAATAACTTCTTCGCCACCGCAGACTTCTCAGCGAAAAGGCAACGCTTCGGGTAAATAAAGGAATGGTGCGCTATCGACACTTCCGACTGCCAAACAAAGTAATAGGATGTTAGGAGCTGATATAGGCGCAAGATGCTGAATCCATACAGGACGTAGAAGACCGCACAACCGCGTGCAGCGAACAACCACTTGTTTGATATTTAATTAGCCACAATGTCGTATTCAGGATTGAAAGTGAAGATGCGCAAGACTCCCAGGCGAGTTAGTGGGGGCAGTGTAAGCCCACCTGTAACAATTCGACACATAGAAGTCTGGTTGCAACCCTGTTGAGTCAAGGAGTAGATGGCCAACACTATGTCCGCATCAATCAACCTTAATAACCCGTGACACCTCACCACTTCTGTTAAGCGCTCAAAGCGAAGGCGTAGTCCTGTTAGCCTGACAATAGTCTCGAATAAAGGATCCGCACTCTTCCCAGATAGGTGGATAATGCCTTGAAATTTTAGCAGGGTCACTATCGCTAATCAGATAGGTGAATTCAACTCACCATGATTCAGACTAACAAGCCTTTATGGAATAGAGAATGCTTCTTACGCATTTTGCTGCCTGTATGTCTAACGCTAGTAAAAAAGCCTCTACGTGAACCGGCATTTGCCGAAGCAGTATGGTCATGGCCGCCTTTCATTGGCGCTTCTTTCATTCCTGCTAATATTTTCTTTTCTTGGGCGCAATACCTCATCCCAAAAATTCAAAATCTCGGGTTCCTGACAACCGCTTATAGTGTAAGGCAGACGAGCATCGGGAAGAGAAAGAGAATCTTGAAGACATTGTGGAACAGTCTAAGTGCTTAATAGTTTGAGCTTACTATTGTTTGGGACCCTTATAGCCGAGACCAACCAAGCCCCGGTGATATATACCAACCCGCATTCTAAGCCTTCTGCTAAATAATGATAACCTAAGATACTTCAGTTGTAGCTACATACTCCAAGCGAGACGCCACCTACAAAGCTAGCACTTCAGCTAAACCTAAGACCATGAGTTATTTGGGAAGAATGTATCGTTGTGGTTAATGCTACCTCAGAAATGGCGAGTGAATATTACCACCACGGACGCTGGCACTAGCGATGTCACATCCGTTAAAAGGAAAAAATATTAATATCTTGTTTAAAGATGTAGATAGGAAATTTGCCAGCTAGAAAACAGAATTTGATGCTGGAGCTAGTGACAGGCTTAACATTCCTTAACCTTTTTTGAGAAGTTTGGTTATGATCCTAAAGCATCCTCTCCAATCGTACAATAGCATACTCTACCTTCTAACGATAACTCCTATTCGAAGCCAACTCCAAGTCGCGAAACGCACTTATTAGCCGATGGCGATCAAGATATAGCCCGCTAACAGTACCTTTCAATGGCTATAGAAATTACCTGAGCATCGAGCAAGACATGCAGTCATTCAAACCCCTGTCGGCATTCATTGATGGACTGAGCCAATACGGGCATGGTAAAGAACCTCACAGCTGAAACTCTCAAACTGAAGTTACTTTTGCTAAATGAAAGGCACAACAAGGCCGCTAGGATATTTTCCCCAGAGCGTATAACATGGCGGCCCTTATTCTTGACTGGATTAGTACCCCGGAGGTTAGTGAACCATACCATGTACATTGGATGCCCGGATACGTTGAATGCCCAACCTCCCCTTTCTCAGAGTTCATACTCCCGGGCCAAACCAGAATGTCTATCTTGATCTTGATAATTTTGCTAGCTGAACTGGCGTGACAATGTTGTTGGCGTGTATTAGCCAAAGCTGGATCGCAATATCTTCCCTGGTGCGATTCTCTGATTTTCACAAAATCTGCATATAGGAGCCATGTCTTCCGACAGCTTGAGGCTTGTCCCCTTGGGCAAATATTTATACTGAATCGAGTCTCTAATGCCGGATGAACTATTGACCATATCCTTTCTATAGAGTTTAATCTCCTGGAAGTTAACATTGTGATATCGCAAGTCAATATTACATAATACCACTGCCCTGCAGCACTTGACTGTCTGATTCAACACTGAGCCCATATTCTCCATCCCAAATAAGCCCCCTTGGCAAGGAGCACGCTTGCTTTGTGATTCCCCTTGACCTGAAACGAAAAATTTATCATGTATCATTCACATGCCCCTGCCAGAGCAGCGATATATAACCGAATGATTTCTCTTTGTCCAAGTCATTACATGGTGATAATAATTAGTTACAGAATCCTTATTTCCCGGCTCTTCTAATTTATTTGTAGACTACGAAAGTTAACAGCACCCAACTCAGTTTCTCGCCCACGGTGAAGCAATTGCCCAACTCTCTAAACTATGATATAAATTTATGAGGGACTTGATAGAGTCTAACCTAGAAGTTCGAGATGGGGCGAAAACTTTCGAGGGCTTTTGCCCAGTTCACGTGCGCCAGCAGTAATTGTCAGGAATAGGAGATCACATAACTAGAACGGGGCGGACTGCCCTCCGGTTACTAGCCAAGGAGGCATCTGTATATTACTAAGGATTCTTACTCTCCTTTTAATTCTTTAAGGATTAGTCTTATTGCTATTGTATCTAGCCTACTGAATACCACTGTTGTTCTATTGCTCTCAAGACTGTATCACATCGTTTCTGAACCTCACAGTAATATAGAACAGCGGGATGAGGCTTCCATCAACAGAAAAGTGTATTTATCGGCTAAGCCCTACTATATTTCTTGGCCGACTTTCTAGTAATGTATTTATTGAAAGCTCTAGCATTATTCAAGCTTCATGAAACGTTGTGCGTATTCCAGCTTGAGGATGAAAATGCTGAATATATGACTAATTTTGCGGACTATGGATATTCCTAGGTAGACGGAGAAAATGCGCTTGACGAAGAGAATGGGAACGTAAGCAGTTGTTCTATCAGTATATGGCTGCTAATGCGTTGGCCTTGTTTCTTAATGATAGATTTACAGAGCTTTTGGTGGTGCGAGATGTGTAGCGATATCAGTCGCCCCAAAGAGCAGAGTATCAAGCGTATTTGGATAGGCATATTGGTGTTGAGAGCAATTAACATAATGCGAAATTTGAATTCAAATACAGCTTATTCTGGGACAAAGCTATCTCCATTATGTTGACCAGATGCGGAATATGCCTCAGCCAAGTAAATTATTTTGTACGCAACATTAATAAAGCTCTCGTGAAATCGCATTGCCTAGTCAAATACAAGCTGCAGAGTCAGCTGATGGGCCTGCCTTATTGCTATTTTCTTTGAAACGGTTATCATCAACCTCTAGAGCCTCAATGTAAGGTATATCCCAGCGGTCATCACATAGCTGCTGCACTTCCTTGGCCGTAGAACTGTTCTGCACGAAAGCGTCAAAGCTATCATCAGGAACTACGTAATGGAGAAGAGCGTACGCGAATCCGCTTGACAAGAAACCATAGGGGTAGTTCATGTAGTAAAGCTCAATCACGTTATCGGGGACAGCAACCGCTGGGTTTACAGCGGCGACAAAGCCAGGCAGTAAGGGTGCGACACCAATAGTCCACTACTTCCATAGTAATTAAATGTTCGTTTACACGGATCTCGTCTCCTTACTGCTAATGGAGCCCGCCAATTAATACCCTTTGTGTACCAGTAGATGCTAGTCCGATTCCCAGCGTAGAGATCATCCACGTTCACTTTCATCTTGGCCACGAAGATGTAGTGGGCTGTCATCAGCCCTGTCATTGGCGCAAGGAAAACTCCATATCCTGAAAGCACAGTTAGGAAAATGGTTGCTGTATTGACAAGACGCCAAGGATTGACAACTGGGCTCAGAACGGCAATGATGTAAGCTCCTCGGCAAATGTTAATATACTTAGGGAAGACTGAGGCCAAATCTATGCCGCCCGAGAATGCATTGCCGGCAATATTGCTGCCCAGCTGTGAAATTGCTAGCGCAAGTCCGGCAAAAAAGACAGCAGCTCGGGTGCCAGCGCTGTCATTCTTTGCAAGAAGACCAGCGAACAATAATGGAGGGTTCCATACTGGCTCACCCATTCGATTCTGGGTAGCGGCCGTGACTAGGATGCCAATCACAGAAGCAATAATGCTATAGAAGGGAAACGCAAAGACCTGTCCCCAGATGGCATCGCCTGGGCGTCGAGCAAGACGAGCATAATCGTTTTGGTTAAGGATACCGGCTGCAATGGAACCGATGATTGACATGATGCCAGAAATCATAAGCCACACAGTACTATAGCGGTCCCCAGTCAGGGGAGTTGAGATGCCATATTTGAGAGTGTCTCCAAAGCCATCGGATCCCATAGTAGCTAGAGCCCAGATTAGTAGGACCAGAAAGAACACGAGAGTTACTGAGCTGGCGAAGTAGAAGAACATCTGGGTACGGTGAGGTCGAATACGAAGAAATGGAAGGCTAATGACGCAGAATATGACGTACGCAATAAACTGGCTCGATGTCATGCCTGTCTCGGCGGGGATCTTGTTCGTAATGTGTTTCTCAAATTCGGGATCCCACGAGAGGAGGATCAGATAGGTGCATTGCCCTCCAACCCACGACTGAAAACCGTACCTAGTACGGAATGTGAGGGGTGACTCGGCCGTAAATTCGAATTGGAATTACTCACCAGACTTTCGACAAGTTAGTCGTTAGAGATAGACAAAAGCGGAGAATAGCACTTACCAAATGCAAGAAAAATGCGGTTCCAAACGACAAACTGGGAACCCCAAATACCCCAAACAGCTCGACTGAAAACTGGGAAGCCGACTACAAAGGAGTCAATATCAGCCTCTTCAGATGCTGAATCGGAACATACTATGGTAATAGGCTCCAGGAAGGGAGCTGAGGATAAGGGCTATGGTTGCAATGATGTTTCCGATGACGATGGCTATAGGGTCAGCCGAGGAAGAGGAATTAAAGCGTACGGATTCGCACCTATGATGGCCTGCCACCAAGTCAGACCCAGCGAAATAAGAGCACTTCCCGTTAAATAAGTTGGAATGCAACAATTGATCAACATCTCTATACAGATTCATCAGTTTTGCACCTGCAGAGCTATCGAAGTCGTAGCATACAAAAGTTGTGATAGGTACGGAATGTCCAGGTGCGTCTCTCCGTCCCGACAGGCCGGACATCCTCGTTCTGTGAGTACAGTTTAGAATTACATAACGCATGCAGCAGAGTTGTGTGGTTTGCCTACAATCAAGCGTGATCCATTTGGCAATTCGATGCATTTGAATATGGACAGTGATCCCATGTTAGCTGAAACTGGAAGACTTGACGGGGGAACACTTGGGGTCGCAAGCTTTTAACAAGTACCGAAGCGAATACATGACCTCTTTAAGAGCGTTCTGCCAATGCCTGAATCGCTGCCTTGGGCCGACTTTATTGGCCTTATCTCAATACTAGACCCTGATTGGTTAAGCGCCAACTCTTTGGGGGGAAAAGATAGGCCAACTTGATCGGTCAACCGAAGCTATCGGCGAACCTTGATCATCTGTCGCCTCTCGTTCGTTGCCAGTAGTCCTTGCAATATTCGTCATATAAGGGATTTTGTCGGCCAGGTAGTAGCCAAGGAGTTTAGCGATACAAATACAAATACAAATACAAATACAAATACAAAAAGGTATCTTGCTCATGAGAATCGTCAAAACCATCACAGCGCCTCGGCCGCCCTCAAACCACGTGACACACTATGTCTCTGTACCGCATCGGAGTTGACGTTGGGGGTACCAACACGGATGCGGCTATCCTTGACATCCGGGCCGTTGATGGGCCCGGCTATGGCGTGCTGGCTTCCTACAAAGCCTCAACAACCAAAGACATTACCAGCGGCATTGAATCCGCCATCCGCACCGTTATCCAAGACTCCGGGATCGAGCAGAGCCGTGTTTTGAGCGTCACTATTGGAACCACCCACTTTATTAACGCCCTGATTGAAGCCGACGCGAGGAGACTGGATCGCGTCGCGGTGGTGCGGTTATGCGGTCCTTTTACTCGACAGATCCCGCCTTTTTCAGATTTCCCTGTCGGCCTACGTAACATCCTTGATGGAGGAACTCACTATCTTGACGTGGATTGGAGATTGATGGACGAGAAATTGCGCCTTTGAACCCGCAGCAGATCAAGGAGGCGGCCCGAGAAATTGTCGCATCTGGTATTAAATCAGTTGCGTTGGTGGGTGTATTTTCTCCGCTTGACCAAAAGGGGTTGCACGAGGAGGAATGCAAGAGGATCCTACTGCAAGCAGCACCTGAGCTAAACATCGTCTGCTCTCGCGATATCGGGCCTATAGGTTTGCTGGAGCGAGAAAATGCCACAATCCTCAACGCTGCTATCCTTCGAACTGGCCGTCAAGTGAAGAAGAGCTTCAATCGCGCCATGGCCAGGCTGAAACTTGCCTGCCCGCTCTACCTATCACAAAATGACGGAACCTTGATTGATGCTGACACAGCGGCAGAATGCCCCATCAAGACATTTGCCAGTGGCCCGACTAACAGCATGACGGGTGCTGCATTCCTTGCTGGACTAGATCGCAAGAAACGAGCAGACGCGATTTCTGAATCAGACGCGGCAGAGCCTCAAGTTCTCGTCGTTGATATTGGAGGCACGACGACTGATGTATGCATGCTGTTACCATCAGGCTTTCCCCGTCAAGCTTCCGGCTTCGTCGAGATCGGGGGTGTCCGCACCGCCTTCTCCATGCCCGAAGTCGTCTCCATTGGCTTGGGTGGAGGTAGCAAGATCCATTTCGACCCTCGGACGAATGAGGTTAGCGTTGGACCTGCGTCAGTCGGTCATCGAATCTAGCAGGAATCCAAAGTGTTTGGTGGTCAAATATTGACATCAAGTGATATTATTGTTGCTCTAGGCAAAGAGACGCTCTGAGATGCCGAACTAGTTAAGGATGTTCCCAAATCACTCGTGGAGAAGGCATGTAAGAAGATAAAGATGATGCTGGAGGGCATCATTGAGCAGATGAAAGTCTCTGAAGCGCCTGTGCATGTCCTACTCGTAGGAGGTGGTGCTCTTCTTGTCACCGAAAATCTCAAAGGTGTGAGCAAGTGCATTGTGCCAATCCATCAGGGAGCAGCCAACGCGGTCGGCGCTGCAATTGCCAAGGTTTCTGGCGAGATTGATACCGTCGAAATCTTAGCGGATCGTTCGGAAAAGGCAGTCGTTGATGCTGCATGTGCCAAAGCCGTAGATTTGGCTGTCCAGAGGGGCGCGGCCAGAGAGGATGTTCGGATTATTGAAATCAATAAGATGCCACTCCAATACATGCCTAACAACGCGGTACGGATCCAAATTCGAGCCGTCGGTCATCTGGCGATTCCAGATGAGCTGACTCCTCATCCTTCACTTCCAGTGTTTAGCGAGCAGGATGGTGATGAAGATGAGAGTCCGAAGGTCGACATCGCTAACGCTCTAGTGCCCACTTGCAAGCCATCTCTCCATGTAGATCTGGATGTCTACCGGCCTGACGTGAAGAATGGCGTCTGGTACCTTTCGGAGGTTGATCTCGAAATGATCGCCACTGGGTGCGGGGTGCTTGGAACTGGAGGTGGTGGGCCGACACACTATGAGTACCTCAAGGCCTTGGATGCTCTCCGAAATGGCGGCGAGAAGAAGATGAGGGTCATTTCTTCTAAAACTGTTAATGGCACCGACAACTTTAGCTTTGGGTCGTGGTATGGCAGCCCAAGTGTTATCAACGAACGCATTGGTGGAGGGAATGAACTCGCAATTGGTATCAACGCCGTCAACAAGATTGTGGGCAACAATTCGATCGATGGCTTGTACACTGACGAAATGTAAGCGATGTATTCCTGAAACTTAATATAGAGTAAACTAGCATTGACTAGGCATAGCGGTGGTGGAAATGGAATGAGTATCTTCCCTTGCAGCGTTTATTTCGACGTTCCCATCGTCGACGGTGATTCCATGGGTAGAGCCTATCCCACCATGTGCCACTGTTAGTTAGAAGAATTCCCTTGGCCTTTGTCTTTTTGTATGACTTTTGTTAGCTACTTTCGGTATTTATGGTTATTCGCTTACCCCCTGTGTGCTCGTCGATGCACGGGGAAATACCACCGTGGTTTTAGTAAGCAATAACCAGACCATTGATATAACCTACTGCTAATAAAAACAGAACGCAGACTCGCCTACACGACTAGAGGAGATCCTTAGAACTACGGCGATAGAGCTCGGTCTAGCCTGCACCGTGAGCTCGAGACCGATGCCTGGCTCCTTAATTAAGTCTCAGGGCGTCCCCAACACAGTGTCCCTAGCGTGGCATCTCGGCCGGGCAGTTCACAGCGCTCGACGCAAGAATTTTAGTTACGTAGATGCAATTGTGAGTTGCATTACTCTCCTCCGTATTATCAAGGATCTTTACTAACACTGGAATTAGTTTAACGTTTGCACTGGAAAACTCCTCTTTACTGGTAAGATCATCGACGTCTGTCGATCTATTGGTGGTGGGCATACCATGGGCTCTGTCATCATTGCCCCTCTAGGCGAAGAGGAGCGGGAGTCTGCCAACACAAGTCAACAGACAGTTCCGAACGATAGCCACGTGGTCATTCCTTTCCAGAATGAGTACTTGTACGCTGCTTTGTGCAATTCACTCGGATCTGAAGAGTCTCGAAGGATCATTTGCACTGTCCCAGACCTCATTTCGATTCTTGGTCAAGATGGCGAGGCAATCGGCTCCCAGGATCTGCGGTATGGATTACGAGTCAATGTCATTGCACTGCCAGCGCATCCACTGTGGACCACGGAGGAGGGTATGAAGGTTGGAGGCCCAGAGGGATTTGGATTGAAGATGCCTTACGTCAGGATTGACAGCAACTTTACCGCAGCCCGCAGCGCCATTGAAGAGTTTGGGGTATAATATAGGTATGCCAATCATATCACAGTCATGGCTAGGATCTTATACGGCTATAAATAAACGTTAAAATCACGCTTACTGCAAGTCGTCTTTCTACATTCCAACGGCGGAATTGATTGAGCAAGCAATGTGATAAATATCCCCGGTCGGGTAAGTTCCTCTATCCACAGCTATAGAAAATCTTGTATACCTACCAGTGGAACATCAATTTATATCATTTCTTAATCCATGATGTAGTTAAGGAGAAAGCAAGACCAAAGGAGGCAAAAGAAAAAAAGAACTCTCTTTAATCAGGTGTCAGTTTAATTACTGGGCTTGGTATAGAACACACAGCGATAGTAGTAACGGCAATAAGTGGTGATTTTAGTGAAAGCTCTGGTGCAAGAAGCAGGGGAAGATGTTGTGGAAGAGGCATGGGAAGGAAGAGAACTATTGAGTTTTACTCAACCAAACCCTTCCGCATTTCAAATCGATCTCTACAAGCTTCCATCAGCAGCAGCTTCTTAGCAACTACAGAAGCGTTTTATCGTTAACGATGACGCAGTAAATCCAATCATGGTTGATACTGAGATTACACTAGAGGGTCAAGGGTTTCTCATATATCTATGGCTAAAATCGCAGCAGAAAGCCCATCGATTACACTATCGGACAAAAGTAGTATATTAAAACACAAAGCAACAAATTGTTAAAGAGCCAAAAATAAAAACCCGGCCCGCCAAGCCGCCAGAAACTCGCTATCAGGATTGTGTCGATACTACTGGAGAGTTGCCCTTTTGTGGAGCTTTATAAACCGTGTAAAGTTTGTATATCCAGTAACGCTATTATTATTATTATTATTTTGACTGGCGTTGAACATAAAAGACTTAGACCTTATTTGAATTCTTGAAGGCATGTCTGCACCCACATTCCATGCTGTTGAGCTATTTACTGGTTTTCCTAATTGTTGGTTTCCCCCATTATGTTTCATGTAGGTTGGTTAGGTCCTGTCATTTTGGACCCACCAGCCATGGACCATGCTGCGAATTGTTCCATTTAGTGAGTACCTGCCACTCAGTAGGAGCATCATGCAGCTTTCAGTTACAACAACCAGCTAAGCTAAAATTATTGCCAGTTTCAACGTTAATGATTTACGCTACTGAGGCACTTCCCCACAAAGCAGAAAATATTTTTATGGAAGGCTACAGGCTACTTTCGTAATAAAAATTACAGCAACCCCTCGCGAACAGACACGGCCCATCTTGACGACTTCAAGCGAACCAAACCAAATAGTGGCTATTGCAAACTGGTACCAAGGCGTATCAGCAGAATCAGTATCCTTGCTATCCCTTTTTCTTCTGATACCCTACTCTTAGCTCGCTTGATTTGCAACTTCGCCCAAATTCTTGGACGATTTCAAAAATCTGCCACCTAGACCCAAACTTCCAATACACATTGTGACTCCAGTGTAAATAACAACACGGAGCCATTTATTTTCGCCACACTCAGTCGTGGCCGTACGATCCTGCCAAGTTGTGCCGATGCTGTGAAACCGGATAAAATAATGGCAATACCACTTGGTAACTGTCAAATTCCAACAATGGGGCTTGTGGAGATATGGGAAGAGTCTCAGATAGGAAGAAGCCGGCTTGGACCCGCCACCATGCTCGGTCGGCGGCAAGCTTACCTTTTTTTCTTGTATATAGCTAATGTAATCCACAACTGTCTGATACGAAATTGTAGTATGTCTCGAGTCAGCGATATCAATCGGGACATACAGTAGGAAGCAGTAATCATTAAGCTTCAACTCCTTCCACTCTTTGATAGCCCTCAGGGTGTCCCATGTAAGTACCTCATAATGCACGTTGAAACCGAGCATCTCGGGGAGAAACTCGTGAGGAAATAATGAGATGAGAGGCTGAGCAACTGCTGCTTTCCATACACAAGACTCGCTGAGCCCATGACGGGAGTTGACGAAGCCAAGGCTATCTCTGCTTGATAGGCCAGATTCGATATCTCCCATCAGCTCCCGGTATATCCGAACGTGCTGTTTGACCAGATCACCATCAACCAGCTCTTCTGACATGATTTGCCAGGCATTTTTGGTAATACGATGAAGAGCGAAAGGAATAGTGACTTTGTGAATATGTCCAAGCCATGCACCGTCAACACACTTGACTGGAGCACACTATTTGAGCTACCGTTTTGAGTGTTCTTGATTGAGAGAGAGCTCTCGAGAAACCACTGCTTTCCTTGTTCTAAATGGTCTCCCCATCGTTCTTGAACATCTTTGTCTTTGGTCAAAAGGAATGATGCGAGACTTCTTGGGCTGAAGTCCGCGATCAACCTCATTCCTTTGTCGCTCCGAGGATTAGGGTTGGGTTACATGATTGCTAGAAATTTTTATGTCACATACCCAGTCGAAGCCTTAGCCATCTAGACACGTGATTTACTGAGCGTAGATAGCTTTTGTTCCTTACCCGATCTCTTGTCAATATCAGTATTGTACTGAAGTACGCCATGTGATAAAGGGCTTTATAAAATAGTTTAATTTGATGATTTTCGCCCCTTTTTTCAAAATACGAATTTAACTTGAAGCGCCACGGAGTTGGCCACGTGATTTTCTAAGTGGCGCCACCTGCGGGTCATTTCATTGGCTCAACTAGTTAAAGGCAGGGCCTTGGTCACGGGATACATCCTTTTTACATAAAGGCGCAACAAGCACTAGCTTTATTTGTTTATTTTTAATTTGAAATTTTTGTATAAAAATCCCTACAAACAGCTGTAACGGCGCCTATATTTGGATTCGTGACAACACCCCAAATTAACTAGAGATTATTCTATGCAAGACTTACCATTTTAGCCAACATCCTACATGTCTTAAATATATACTTCTCTTTAGCTGGAAATACACTAGTTCATGTTTTTACGCTATAAAATAGATTTTGATATTTTTTTAAACTTTTGGTTATATTAAATTGGAGGTTAGGACAGCGTAAAAAATGAGTTGAGTTGAGTTGAGTAGCTATAGCTACTCAACTCAACTCAATGATATTTCAAACCTACTCAACTCAACTCAAGGCTACTCTGAGTATACTCTGAGTATACTCGAGTAGGCCGGCGCTAGCCGATAGTTACCGAAAATAACCGAGAGATATTCTTTAGGATTTATAAGCTTACTAATAGAAACTATTAATAAAAAAAACTTTATATAATAGCTATATTATATAATTATATAATTACTAATATAAGCTATTGTTAGTATATTCTGGTAACTTGAGAAAATTCTAATAGATTCTACGTTATTCTTTACTATTTATTAGCTTATTAAAAGTATTATTAATTGATTTTCTAGAAGAATCTAGTTCTTTAATTATTAATATAACCAGATTGTTTTAGAATAACACTTTACTTATTTTCTACTATATATTCAACTTAATATCTTCAAGTTAAAAAAAAAAATTTCACTTCGATTAACTAGTATTGCTACTACTACTTCTATTACTTTTACTTTACTTATTATATCGATTATATATGTAATATTGTGGAGGGGAACATGCTGAAGAGCAAGAACAGCAACAGGATCTAGCTCAAAACCTGTAGACGTGGTATCGGTATCTGTAGCATACTTGGGAGAGCACCGGCGAGCCTAAGCTCTATATAACAAATAAACGTCGATAGCTTATAAAAGAGTAATATATAGAAGGGTAGAAAAAGATTGTATTGTTGATCATCGATGGTGTGCCTTCATATCGAAGGCAAGACTTATATACAACTCATGCTCCTCAGATCACATGACGCGCCACGTGACAAAATAGCAAAAAGAGAAAATCAACCCCACTACAATATGTCGAACTTTTAAGCAACTAAGCTAAACCTTATTCAAAACTATTTTGATTTTGAACTAAGTTTTTTTCAAGATTTAAATAGTCTTATATTTAAAAAACAACTATTTTCGAAAACTTTAAATCCAGCTAAAAAAGAGCCGAAAAAGCCGGAAAACTACCGAACTGTTACAATTAAATGTTTATATCCTAATTGCCGGTAAGTACTATTTATTAAACCTTTATTATTAACTTTATATTAATATTTATTTTATAGTAAAACTTTTTTAAATCAAAAAGTAAACCAATCGATATCGAATTATATTGCGCATTATAAGTCTAATCATAAAGCGTTTAATATAATAAAAGTTCTAAATAGCTTAAATGAAAGTAAGTTATATTACTATTCTTTAACTCAATTTTTTTTTATTGTTATAATGAATATTTACTAACTATTATACTAAATGATTCTTTAGCGGCCGAGTCTTTTCAAAGTAATACTATTAGTACTACTAGTACTATTACAGATATATTTGCTAAGCAAAAAGCTGCTAAACGCTCTAACTCACCAGAAAAAGAAGTATTTAATATAATAGGATTCAAAAGATTACTTTTAAACTTTATTATATCAAATAATTTATTTTTTCGTTCAGTTACTTCGCAATTATTTAAAAAGCTTGTATTATATTTATCAAAAAAAGTTCTTTCGATATATTATAAAACTTTTAAGAAAGATTTGGTTTTTATTTATAAAAAGCAGCAATCTTTTATTAAAAAGGAATTAAGCGATAATATTAAGTCTAATAGTAATTTCTCTTTAACTTTAAACGAGTAAACGGCAATTAACTAAGATGCTTATTTTAGTATTACTATGTAAGTTACTTTATTATATTACTATTACTTTTATTAATAATATTTACTAACTATTTTAATAGTTATTTTATAAATAAGAATTTCGAGCTTAAGTTTTATTTATTAGCTATAAAAAACTTAAAAAAAAAGCATTCTGGCTTATATTTAAATCAAGTTTTATTAAAGACTTTAAAAAAATATAATATTAAGTTTAATATATCTAAGTAAATTGTATTCAATTTTAAATACTTATATTAAAACTTTTGACTAATAATTTACAGTATAACAAAAGATAACGCTAGCTTTAACGATACTTTAATAAGCGCTTTTCGAAAGCATTATTTATTCGAAAGTATTAAGTTTACCAGAAATATACTGTGTTTTGCACACGTATTAAACTTAGTAGTGCAAAATATACTAAAAACGCTTATTAAAGAAGCTTATAACGAACTCGATAATCAAAATATTTTTGCAATAAAAAATAACAAAGAAATAAACGAAGCAGATTTAATTAGTAAGTTTTTATTATTTAATTTATTATATATTAAAGCTAATATTATTAATAGATAACTTTGCAAACTTATAGAAAAAAATTCGAAAAATAATAATCGGAATTAAATATTCTCAAGAAAATATGCGATTATTAAATAAGCAAATCGAAGCTTTAGATATTCCAAATTTTAAAATACCGCAATTAAGTTAGTAACTCTTTATTTTATAAGTTATATTATAAATACTAATTAAAATTAAATCAAAAAACTCGATGGTTTTCTACTTATAATATACTTAAAGAATTCCTTAACTTTTGGCCGGCTATAAAAGCAGTTATTAGTTTATCTAATTCCGGCTTTTTTAAAAAATATAAAAACGCTTTTTATTAAAAATGCCGATATAACTTATTTAGAAAAATGTCTTAAGATATTTTTTATATTTGTTAAAGCTACTACGAAATTACAAGCTGAAAAATACCCGACTATATATTATTTAATTCTCGAGTTATATAGTATTTATAATCGATTAAATACTATAAAATCTGAATTAGACGTAAGTAATCTTATTCTATTATTAATAATATATTAATATTAATTAGGACGCAAACTTTACCGATGCAATTAACAAAAGTATTATAAAGCTTCGGAAATACTTTCCGAAATCAAAAATATCAGAAAATAATAAAGCTTTATATATTTTTTACTTCTAGACCCTAGAATTAAAAAAGAAAAGCTAGAAACTATCGGCTTTAGTCGAGCTTAAGCTATAAATATATTTAATAAATTAAAGGAAATATATCAAAAGTAAGTTATATTAATATTTATATTTAACTAAATCTACTAACTTCTAAAAGTTATAAGCGAGATTATTTAGCTACGCAACTACTTATACTTTAAGCCGAAGCTTTAAATATATATAACGTTAGCGATAACGAAAATAATATATATATTGAAAACGACGATAAAAAATTAAATGAATTAATTCTTTATTTTCAAGAAAAACGGGCTAATCGAATAGTAAGTTTTTTTTTTTTGGTTTTTTTAATATATATTAATATGTTTACTAATATTTTCTTTAAGTAAAGCCTTTAACTTTTTGGTTTAATAATAAAGATAAATATCCAGTATTATTTTTATTAGCTCGAAACTTTTTACAGATTCCAGCTACTTCGGCCTTTCAGAACGATTTTTTAGCCAAAGAGCTAGAATTATTAATAAAGATCGAAATAGGCTAAATAAGAATACTGTCGAGTATATTATAGCCTTAAAAAGCTGAAGTTTTATAATAATCAAGAAAAAGAAAAAAAAAGAAGAAACAGTAGAAAAAATACTTTTGAAATTGTTAATTAATTGCTTTATTAGTAATTAGCTAGTTTATTATTAATTGGTTACTTTTCTTTACTAATTAAATGCTTTATATAAAAAATTTTATATTTATATTTTTTTACTAAAATCTTCTAGAAACAACTAAAAATAAGTATTAAATAAGTTTTGAGTAGGTTTTGAGTAGGCTTTGAGTCTACTCAACTCAACTCAACTCAACTTAATTTATATCCTACTCAACTCAACTCAAAGCTACTCAGAGTATACTCAGAGTATATTTGAATAGGTTGAGTAATTTTTATCACGCTGGGTTAGGAGTTACGGCCTATATGTCCGATGACCTACGGATAGAAGACCACGCTGAGTTGTGGAAGTCCGGGAAGAAGTAGGTGTATCACATACAACTGAAGATCCGAATAACAAGTATAGAAATACTATTTAAATTGAACACGAAGCTTCTACTATGTTAAAATTGCTTTGCTTATATAGGGCCCTGTAGACCACAGGATCCTGGATCCTTAATCCCTCAAAGGATCTGCGATTCATTATGTGATCTCGTTGCTATATACTGTGGCCGAACAACCGGATTACGTAAAACTTCATATAGCGATAGCGTGAGGTTCTAGGAACTTACCACGCTTCGGAGCCTTTAGAACCTTCTAAAGCATTCTTCCCTGGGTCTATGCCGTTCCGGAACCCCAGGTTGCCACAGGAATCATGGTCGCAACATTAGGTTAGGCTATTTGCACTAATCTGATCTAATATTTTAAACTTATTCCAAGTTGCAAGAACAGGCTAGTGCGTATCGGTCAAAATGTCCCGCAGCAAGCTTTCACTCTTTATTCCACCTCTTCAATTGAAAATTTATCAAAATTCAAAGGACGCTCGCCACGCCGTGAACGCCAATAATTCGTAGACTTGAAAAGTTCTAAACATCCTCTAATTGTCCAACCCCAACGTTCCAGAAACTCTTTCGTGACTTCCCATCCCGCCGCATCCCAAGGCTCACCCCAAATGATCATACCGTTCCTCACCACTGGAGAATTAAAATATCCAACAAGATCAGCACATAACTCTAAATCATCATACGTCTCCCCTGCACGTAAGAGGTTATCTCGCATCCTTGGTATCGGCAGCAGATCGATCCAAGGGTGGTGTGCTATTTCGCACTGGAGCTTGGTTGGTCGGAGAGTTGCCGGTAATGCGACTAAGTTAGTTTGGCACCATTGGGGATTTGCGAAAGGGGATAGAGCCGTGTCCTCCATGCGGCTTTCAGCCGGGAATCCAAGGGTTATGGAATTAGCGATCAAAGCTCGAAAGATATTGAACTTGACTAGTATTAGGAGTTGATCTGCCTTCGGAGAGCCACCTCTCTGGTTTTGCTTGACCCATTTTTCAAATTGAGCGATTATCGTTTGTGAGGAGGTCAAAGCAGCTTTACATAGAGTGGCTGTGCGCGCAAGTTCGGAGCGGTTGAGCTCCGAATCTCCCGCTGCAGTCTGAAATGCATTCCATAAATCGAGTTCCGGTGAACTAGAGGTTGAATCTGGTTTAGCTCTACTATTTGCTGGTCTGATATCGACATAGAAGGTTCTGCCCTTGGAACTGCGTTTCATTCCTGGATATGATTCAGGACATGGTAGTGATGCATTCTCTTTCCGTTTTCCTGACAATCATAACAGCTCCAAATCAGTGGCAATTCCTTGTGAAGCTGTAGTCAGAACCATGGCGTATGTGGAATACTCACTGTAGGATCTCTGATTTAATCGATTCTGGCGTTTCCTCCGCTCAGCAGGGCTGGATAAGCCTGTCCAGTCATCATCTGGGAAGAGCGTCGCAGCCTGCTGCGGCATCCGCCCTAGCCTTATGGGAATGACGTCAGTTTCCGCTTCAGCTGTAGCCGCTGCGAGTGCCATCGCATGTATCGAGCATTCAAGCCTTTCCTAAAGGTTCCATCTAGGCCCGCAAGCTGATGAAACTTCGTTTCTCTGCTCTGTAAGTTGATGCACATGCGGACGTCCTCAAATGCTCGGATGGTGTGGTGGTATTTTTAAGCTTCCGCTTTGTGTTGCGCTAATGCACATTGCTTACCCGAGTGCGAAGGGCTCGCCAGTCACCAGTTTCAGTGTAGTCTTTTAAGCGTGGCGCGTTTGGAGCTATTTAAAAATTGGTTAAATCAAAACAAAGATGTGTATGTGCGTTTACAGGTTCTTGTTGACAGTGGGGGTGATTAATAGAGTGGTCGCAACAACGCATAGTGCGCATAGTTCTCTTTAAATTGGGCTTCGCCGTAACATGAATCAAGAATTGTTTAATATTTACTATGTGTACAATCCCATCAGAGGTCCACATTAATTGAGAGAATAGTACTTAGTCGTACAATACTATGTGTTATTTATTAATGGCCAGTTGGCTTTAGGAATGGTATCTAGCTCACCCTTGCAAAACAGCCGCACTTAATGAAAGAAATACAGGTGGATCAAGGATGAGTGCTAACAAAGTTATTCGGAATCCAACATCGAGTGGCTTGATGCTTTTAAAGTATTCGATTTATGCCGTCGTAAGCTTGATCGACAGTGCCTGGATATTGTCTTGGAGATATTCCACTTTTCTTTTTCTTATAAGTAAAAATACATTCATTATTTTGGATATGCGTACGCAAACGTGACAGTTGTAGCTAACTCGATGTCGTGCTCAACGACGACTTTGAAGAGTGCTTAGCTAACTTCCGCCTCATCATTTGTTTACTCGTCTTTTAGGAGCCTATGGAGTTTTTTGCTCGTGATTTTATTTTAGCTCTTGAACTTCCCTTTACATAAAATGCCCCAGGAGCAAGAGATATTCCAAAGCTCCTTGTTATGAAAATGACCTCGTGCTCGAAATCACGCATGAGGAGGGTTCAGCGACTCCGGTAGGCGCTATAGTTTTTTTAGTTTTTTTCGTGAAATTTGCAGGATTGAAAACTGGAGATACCGAGATACGTGATTTTTCTTTGCTGGACAAGGATGTGGAGTCTGTCTATGAGCTCTTCAATAGATATGATGTGACTTTACCAATAGACTGAGAAAATGCCAACGAAATCTGTCTGCAACTTTAACTAGCCTCACACGCTCATAAACATACTTCTTTTATGACTGCTACATGTACTGGGTTTTTTTCCTAGTCTAATCCTCAAGTATCGATATTCGGTAGTGTATTTGGTTGCAATGAAGACATTGGAAAGTCCATATGATTGGAATTTTTCTATGCTTTCCATGAAACGGGACTATAAGTTTCTGATGGACATAGCTCCAAGCTGGAGAGGGGAGACTCGAATACCAGCAGTAGAGGAAAAGATACGGAGTTATCTAAGCTCAGTAGCCGGCTCTGGGGCTGGTGTCATAGCATCTGCCATTATCGTAAAATTGATTTTTCGTTAAAAAAGAGTAGTACGATATATTAGGGTGACAGTTCGTTTGGGCTACACGTTTAATATATTGTTGAAGAGGAGGGGGGAGGTAATGATGCGTTTGAAGAGGTTTGTGTGAGTTTATCCAACGGATTCCAACCTTGTATATTCTGAGAAACACATTCTTTTTTTTCACGGCCGGCACGCCTGGAATCGATATGAGCCAGGTTTAGAATTTCCTTTTCTCAAATAGAGTAGCGAAGACGTTGTAGATCGCGAACACTTGTTGCGTGGTAATAACGGCCGACATCTTTACCAATATTCGACACTTAAAAAGGTGCAAATTAAGGTTTGCAGTCTTGAATGATAGCATGCTCCATAGGGCAAGGGTTGTGTGAAGACGCATGGTTATTCTTAGTCGTAGTTTCACTTTCCAAGTCACCCAATCTAAAATTCAGGGAACCTCTGGTTATGCACCCTACTTATAGCCAGCTGACCAATCAGAAGTCATAACAACATTATAGAACTTAATTTTTCAAGGTCAACTCCCATGAGACAGTATAAGTTCCCGACATTCATATAGTGCCGCTCGAGACACTCCAGCGTGAAGCAGATATGTGAGTTGTAGTCGCTATTAGCAAGGTGAGCAAGATGAGCAAGCAATTCGAGCTACCCAGTTGGGCTTCCTCCTCATGCTCATGATCGTGGCGAGGGAGGACAAACCGTGGAAGTTTTCTTTGGATTGGGCGGCACTGGAGGGCACTGTTGTTTCATTGGATGGTCTTTGACAGTAGAGGAACGTTATGTGTTGATAGATATCTTTGATCACGCTACGGAAGATGGCGCTTAGTACTACCGAATGGCACATTCGAAGGTGAATCTACCCTTATGATATTATAATAGCAATCATACTTTCTCACCCGATGCCAAATTAGTGTCCTACGTCCCTATAGTAATTACACTTTTCAGAGAACGGTGCTTTTGCGCCTCGAAATATTACTCCTTTGCCGAAAAACGGTGTTGCCTCTTACCCACCTTTCCAAAAATGAATTTTCAAACGTTTACCTTCCCGAAATAACCAGTAAAGCATAATTACATATTTATCTTTCACCGAAAGGATATTCCTTATTTATGCTTCTCACTGAAGTGACACGTATTCGAAATTCACGGCAGGCATGTCAGATGCATATGCAACACAGATGGCACGCCTTTGCTCAATATTTTGAAGGTGTGTTTTGAACTCGTAAACAGAAACTTTTCAAACATTGTTTCAATTCACAGATTTTACAAAATTCAGGTAAATTAATGCCAAGATATCAATAGGTACCCAAGCGCTTAGGTCTGTTGCACATTATAACTGTTCGGGAAGGAGATCATGCAAAAATGGTTGGTTTGGTTGTATTGTAATGAATTGAATTTAGAGAGAGAGAGAATGACATGTTAATACAGGGATATGGTCTGTCAGACGGAACACCAATAGGTGACATTATCACAGAATAGGTTGTAGAATAAGGCATAAAAATCCGATTCCAGAGCTAGTAGAATTAACTATTTCGAGTGATTAAAAATAGCAGTTCTGACGCCAAGAGCCGACGAAGCCAAATCTGGCCAATAGGCTTTGTCAGAAATAGGGTTTATTAGGCAAGAGGAGTCAGTTAGAGGATCTGTGAGGGTATCACGGTGATGGAAATACAGGCTTGTATGAGCGTTGCAGATGATGATATTATCTACAGTTCTGAGCTGTAAATGAGGGGAAATGATTTCTAGCTCCTTGGCCTACTTACGTAAGCCAATTCCTGACAGGCTTGGCCGGTTCGCATGGTCCCGTGATAATAACTTACCCCTGCTTGCCCCCTGAGTGGAACGACAACTACCCGTATTATGCAGGCTGTATATGTAGTAGCATTTTGGATTGTAATGACGCGCTTGAATTAAGTTTTGAATAAACGATCTGGATAAAACGGAAGAAAGGGGTATTTCTGGACGGGTAGAAATAGTCACAATCAGCTCATAAATGCAATAGACATTAAAGAATGCATGAAAATAGCAGCCTCACATAGATTTGCATCGTTATAGTGGCCTATAATTTCAGACAGGAATTTTATTAATGGCAACAGTAACTAAATATCTCCTTCCCCACTGTATGCAAATAATCATGTCACCTTCTTGCCTCATTTTAGCATCCCGAAATCGTTTTCGGCAAATATGGCTCCTCAAGGCACGCACATTCCTCCTCAGTCAGTAAAACCTTGACTCCTTTAACAGCTTGATCGATCCGTTCCTTGCTGTTCAGACCACAGATAGGCGTCATTTCCCCCTCTCGCAAAGACCCACCCCATAGCAGCCTGTGCCATGCTAAGACTCCTTTTTTTTAAAAAAAAAAAAATCAGAAAATCAAAAAAATCTCCTGCACACGCGAAACTATTTCCTTATCAGCAATCTCCTCTCAACCACGGAATAATGCCTTCAAGAACACATCCGACTTCTCACCGTTACCCGAGCGATCCTGCTAAGAATGTATAAGGACACCAGCAGCGAGTGGTGACAAAGGAAAGAGCCCAACGCCGGTGGGCTTGCAGTATGGGTTCAATTCGCGCTCCTCATCACGATATAGAAGGTTGTAAAAGCCCTGCATAGAGATGAATTTATGCCAGCCATGTTTCCCTGTGATAGTTTGGACCATTCGAAATTCCCAGGCTGTCATAATGCATAAATCAGTATCTAGAATTGTATAACAGATTATTACAATCTTATGGAGGAAGCTGTTCAAATAGAGGGAAAGAGTCACGTTGGCCTTCAGAGGGTACAGGGTAAACGAGTCAATTGCTGAAGGTTATAGAACCTAAACTACAGGAGATAATCCCTCTACTTATAGAGGTACGATACTCACATGTCATCACACTGTTGCCTACCGTTGCCTACTGTTGCCTACCGGTGCCTACCGGTGCCTACAATAGACTAGGTATGATCCTTAGACCTAGCCTGTTCAACAGAAGCGCCGAGATATCTCGCCTTTCCACTCTCAACGATATCATTGAGCGCCTTCATAATCTCCTCCATCGGCGACTCACGATCTAAGCGATGAATCTCAAGGACATCAATATAAGTACCTAGCCTCATAATACTTACATCAACAGCATCAAAATAATGCTTTGCCGATAACCCAACCGATTAACTTGTAGGCCATCGTTGCTTTGTTGTCCTACCGGATCCAGGGGTCCTCGCTTCTCATCGACTCGAATAAAATATTTTAAACATGATGACGATAGATGAGCACTTGATGTTGTATATTTTTAAGAAAACGTCAACAAATTTCTTCGGATCGACCGTTCGAGTAGGCGTACGCAACATCGAAGGTGTTAATGCACGGTCGTAGGCATGCTTCATGATTGGGAGAGATTCTTCAAGGGGTAGGACCCATGGCTGCCAACTGGGATTGCCGTAAGTCATGCATCCTAGAACTATTTTGGAAACTTTTAGGCCGGAGTTTCCGACCCTGTGTTGGAATCAATAATTAGTAGGAAGTTTTTGATAAAGAGGTGAAGTGTTGCGGGAAATGCCATCACTGCACCACGTAACCAAAAGTGAATCCACTGATGGCCAACATGCTACAATGATACATATATACCCTTAATTCTCCGTGACATGAAGGTAAAGAGATACGGTGGCAAAGCAACGTTCTGTTTTATGTTATTTCGTGTCGTACCTTACGTATCCCATTTGGCTAGTAAGGCTGGTCACTTTGTGGATTTTGGCGGGTTGAATCGCAGAGGAGGTACTGTTGGTTTGGGGAAGAATTTTGTGGGAAGTGTGGATGATGAGAACGCATGTCGATCTAGAAGGAGGTGTTTCTCCTGAGAGGTAGATGCGAAATATATACGCCTAGTGCTCTGCAGAAAACTGTGATCAACAAGGCCTGGTTTTCCATGTTCAATAACGCCAAATTAATTATGGCTGGCCTATTGAACATCCATATGATGTTGCCCCAAGCATGTAGAGTCATGCAAGCTGCTTACACACCCTGCCATACCGTAAAATCCTTAGTCCCGGTAAAACTTCTATAACTTCTTGCGCCGAGAGATTAGTGTGCCGTCGTTGCCGATAGCCAATCTAAAAAATAATAAAAATAAAAAAAAACATTGACCAATTCTTTTGGCAGGCTAGTAAGTTAAGCCCAGCTGAGTCTGGATAATCTTGGAGATAGCAGCCACGTTGAGACTTTAGAGCAGACTCTTGAGCTAGACGATGACGACTAAGATCGTAAATTAGCAAGTCCATTGTGGTCGAATCCTTTGACCAGGCTGAATAATATCTCTCCCACATGGATGTAGCACCGTAAGTTTTCTTATTTCTTGCCACCTTGCACTAAATATGCTAAAATGCGTGATCTGTAACTATACAAATCGGCCAGAAGTGCAATAATTAAAAAGTAAAATATCAAGGTAGAAGTATCTCCAGCCGAGAAGCACAATTAAGAGCGAGGGAGTAGGAGTTTTGAAAGGAGGTGATCATTTAATCATTTAGGAGAACCTGCAGTGGCAGCTTGTCGCAACCATTTTGGTTGTTGCCAACCCCAAACGCTTAACATTGTGGGACTTTCCTTTAGAACAGTAGCAATTAGAGGCTTGTAGTGTCAACCCCCTTAACCTCACCAACCGTCATTTCCGTTGAATTGTCACTCCTAAGGTCGCTTTGCAGTTTTTTGGGTGGTTTAAAGGTCAAACGGGCCAGGAGATTTTTTTAGGGCTACTTACTTTGTGCCTCTCTCTCCAGAGCGCAGTACCAAGTCCTAACATAATGAGAATAGTAATGCACATCCAGGATGACTTCCGGTATGCAAAGAATTTGATATTTAATCAGCATAAGAAAGCGAACAAACCAAACCTAAGCATGAGGGAGTTTGCTGTTTTCATTACCGATCCATACTGACACCTAACATGTTAAGCAGTCGAGGCATGCCCAGGCTCTATCTATTGCTCTATTAAACAAATGTCTAGCCTTTGTAAGCAGTCTTAATAGTCGCTTTTCTCTCTGATGCATCGTGTAGTATAAAATTATCTTGTATTTATTTAGATTTCTGAACATCACTGTTTTATATTAAATGCCTAGCAGCGAGACTTTTGATTTCAAAAGACAGGATAGTGCAACCGCCGGAATGCGTGTCTACTTCCTTCAACACTATCCCTTCAACGACTTCTTTCTTAGCACTTCTTTTACACTTCCTTCAGATCCGTGTACTTGGGTGAGAGCAAGTGATCTATCTGCAATGGTATATTTTGTGGCGTCCGTGGGTTCCTACCTTCTGGCTCATATCCCGTCGACAACCTTTGAAGTCATGCCCAGTACGCCAAAGCAACGCTCATTAGCCTAATGACGAGATTCTGGCTTTTTGATGCTAGTGGCGAAGTACAATCTTGAGACTCTAGCGACGATTACTAAAACTTACATATGACCCTTGGGAAGGGCAGGCATGCGCGGAGTATATGGCTGATTATTTCGCGTCTAGGCGTCTAGGCCAAACATCTACTCTGAAATTAGAAAAACCTGTAAATAAGCATGATTGATTGTTGTTCTGCTCTATTTTATTCCTCAGCTACTACTAAGATCTGATTTCTGCAATCATCTCTTTATTATCGGAGATTCCATCAGCTGATCCCAATTAAGCATCGGAGAGCATGCTGCTTTGGTACCAATACCTCATCAGAACTCATCCCCGGCGAGATTGGAGGCGAATGCCTTGTTTCAGCTACCAAGAGAATATGCCTCCTTCAAATCATCTTCCAGTAGATCATCCGGGTGGACTATAGCACAGCCCATCATCCCATTATTGTAGACCGGTAATTAGAGTGACAGGTACACCTCCTTAGATAGGCCGAATTCCAGGGTAACTTAGATCACGCATTAGAAACAAACAAGGTGCTAACCAATGATTCGCAGTATTCATCCCCCACAAGTTCTCATCTCACGCTGAGATATGCCGTCGACTCCTTAATCTCTAATATCCTGGGGAATGTTTCCCTCGGTCTTCCCTTCCATCTTAGCCATGCAACATTCGACCGAAGTGCGAACCTGTGCTCAGGTATACTGCTTCTTGTCACTACGGCCTTTGCCGCTGTGGCTTTGACGAAGAACCTGGGTAGGATGACTAGAAGTCTTTTCATCGTGGCGTTCTTGTTTACCTGTTGTCAATCGATTATAGGTTGTATGGAACAGATAATTTTGCTTGCTATGTATTCCTTCATCGCACGGGTCTTGTGCAAAGATGGAATGTGGGCCACACTGAAACATCCTCTAACCTCTCAATTCTATGTAGCTTCACATCCTAACACGCCCCAAAGAGCTCCCTCAAAATGTCTACCAACGCCACTTATATAAGGGAGATCTCGAGCACAGCAGGTGGCTAGGAATTCCCAGACCCCCTAAGCTTTGAGCCAATCGTATGGGCAGCATGAGGATGTTGTGGAGCCTACGTAGCCAGAAGACACAACGAACATGGCCATCCATGGTAGTGGAGATTCTGAAATTACGCAAAGCAGTCAATACAATTTCCGAGTCAAACAGCTTAAGAAGTCGACATCGTATTAAACACTTGTAATTAGCAGGCCTGACACAATAATGCATTATTCAGCCTGCCCATTCCCATCCGCAGATTGCCAACGCTTATTTGAAACTAATTAGTGCTCATTTATGGGAAGGTGCTCTTCCATATCAGGAGGATATCAAAGGAAAGGCTTTGGGTAGCACTTGGTACAGATGCGACAACCGTAAGGCATCTACCATTGCCCAACATTTACAGCGCGACAACCAGAAGATCAGCACTAGAGCCATCATCGATTGTACAAATGAATGTCCACAATTCTCTTTATCGCAAGCCGTTACTGCAGCGACATTAGGTGCAGCGTGCTCTCGTTTCGCTGAGACCTGGACAGGAATCTACAAGGAGGCCGTCGAGCCGATTTCCTTATTCTTGATACATTATAGGCACCAGAGACACTGTTAGTGGCAAGAATATACCAGGCTTGGTCAAAGTGAGGAAGCCTATTTGACGCTGGGATGCAGATATGAACACATTTTATACACCAAGCCTTACTAAGGCTAGGGTTAGAGATTGCCAAATATCTTTACTACTTTATTACGAGTAACAGTAGCCTTTTTTTTTAGTCTCTTTCTGGCGTGGAAACACGTGACTTTCGCGATCCCTAGACTTTATTTTGATAATTTAACAGTTATTATTTAATTGCTATATCACTTGTCTTTTTTTAAAAAAAAATAAAAAAAATCTCCTTATCCTAATACCGCACGTTATCACTACATGTGCGTAGGGATATCACTAGGCTACTGAGATAGTGGCAAAATTACGGTGCCTCGATTGGTGGATCAAAACAGCCATATGTCTCTGCCGTTCGGCTCCATGAATTTTGCAATAGGTTAAAATCGTAAGTCCCAAAGAAATTTCGTTAGCCTGAGCCTAGTCAAAATAACTCGTACTGCAATAGGATCCACAATGCCTCACATGGTTGGAAGGTCTTGCGTACCCCTAGTCATTATCTAGAAATGAAAGAACATCACTTTTCTATTTACGCTTTTAATTGATACATTAAATTTTCAAATCTTGACGTAGATAGGCCTAAATTTAAGTTATGGGCTAAAACACAGTAATCCTATGGTTGTCTTCCATTCTCGGCTAGACTATGAAGTTGCATAGTATTTTATGTAAAGTTGTTATGTCACAGCATAGTTTTAGCAAAGTATCTTCACGGATTAAACTTCAAGACCAATGATACTCTCTAGAGAATCTCAAAGTTACCTTATTAAGTGCAAGGGAAATCAATATCTATTTCTTGTATAATTGAGGGATGGACTCGTGTTAGCAGGGGGGGCATAGTGAATAGTTATAGTACGCTAGTAAACAGATTCAGAAGCCATCACTCGAAACAAGATTCACGTTGTCCTGAGTGGTAACGTATCTATATTGTTGTAGGTAAATTTTATCTTAATCTAACTAAAGAGCCGCCAACCTCAATTTTCATTCGTGCGCTTGTATCCTGGGTGCTATGACCTTTCCCAGTTCCAGGCCCCAAGATTTAGACATCTACTAATGCATCATTCATCCGAATAGCGTTCTTTAACCTAAAGAACCCATTGGAGCATTTATTGAAGGACATTAGCCTCCCAATGATGGTTACATTTATCCATAACAAGTTAATGATATTCCCTTCATTCCAACCTGAGTAGTGAAACACTCTAATTTCAGGCGTCGGAACAAATACCTGTCATCCGGTATGCCATTTAATAATATAAAAGAGAACACGAAAACTTGGGATCTTTTTGTCACATTCACAATGAAGTATTCCCTCATTGCTCTTTTTAGCCTTAGCTGCGCTGTGACTAGCGCATTACCTGCACCACAGGCCAGCAATTTAGATATCTCAAGCAACAAGTTGCTATTTAGTCGAGCACCTAGTCTTCCTACCACCTTTAAATGGAGCTCAAGTGGTCCCCTCATTGGCCCAAAGAGTGATAGTCGCAATATTGCTGGAATCAAGGACCCTTCGATAGTTTATTACAATGGCAAATACCATGTGTTCGCGAGCACAGCTGTCGAGGCAGGCTATAATATGGTATACCTCAGCTTTACGGATTTTAATCAGGCCAGCTCAGCAACATTCTACTACCTGGACCAGACTCCTATCGGCGCCGGCTACCGTGCAGCTCCACAAGTCTTCTATTTTGCTCCGCAAGGTCTCTGGTATCTAGTCTACCAAAACGGCAATGCGGCATACTCTACCAATAAGGATATTAGTAATCCCTCTGGTTGGAGCGCCCCAAAGACCTTTTACAGCAGCACTCCGAGTATTATTACTCAAAATATTGGCAATGGATACTGGGTTGATATGTGGGTCATCTGTGACTCTTCCAATTGTCATCTCTTCTCCTCAGATGACAACGGACATCTCTACCGTTCGCAGACTTCGATAAGCAACTTCCCTAATGGCATGAATGAGCCTGTTATTGCATTGTCTGATTCAAATAAATACGCGTTGTTTGAGGCTGCCAATGTGTATAACACTGGAGATGGAAAGTTTTTTCTGGTAGTTGAGGCAATTGGTAGTGATGGTGCAAGGTATTTCCGGTCGTGGACTTCCACAAGCCTTTCTGGGTCTTGGACCAGTCTTGCAAACACCGAGTCCAATCCTTTCGCCCGATCTAACAATGTTGTTTTTACCGGGAGTGCTTGGACGAAAAGCATCAGCCATGGCGAAGTTGTGCGTACAAACATTGACCAGACGTTAACTATTAGTCCATGCAACCTACGATACCTCTATCAAGGATTGGACCCGAACGCAAGCGGCAGCTATAATAGTCTACCATGGAAGCTGGGCCTTTTGACTCAAACAAACTCGGCTTGCTGATTTGGACATTTGACAAAGCTTCGGGAGTAAGGGGGTGTTTTAAGCAGCAGGTACTCTACGTTCATTGAAGTCGAATGAAACTCTATTGAACTTGTATAACTTCCAGTCTTAATGTATCTCCTTCTGATTTGTAGATCCAGTACTAGGAGAAAGCATCTTTGATCATTAAGGCTAGATATAGCCACCGTGTGAGCAGTAAAAATTAAGAATCCGGTCCTGTTACTCACAAATATCATGTTAGGTATCTTTGTTATACCATCAATGCTTTAGCTCCTATATCGCCAGTTCGTTTTGTTTAACAATGGGAAAGATCAAAGAACTCACAAAGTGATCCCAAAGAGAATGTGGCCTTTTCCGGCTGCGGCCCTTCTATCCCTCATTTATAACAGCCGATACAGCACTTCATCAACATGGTTTTACACAATCCACATTTCTTCAAGATAGAAGCGCTGCAGACCTCAAAATAGCTCACAGGCTCCAGAAATACAATTATTGATTTACCAAGAGTTGCTAATACCGCGATTTGTGTCTGTTATTCAGAACAATAGGGATCAATTCATTACTGAACCCGCGTTCCACATTTATTTTTCCCATGGCTAACTGAGAATAGCCTAGAGTTTCTATCTGAGATGGATCGATGTTACGATATACCCTGATCTTTAATGCACAAGTAAGGCAGCCCTGCACTCTCAGCCTTTCGATATTTTAGACAAAGGATATCTTTGAAACCATGCGTTCGTACACTATATCAACGCCAGTTTTTTATTTTCTTTGCAGTCACTAACAAGAGTCACACACGATCAATATACAGCATTCTCAGGTTTCAGGAATCCCTAAAGTTTACATTAATTTCGAGCGTGATACACAACATATCTCAGGATGTATGGCTTGGCCCGGCTTCTGTGATCGAGTTTGTGAAGGTCCATCAGCATATATCTTGTTTGCTGAGGACAATGACCGTTTTCGAAATTGCAGCTTCATGAACAAGTGTAGTTGATGCATCAATCATAGCACATTAAGTATTACCGTTCTAGTAAGCAGTAAATTCGATCCAACTTGTGGGACTCATATTCTGGCGATAATAGTGGTGGTAGTCATGAGAGAGGGGCCCTGAACGGGGTATTGCCTGTTGAGAGAATCATTTACTTGGGCCAGTCTGTGTAGCGAAGCCAATTGTATCTATGCAATAACTTAACCTTGCTGGGGCTGACAGGTTCTTATATTCTCCTTTCTTATGGCGCCAACGTTATTTTCCTCTGTATAACATACTTCTCATGTGAATTATGCTTTTGAAAGGGAGGGTTGAGCTGCACCTTTAGTAGACTACGCCGGTTTAAAACTATTTACAACATAATTCCATGTATAGATTGAATGCTATATTTCTTCTATCCCAGGTGAAGTTTTTTACTTAATATAAGCCTCTCACTATCCATTGCTAATGCTCCGAAAAGGGCTGCACTATCTTGACGTCGTGATGGTCAAATGCCAAGTCTTGCTTACCTTCTGCACCACACTGACTCTGCAGAGAAGTTTGGAGCTGTTCTTGAACCAACCTGCAGCGCGTATGCTCCTCCACAATTTAAACATGAGGCAATGGATGTGAACCATTACGAAAATGAGACAATCGGCGACCTGTTTCTTCCGAAAGATTGTAAACATGCGCATATATCACTAATGACATCTTTACAGATGATGAAAATATGCAAATCACTTCTTGTGTAGAAGTTAGTTAAATTTGGGATAAACTCTATAAGGGTTTAACTATCGTTTTGATCATGAAATGCTCAAAGTAACTTACTTCAATCTAGCCATCACGAATAATTTCGTCCCAAAATTCTCCACTACTAAAGCCATTGAACTCAGCCACATCTACCGCATCCCCACTCAAAGTTTAACACGGGCGATGAAAGTCAAATCGCCTTTCCTACCACCCGTAAAGCCACCGTCATGGCTCCGGAAATACCCCTGAGCTGGCCCTCGTCGAATGCTGAATAGGATTGCCACCTCCCTCGCCATGTTCGTCACCATCTCGTCTACTCTCCCCTTCACTTCCGACAGTGCTTACGCTTCCTCGTTGCGGTATTCTTTCAATGACGGGTAAGCCCAATCGACTTGCGTTTGCAGCAGTTATCCTTGTACGTTCCTCGGCAGCTCCCTCCTGAAGTGCTTCATGGTACATCGGCATGCCAGTTGGATTTGGCTGCAAGACAGGCGATATCCTATCATTGTGATTTCGTCCGGTCACAGAAGGTGTATTTGGTTGCACGTTGATAGATGGCAGCAAGACACCCTGATAAGGTGTGGAGGAGAACCTTGGGTTGGGGGCACTGAACGGTCTTGAAAATGAATTCCGATTAATGTCCGGAGGATGCGAGGAAAGTCCCTCAGGCCGGCCGTGTGGTGGGCGTGGCCCACTTGATAAATAGGTCCTAGGGGGTTGAGGTTGTGGCTGCTGTACCCCTGTGGAGAAGTTCGTAGATGGCGCAGATCCATGAGCCCTTCCGCGACGGCGACGATTTAAAAATAAAAGAAACAGAATGAACACAAGGATAAACGCTACAACAAAGCCACCCAATACACCAGAAATGATTATACCCGTTCTCGTGAGGGATGAAGTTTGCTGTAGCTTCGCATCCTGGGCAGCCAAAGAAGCTGTAGGCAAAACTGTAACTGGCAGGGTGGTTGTAACCAATTCAGAGGCAGTGGTATAGATTGTATGCTGCGATGTGACCGACAAGATGTTTGTGGTTACTGTCGATATCGTAATGAAGGATGTGATAGACACAGAAATTGTTGGTCCCGGGGGCAGGACAAACGTAGCGGAAATCACGACAGGCGGCGGCTCCAAGACTCCAGAAGTCCCTCCTCCAGTTTCCTGTCTTTTTGGGAGTAACATCCAGTGCCTGCTACTAGAAGTCTTTCGTAGGCATATGTTCTCTAGTTTTACCGACCATGGATATATTGTACAAGATATTATGAAAATTGTTCTAGCTAAAATGAAACAACGAGACTCTGTTGCGAAAAACGTGTGTAGAGGTAACGACTGTATAAATGGCTAAAGGTTGCTCGAGACCGCTGGCGGTTTTATAACATCCTCGAAGATATGGTATGCCTAGTAGTGGGATAGCAAAGAGAAGGGGAAAGGGAAGATCAAATAAAGTATATCCAAACTGCATAGACATCAATTCTGGCGCCTGCATGGTACACCGAACTGGGTACGGGACTGTCAATTGATGCAAGGAAGGCCTCCCTTGGCATTAATGGCACCCATGTTGACGTAGCGTTTTCATCTGATCTATAGCGATCCAACGGCAAGACCACTCATTCGGATCGACATCTGGAGATCTGAGGCAGTACTCGCGTTCTCAAGGTTGCGTTGCATAAAGAATCCATGAACGGCCGAACCCATTTGGCAGGAATCACGTGACCAGTCTCACCTATTCCGCGGATCGACGGCTGGGGGTTGAAACAAGCCGCACAGAATTTAATTTACCAGAGACAATCGATGCCGGAGACTTCAGACGGATGATGGAGATCCCTTGTGAACACCTGACGATTGCGCATGGAATGGTTTGGGAAGAAATTGGGAATTGCTTCTTTGAGCTGCGACACGCTCAAAACCCTTGCAATTCATTCTGTCATGTATGCACAAAAGCTTTGGGGTTATATCCTTAGTCTGGGAATATGTACTTAGATGGAGAATAGGCCAAGGGTTCATGGGATCCTGGCACCTCAGCGAGTGTCACTGGACGAATAGTATGTGCCTGGTGACTTCATTGTATGCATTTTCGTTAGAGGCTGACAGCCCTATGGTAGTAACCCTTGTAATCTCAATTTCTCTGGAGATATCGCAATACGTGTCAAGTATTTGCTAATTATGCACAACATGGAAATATATCTAGCCGACTCGTGCTATTGGACATGGATTCTGATAAAAAAAATTGGTTATTATGACCATAGTCTAATAGCTTCGAAGTAGTGATATGCAACTCCCGTGTCAGGCTCTAGACAGGAACAAGGGCAAAGATCAAGGAGCAACACAACATGGTCTTTTCACCATTGAAGGTAGGTTGATAAAACTACAGAGCTAATACCGTGAGGAAGGGGCAGCTTCTCGAGTGTGAGTCCTTGCTTGTCCAAGTCACCGTAAATGCCGGAATTCCACTAGTCGCAAGACTTCGCAACCGGTAATATGAAAAAGCCGACCACTTACTCATTGAACATCATAGATAGATAACCGAAAGCGGGCTCCGTACAAGGATCGCGTCTACAGACCTCTTGCTGTTATCCGAGATATATTCGTCTTGTATTCACCCATACGCGAATACCTATCGTAAACACGTATGACATACTTCCATCCATGATCACTGACTACTTGGATCGAATTCGAAAGATCCAGAATGGACGAAATACTGCTACAGTCAGCGATTAAAGTTTTCGGATATCATGTATGCTTACCAGTTGTGCCTCTTCCTCACGTTTCTCCAGAATGCGGTGCTATAATTTGTAAGGTAGAACCGATCATTCTTTCCTCTGCAGATTTTATCCATTTGCCAGAGGCTGCCATCCTCATTGAGATCTCTTGCTGATGCAAAAGCTGCCCAATCCTATCCGCGATCTGGTATTGTCATGCGTAGTGGCCTAGTTTGAATGATCGTTCAAGCCCTAACTATCGGAGCCGAGTATCCTTACAATTATCTTGAGGAAGTACCGTTCTAAAGGCGAGATTAGGGGAAATTAACCTTCTAGGAGATGAAGTCAACACCCAAGTTCCAATGTAGTAAATTAAGCGCGCGGCAATAATCCGGTTTTAATAAGTGAATCTACTGATAAAAAAATTAAGGTTAAGCGCGATAAGGAAGATGCGCTCCTCTCAGGAAAAAAAAAACTTTGGTCAGCCCAACCATTCCATCGACACCAACAATTCTGCAATCTGATAAGGATGAAGCGCAAACTGGATCTCAACGATGTGCCTGCTCCGGCCGAGGAGCTGAAGCAAACAAAGCTAGCATCTACATTCACAGACCTTGGCCTTGATCCACGACTTTTACAAGGGATATCCAAGCAAAATTTCAACAGTCCAACTCCAGTCCAGCTCCAAGCGATTCCTCTAGCATTAGAAGGACGTGATGTCCTTGCCAGGGCCAAAACTGGTTCCGGAAAGACGCTTGCCTACCTTCTGCCCGTCTTGAATTCAATCCTGAAGCGGAAACAGGTTCGACTTTCAGGTTATATCTTCTGAGCTTGGCTAATTGTCTCAGAACTCTTCTACCCAAATTACAACCGCCATCATATTAGTACCTACGCGCGAATTGGCAGAGCAGGTAACGAAACAGATTGAAGCATGTACAACGTTTTGTGCCAAAGATATCCAAGCCATCAACCTCTCGCAGAAAGTGTCCGACGCCGTGCAAAGATCCCTACTTGCGGGCTTGCCCGATATAATCATAACCACACCTGCTCGTGCTGCTTCCAACCTTGATTCTTCCGCACTTAGTCTCGAACACCTCACATATTTGATAATTGATGAGGCAGATTTGGTCATGTCCTATGATGGTGAAGAATACCTACAGAAAGTGGCCCAGAATGTACCAAAGGGCGTTCAAACAATTCTCATGAGTGCCACCTTGACTTCCGAGGTGGAGACAGTGAAAGGACTGTTCTGCAGAGATCCGACGGTATTAAAACTCGAGGAAGCGTATGTATACCTATTGGAATGGATTATCGCCTTTGCATGGCCAGATACTGACTACCTTTAGTGAATCCGATGGCGACGGAGTGAGTCAATATGTCGTAAAGTACGCAGCTATCTATCTACTTGCTATCAATAGGCTGCTAATACGCTTCAGGTGTGCGGAAGATGAGAAGTTTCTCCTCATCTATGTTATATTTAAACTCAAGCTGGTGAAAGGCAAGTGCATCATATTTGTGGCTGACATTGACCGCTGCTACCGCCTCAAATTATACCTGGAGCAATTTGGAACGAAAAGTTGTATTCTCAATTCGGAGTTACCGGTCAATTCCCGAATACACGTTGTTGAGGAGTACAATAAAGGAGTTTACGATATTATCATTGCATCTGATGAGCACGAACTCTTAGGTGACGAGGACGATCTGGAAGAGCCTGCCCTCAAATCAGCAGAAGACCCAACAAAGAGTACAGAAACCAAGTCTATGGAGGAGAATACCGAAAGGACGAAAGAGCCAGCAACCAAGAAGCAAAGAATTGATAAAAGGGACAAGAACTATGGCGTGGCCAGAGGCAGTAAGTCTTCTTTTCATAGTCAAATTTGCATTACTAACTTCTAATGTAGTTGACTTTAAGGTATGAAACCCTGGTTGTAGCACATCTAGTCTTCCGTTGAATGGCTTGTGAAATACTCGCCCTGAAGTAGACGCTTTTTGGGAGCTTTGCTAACACGTCACAGAATGTCGCATGCGTCATAAATTTCGATTTACCAACCACATCAAAATCATATACTCACAGGATTGGTAGAACAGCGCGTGCTGGACAGACAGGGATGGCACTCTCGTTCGTAATACCCACAGAACTATACCGAAAGCATAAACCGACATCCATCCGAACTGCAAAGCATGATGAAAAGGTCCTTGCTAAGATTACCCGTCACCAAGCAAAAGAGGGCAAAGAGGTCAAGCCATACAATTTTGATATGAAACAGGTGAAGGCATTTCGATATCGTATGGATGATGCACTTCGCGCAGTCACTAGCATCGCTATCCGAGAGGTCCGAACCAGAGAATTAAGACAGGAATTAATTAAAAGCGAGAAGTTAAAAAGGCATTTCGAGGAAAATCCTGGAGACCTCCACCATCTCCGGCATGATCACCAACTACGTCCCAGCCGTGTCCAGTCTCATTTGAAACACGTTCCTGACTACCTACTACCCAAAGAAGGACGAAAAGCAATCATAGCAGATTCTTCCCTCGTTAGTTTCAAGAAATCTGGAAATACAAGGAGGGCTCGAATATCGAAGGGAAGAGGGAAGAAACCTGGAGGACGAAGGCCGGATCCGCTAAAGACATTCAGAGCAAATACCCGGAAGTAGTTAGATAATAATGACTTCCAGAAATAAAGCACCTCTTGAATCAACGATTGTGTAGTACTTCAAAAGTGCGAGGAAGTTTCCAGCATAGTTCTTAACAGTTTCTTGACCAGGTGGAATATCGAGTCTTTGCATTTTGCAGAATTGCATCCGGTATTATTTGCGTTTATATTTAATAAGTCGTAAAGTCGCGTCAAATTTCTTAGTCATACATTCGCAACCTTTGTCGTGATATATCTAGCACATACCTCTGTGTACTCTTTCTTTTAACAACTACCAAAGCAGGACGGGGCATCGGTGCTGGACACTAATTAGCACTTTACGTTATGCTGTAACTTTAAGCATTCTCAAGCTCAATCAATCGAGTTATCTTGGCGAAACGATTATGTGATAGTGGTCAGACATGAAGTCATAGTTCCTCAATGCCATTCAAAGGATCTACAAAACTTTTCTAAAGTCTACCGCAAGCAGGAGAAACAGTACTCAGTATAGGCCCAAAGCATAGGTCTTGCATCCAAATCTCCCTCACTACCGCTTTTCAACTTGCACGGCAACCCAAAGCGAGAGTCCTAAGCTACAGACAGAAGCATTTTCACTCCTGGTCAACACTAATCTCAACCTAAATACTTCCGATATCAAGACCATGCATGAATCTAGACTACCATCGATCCTTACATTCATGCAAAGCCCCATCTTGGTATTGTGCCAGCAGCAGGCCTTTTACGAACTTCAGTGTCAACTTCGATTGCTAGAGATTTTCCTAAATGCTGAGACTGATCCGCCCCTAGAACCCTCACTATCAACAGTCTACTCTCACTCCCACATACTTACTTGCGATATCGATCTTGGTTTCGACACACAGCATTTCCTTCAGCTAAAGCTATTCAATATCTCATTTGCTGCATTGATCATACACCCAAACCCTACAGCCATTCAATTCACCCTAAAGTCACATTTGCAATCTTACATTACTGTTCACAGCTTCTAATCTTCAGCTTTAGTCCAATTATCAGCGTTTTAGGCTTACTATGACGTCAAATATTGTGCAATCGTTGCAGCTCAGCAGAGTTTTATCTTCGAGCTGATAAGCACCCTCTCCTTTCAATATCATATGGAAAAGCCAACGACCTCAGCCTACTAAATCCAAACACTGAGGTAACCTGCACATCATAGCACTGTCATTATCTACGGAGTCAACATATGCATTGCAAAAAAGTGAATGACATTAGCATAGCTTCTTTTGCTCCCACCTCTTATCTTCTACCATCAAGCACAAGGCTTGGACTTTAGTTGAAGAATTGGATATCCTTGCAATCATCTCAAGTATTTTCTGTGTTGCTGCTGTCTTACCTGGGAACGGATATCCATAACTATATTCAGCACGGGTCCATATCAACAAATCATAGTTCGGCTGGAGTACAGTAACACATAAAAGCAATACTTCGACTTATCACGACTGGCTTTAGCAAGAAAAACTTACGGCCAATTTTCAGGACCACCTCGCCTTTTAAAGTCAACGACTTCCTTCATTCTCCCTCGTTTCTTACTTACATCGTAAATTATATTCACGATACATTTTCTCGAACAAAATAGGAGCTCTTCTTCACGTTGGGAATAGCGTAGCTCTAAGCATGGCGAACGATTACCAAGTTCCACAGTATGGGACTGATGATGATGATGACCATGATTCTCATTGCTGTAACCCATATTATCAACAACACAGATCTCCATCCCCTCAACCACCTTCAAGTGGAAATTCTCACAGCCACCGTCATAGTTGCCAAAAATCACAATCTTCATGTCAATCTTATGAAGAACCTTATATCTGCCACCGGCTGAAGTATCGCCCTCCATCTCGCAGCATAATCTCTCATAAGCAGCACCGATCTCCGTCATTAAACTCCTCCCATGGCGAGGATTTTCCTGATCAAGAGAGCCCCGGAGGTAGATCCTCATCCCAATTGCCTTATACGGAGCTTTCTAGTCAACAGCAACGACTGCTTAACAACTCACCAATCGTTCGAGGCGGTAGTACAGTCTGTCCAGCACCATTCCTGCGAAGCCCATTCCAATCAACGAGAACCAATTATGCCGCCAATGATTACAACATGTCCGAGTCGCCTCGATATAACCGAGCTGACAAGTTCGGGCATCAGTTTGACTCGCCAGGTCAACTGAGAGCCTTGCAGCGACATGATGGTTCCTACGAACGCTTTTCCGATCACATGGTCAATAAAATCCTTGAAAGGCGGTCCATAAGTCGACCGCCGGATCGAGACGTTCGACAGTCAGAAAATATTGATTCCTATGATTCTGCAAGAAGACTATCGCCCAGTCGCCCTTCACATAGCGGGCAGTCACCATCTGTCGTTCTTATTCCTTATCGTTCCCAAGATGTGAGACGCGTGGATATTACGAGTCCTTATGCTCGCATAGACTCCCGCTATTATGCTCGTTCAGATCGCTCTCCTGTTGTCGCCGCAGGAAGTCGCATACTCCAAGCTTCTGGCTACCCACGATCTTGTTATCAACATCAAATGACCCCAGGTAGGGATATCGCCTCCCTTGCTCAAGGAACCCCACAAACACCATTGGAGGAGTATCTGCGACATCCTAGACATGCGCCAATACGGCGGCCTTTAGAACCTTCGGATGTTAGTCGGAATGTCATGAAATTCAGCTCATTGTTGTTCCATAGCCATAGCAGCGGAAGCACACCTACACAAGAAAATCTTCAACCTGGCCAGAAGCTCTCACCCGACTTCGATGCGGTGCCTCCATCACCTACCTGTGGGCCAAGCGGAAGCTTTTCTTCGCCGATTGAGATAAATACCCCAACACCGCCAAACCTCTTCCTAATTAGAGATGAGCATAGAAATACTTGCCCGGCTGATTATATTGATCTTAGAACCCCAACTGCACCTCTACGCTCCGTCTCAAAGAAAGACCGGCTTAGTGATTTACCAAATATCCCACAGCCCCAATCCCGTAAACCTGCAAATACCTTAGATGTACTCACAACTCCCAAAATTCCAAAGCTCTCAAGAGCTCGAAGTACTACGAAGACTCCGAAGAGAGCACAAAAATCCGAGGTGAAGCAATCAGCTATAGAAGAAACACCAGACCAATTTGCCTCTCGACAACATCGACTTGAGGCCACCTTGTTAGAGAAGGAACGCAAGGCTGCCTCTATAGACCTCGATCAAGCCATTTTCGGCGAAATTATGGATGAAATAGACACCTTGAATGATGAAGAAAAGGCAAAGGCGACAATAGAGGCTCGACGCAAGGGCCGCGCTCAGTTTCGAGAGGAGAAGTCAAAACACCAGCAGCGACTTGTTGAATCAAAGGCAAAAGCTGATGAAGAGAAGCGAAGAATATCTGCCAAAATCCGTGAACAAAGAATTCGCGAGAAGGAACGAGAGGAGTTGATGAAAAGGGCTAAACGTGAGGAGACTCGAAAGCAGCAAGTTATCGAGGAAGAAAAAATCAAGGAAATTCGGCGTCAGAAGGCACTAGAGAAGATCAAACATGACAGGAGAGAGGAAGTAGTAAGTGATCTTTTTTCCCTCTTTGGCTGTCTCATACAGATGATGAAATTATACCACATCGACTTCTCCACGTCCACAGTTATACATTCTACTGCGAGCATCCTTCCAAACATCCACACTACAGGATGTATCCCACTTCTATCCAAAGTGACTAATTTATATTTTAGACTATCGCCGAAGCAAAAAAAAAAGAACGTCAACGTCTAGAATCTATTCAAGCAGATAACCGCGCTCTGGAGACTCTCAACCAGAAACGGGCTGAGGCCAAGCAGCGGGCAGAGGCTCTACGTCAATATTCCCTTGATCGTGGACCCCACGCAAAACTACTGTTTGAGCCAGAACCAATCGAGAATCCTCTGTTCGTGTCCAATCAGTCTGTTGCCGCATCAAATTCTACATCGCCAAAGACGTTAAGAGAACGATTTACTGCAAACTCCGTAGAGCCATGGTCAGGGCGGTCAAGACTTCAGAAAGAACGCCAAGCTTACGAAGAAGAAGAACACCAGCGGCGCATGAAGGCTAGTCGAGACAGAATGTCTGCGCGATACGCTCAAACATCTGAGGATTCTGGACCCAGCAGGCCCAAGAAACGATCTATGGCGGCATCGCCAGCTGGACCACGTAAGAGACAACAAATCTCGTTATCAAGTTCTCAACAGACCCAAGACGAACAAGATTCTATCTTGCCTCTAGTCAAGGCTAGTGTTCTGCAAGAAGTCAAACGCAATCCTCAAAGGCGCGCGGTACAAAAGGAGCAACTATGTGCTGTTAAGGTAATACCCTTTCAAGGTGTGTATGAACACAAAGTAATGACACATATATAGGGAAAGCGTGAGAAGAGGGGAAATAATGGTCACAAGTCGAAACAGCTTGTGGTTATGCCTGAGGATGAAGCTGTTATGGCGGGTGACACAACTATATTGAATGTGGTCCCACAGCCCTCGCACGCAGCTTCTAAAGCACAGCCACCATTTGCTAAGATCAAAAAGACTATCTCCCATCCCACTTCGAAATCTGTGATCCAACCAAAATCAAAATTGTCGTCCATCTTTAGTACCGTTCTACAGCCTCCGGCTCGGCTATGCTCTAATGCTAAACCAAAATCCACGAAACAGAAGTTTCCTCCTCGTAGAACACAGATTTTAATAAAGAGAGACAATTCAGCGCAGGGGGCAACGAGCTCAAAAGTATTGGCTCCGAAAGTTGCAGAACCAATTGTAAGTTTCCTCGAGGAGGTGGAGCTGGATCTGGGTGTGGAAGACATTCATCCCGATGACAAAGCCATCCTTACAATCGCGGGTATCAACTTAGGATGCCCAGATGTTGTTAACGGCAGACTTATTCTTACTCCCCAGATTCCTCCACTTACTATGGAAGAAGCATTTTATGCTAAACTTGCTCTACGTCTAAAGCTCGAGCAGGAAGGCATGATTGAGCCCCGTGGTTGGGTTCATCCTGATGATTCTGACATCTCAGACTACGATGAACATGATTCTCTCCCCAAAAATGACAACCACCGACAAGCAATGAAGGAAGCCGCTGCAGCCACATCAGGGATTCAGAACAGGCAGCCAATCTTGGGCTCTTTTGTCCGTGATGCAAGCGAAACACAAACAGAAACCGGAAGTATCAGCGGTTGCACAATCACAATGTTTGAAGACAGACGAGCTTTGACACAGGCTGATGACGGTGAAAAGGAACATGGCAGTAGTAGTCTATTTGATGCCAAAGGGGGCTCCAAGCAGTACATATGGATGGTGGAGTCGGCTCCGAACTAACTCATCAGGCTAAGTTTGGGATTCTCAATTACCGGACACCAGAGCCCTCGCCTTCTCTTCCATTCGCGAGCACCGACCTCATTCGGGTTTATCAAGTTGTCAAGATAGACAGTGAACAAGACATTGTTAACAAGGCTGATCAGGTTACCAAAAATATTGCAAGAGAATTCACTGATTACGTTCTTGCCAACAACCACGCTGAAAAATCATTCGCAACCCACCGAGGCAAGAACCCTTCACGTATCTCCTCTAGCGATACCTACAAAGCCGGTTTGTTCTACGGAATTATCCAGAAAACGCATACCCGCACCACTGAAATCACAATCGAAGTTGACATCAAACTCGTCTCGAAAACTTCCAAATTCAGCGCCACCACAATGAGTCGCCGCTACCCTGCCAAGTATTACATGATTCGAACCATTCATCTCAGTCAAGTCACTGAGAAGGATGGAACAGTCGTGAAGGAGCGCAAATCAGATTTGCTGGGCAAAGGCTTCACAGTTAGAGAGATGGCGAACCACGATGCGGCTGAGTACATCATCAAATATATTAAGCCACTCGGTGCCAACATCGACCATGTCAGGGAGCACGCCGAGTCAATAAAGGCAATCAGGGCAGCTAGGGACAAATGCAACGAGGCCAAGGCATGCATAAATATTGAACTGGAATTTGGTGGTCAAGTTCCTTGGTTGGCAGGGAAGGGTGAGATCTCGCTCACTGTTGTGGTGGAGGAGAAAGAATGGGAAGGTCCTCTCAATTAGACCAGATGAGGATATACAATAGCAAATTCGTTGGGTTCCATTTGAAAAAAATGCAATGAATTCTCTGGGAATATATACATTTCACGTGGCCACAATCAACTCATTCCATGTGCTCATGCGTGGACCTATTTAATTCCTAGAGCTCTTCCACTAACGTATTGCTGACTTGAGCCTAAAATTTTTCATGCATCGCAAATGTGGAGTTACCTTGTCTTTGAAAAGTATACATTCGAAACAAATTATATTGTAACGATAATACAAAGTGTAGCTCAACAGTAGTATATTCAAAATTTTGAAGCCTATTTGCTATACTTTGGATATTAATAAGCTAGTTATACTCACTATAGGTTTATCAAGCAAAGCATTGGAGTGTTGAATATCAAGCATATGATCACTGATCTACTTGTTTCCCTCATCGGCATGTTTCATATCTATACTTAGAACATTTTTACAAGATCGGTGCATCAAACTAGAACGGTCTTGCGAATAACTGTCAAAATGGTGTGAGAAGCATGAACTGTATTGAATCTGACAAAGCTATGGACATCGGCCTATCGGATGTCAGACAAAGATCTATTGCACATGACAATCAGTTAACAAAGAAAATAGTGATTGGCTGCTATCGAATGGCAACAACTCATCTTAATCTTTCAAAGAGATATTCTTGGATGAGATCCCAAACTTTGTCCCAAAGACAGACTCAAAGTCTCTCAAATGCCAAAACCACGGTACAGTACCGTGAGAATCTTCCATAGTCCATGAAAATCCATCCCACAGTAGTTGCAACTGTTGAAGGCGTGCCTGTAATCATTCGAGGAGGAATAAAAGCTAATTGGTGGTGTCTGCAGGAGGAGTGTATTGGTGGAAGCAAAGATCTATTGCTTTCCTGGAGAGACAATGTGGAAGCGGCTACCACGAGACGTTGATGTTTTAGGGAAGCGCGGGATGTGACCGAGTAGTGCTTGTCAAAGCGTCCTGCCTTCTCCCGGGAATCGGCCCCGGTACAAGCATAAGAGACGACATGGTATTTCTTGTCTAGATTACTTAGCAAGTCTGTGTTGGTGGACCTAAGCGCAAGCCCCTTCTCCAGCGCAATGATGCAAAATGCAGAGCCCTGGCTTCACAAGGGATGCTCGAGCTGAACATATGTAGCATGTAAAGTTGCCTTCCAGCACCCGCCTCGCCAACAACCCCTAACATTATTCAGCCGCAGAGAGACCTATGAGCGAATAATTAGTAGGTCGTTCTTCTTTAAACCACATGTGCAATAGGCTAAGATCTAATTAATATATTTGAATGCAATCGTTACCCTTTGGAAAATTATTGTTCTGTTTCGACCTTGGGGATTGATACAGGTCTCCATCTGATTACAGATACCAGAGCCTAGGCAACAGAGGGGCCTAAGAAGTAGCCGAGTAGAATTAATGTCAATCAGAGAAGTGAAGTGCGCAACGTTCGTGAAAGTGAAACAAGCAAGAAAGGAGACACATCAAAGCAGGCAGGCAGGTATGAGATATGGTAGAGATTTGACAAATACAAGGTTTTTAATATTGAGAGTAAGGGCAGCCATCCACAAGTCACGGATGGTAGGCGCTGCTCCTTGAGGGTGTAGCGCATGCTCACGTGACCAACCCCCTCAACTTTGCCTAACCTTTAGTTCGTTACGCAAGCGATAGGATTTAGACCGACTCATATAAGGTATTGAAGATGTGAGTTCGCCAGATTCCTTTGCCCGAAGTTCCGAAGTGCCGGCATCCACTAGTAACAGTTCGAGCTTCCCCCCAAAAATATTAGAGTCTAGATTATACATTTACGCCTCATGGAAACTTTAGAGGTCCAGGGAAGTTACACTCAAGGTGTTCAATTATGCTGATCCCACTTTCGATATAACCCTATCCCGTTGTTGGTCTTCTACTTCAGCCAAAGTCTCGCTTCTGTTGGTACTGTACTACTCTATGAAATTATACTTCAGCTATCACTGTTACTCGGCTGTCGGCTGATAGCTTGGACCAGGGATATGGATTTTACAGTCAATTTCCTTTTCCTAATTTTCTTACAAACTCATTACAAAAGCCCAGTTGACTTTTCATTGGGAGACATGTATGCTTCGTACTCAATTGACGGTCTCCGAATCTCAAAATGCACCAACAATGAGATATTGCTGTCTTGCCTCCCAAAATAGGGGAAATCATAGCATTCGAGGGGATCCAGGGACAATTGAGCACTCGTACAAATTTCAAAAGTTAAATATTGCAACTCAGGGTTAAAGCAAGGCGTTAATTTATACTGATTCGCTGAAGCTGTGGCCCAAAATGGCACAGGGGTCCAAGGCGGAGATGTATTCTCGGGCCCTCATGCGAGCCATGCGTTCAGCCTTGTAGTAGAAAAGATCTCCTTTCCAAGGGCGATCTCCCGTGTTCTTGGCTGTTAGAAGCTGGTTCTTGGGGCATTTCCAGAAAGGACTTCAACTACTTGGCATCTCACCGATCACATACGGTTTCGGATAGCTCGTTGATCTATGTTCCACATTGAAGTACCGTGTAACACAGACCATCAAGTACGAACCGCTTTGTGTAGTTAGACCGATTAAGTTTGCTTAGCGCTCAGGGCGGCTGCATATTTTTGCTTTTACTTTTGGGGCGGAACTCATCACCCCCTTCGGTCTTAAAAATATGTTATCCTCGCAAAGCTGGAATAATCCGCAGAACAGTATTAGAATGTTACTAATGAACTGGATGTAATTTTGAAGTGTGCCTCGAGGCATGAAGATCCTTCACGGCCATTATTTCCAGTACTGTGAGTATTCATGGACCAGTGTTTGCCACACCAAACAAGATTGGTGGCGAATGCTCGGCGCAATATTAACTCAATATGTGGAGATCCCCATGCATAATCAATACGCCTCCTAGCTGATAAATGGTTTAGTCAAAGCATCTTTGCTTTTTCTAATACAGTTCTGGTGAGCTAAAGGAACTTGATACCCCTGTCCCCACAAAGAGACGGCAGTATTCAATGAGGTAATTTACACCCCTGACACAGATCCCACAATTAAAACTGATGTTCCCCCCTCCCCTCCCCAAATCTCGTCTACAGATGTTTGGTATTGCATAAGTTAATTTTCCTCTGGCTGTTCCTCAGTTTTAACCTTCCAGAGTCCTGGAACGGATCTGAGCAGTCAGATACTGTCAATATGCTCACAAGAGGTGCACAAGTCACTGGCGTAGCCGTGTGTTCGCTGTGCCTTACTTGGATCTCTGTTTCATTGCGATTTTATGTTCGGATAGGTATCCAAGAGTTTATCGGGCGGGAGGATTGGCTGACTTTGGGTGCGATGGTGAGTCAGCCGTGGAATGTATTTGGCGGACTATGATTGACACATGCCTAAGATCTTGTTCACAACGTTGTGCTCATTACTCCTCCAGGCGACAAACTATGGACTAGGTGCGCATATGCATTCAATTCCAAGCGACATGCTGGAAACCGGATTAAAGGTCTGTCAGCCTATGAATTTGTGTCCTCAGCACTCACCTTCTAAAGTACGTTTTTATATGCGAACTTCTCTATGTCATGACAACTACTGTTGCGAAACTGTCAATTGGAGTCTATTTCCTACGTCTATCTAGCAAGAAATATCAGGTGCAAATCATCTACGCGACTTTAGGGGTTGTAATGCTCTTCAGCGCGATGTATTTCTTCTTCCTTCTCTTCCAATGCACACCGATACAATTCTACTGGACTCAGTTTGACGATGGACGCGGATCATGTTTGAGTCGCTCAGTTCTAGCCAATGTCACCTACGCACATGCTGCCATGTCCGCGGCAACAGACTGGTCTTTCGGTATTCTACCCATATTTTTTGTTTGGAAAATGACAATGAATCCTCGCACCAAGCTATCTGTAGTCCTCATTTTATCTCTTGGTTTTTTGTAAGTCGCGACAGCAACTTCTGACCCGGTTACCTAATATGATACAGCGCAAGCACAGCAACCATAGTGCGAATCGTTTACATCCACCAGCTCGAACACACTACGGACTACTCGTGGCATGGCATTAATCTTGTGAAATGGTCAATGGTAGAGCCAGCAATCGGTATTACGGCGGCAGCCATTGCAACTCTACGACCGTTATTTGCAAATTTCCTTACCTTTGCGACGAAACGATTTGCTAACGATTCCGAAACTTCCTTGGCTAGCTCGACCAGAACATCAACAGATAATAAGAGTCGAATCAGTGCGCAAGAGTACAGCCCCGAGTTTGCAGAGATGTTGGGCTTAAAGAGATTGGGGACCACTACATATATCAGTGCCGCGAAGCCGCCTGGGTGGCGAGAAAGGCGACGAATAGCAAGGGGTAAGAATGCCATAATAGGCGATAGCGAGAGCCAAACTGAGCTAAAATTTGTGAATAACGGCGAGGTGAACTGGAGCAATGGCATCAGGAGGACCACAGTTGTCTTTATCGAGAAGGAGTAAATTGGTAATCTGGGAGCTAGGCTGTTTGAACGAAGGAGACAAGGTTACATATTTGGGAGAGGATAGCAGACTCTTTCTTCGAATGTACATATATTTGGACATGTCATCATGGTTTATGTGTAAGTAGGCGATGTCAGGTTTTGTAGATACCCTTGATCGACTTCATACTTCTATACTGTTTGTACGTAGATTAGCTATTGAATGGGGGACAGGTCATGTGACGGAGTCACATGACCCAGGAAGGGGCATATCCTCATTCCTCCATTCAACCTTCAACAATCAAATCACATTCAACCTAAGCAATCCACGTAAAGACGTGGTGTTGCCACAGGTAGAGTGATCCGACATATACTTTTATTATGCGGAAGACAAATATTTTCATATTCCTGAAACCGCAGGAAGTAGTGATATTTGTGAAGTCACTAAGCAGTCATCTATAAAGCTAAGTTTATCTATCTAGAACAAACTCTGCATACTTAATAACTATCACAATGCCAAAAAGAAGATCATACACTTGGCTCCCGCGCATATATGGGCATTTCAAGTGTCTATATTCCCTACAAACTGTGCTGACGCGAGGGCATGCGGTTGCACTAAGACCTAGCAGTCCTACATCGTAAAGTCTGCATGACTCTGTTCTCTTCTTACCTTTTTTGCTAAACACACTCCATAATCAACTTCAAAACCAACAGACATATTCAATTGAGTAACCATATGAAAATTCATTCTCCATACACATCTTTTTGAATTAACACCTTTTCCGAGTGGTGTCTATGCTAACTGATGAGTATAGCCCCAGGATTAATATTGTTTGGGGCTAAGCATCATACAAATTAACAGCGTGTATTTATTGCTACTTCTCACAGAAATAATCTCGTCTGAATAGATGAGTAACCCGCACAAATAACGGTGAATGAGCAAGGGCCTGAATTCATAGCTTTCGCCAAAGTTTTTCCATTAATTGACATTTTACATATGGCCTTGGCATTTAACAGCAAGGATAAAAAATCATCGTTTTGTGAAACAGGAGTTTCTATTGGGACGAGAATACGCGTGTTTTTGATTTTCTTAAGTTACGTTTCAATGCTTAGCTCCTTTATGTTTATATTTCCAGCAATACTCAAGCAGACGTGGTGCAATATCGTATTATTTGATGGCAAGAAATGACACGAAAGAATAAATTTGGATTTGGGGATCTGGTAGCACAGTAGTCATTTACTTTGAATAGCAATGGTTTAATTACTAGCCGAGTATATATACCGCCTTAAATGAGGCTGGTAACTTCTGGATATCTCAGATAACAAACATTTACCATCCTTACAATGTAAAATTAGAATAGGCCAAAATATAAGCCCCTTAGAAGGCTTCCCTAGTCAACCGCCCACCCTACTCAACCGCCCAAAAATATAGTAAGGAACACCAAAAAAAATCGAAAATTTTAAAAATGGTCAGATTATTCTCAAATTAAGGGATCTAATGTAAATTAACTCGAAAATTACCGTGGCGGTGTTCAAATTCTGATTAAATGATGTTGTTGTGACAAAATTCTAATAAAACTAAAATTTGGGCGGTTGAGTAGGGTGGGCGGTTGACTAGGGAAGCCTTCTAGAGATAAGCGAAAATAATCCAGCCACATTTATGTTAGAGGATTGTGTGGCACAGCAGCTCACCGTTGCCTAGAAACGCGGGGTATCATTCATCAATACCAACATCTCCAGTGCCAGCTTTTGTATACGGTAATATACAAGAAAATGCCTCATCTTATGCGCTATGCTACCCATATTTTGTATTGTGTGCCTGTCTGTAACCTTCTTCACGATACTAGCAACCCAGAATGCAGTAACTCAGAAACCCTTTGGCTTAATAGATATGGAGAATGAAAGATCTCTGAAGACGCCTGTCTCCCCGCTTCATACAAGAACGTTTGAGGCCGTCGATATTGACTTTTCATGGGATGAGCCTATTCTCGAATCGAGTTCGGCGCTGCTAAAATACCTTGCCTCTCCAGATGCACCCCACGACCAAGTCCGTAAGCTGAGCGTGACAGGTAATTTACAAGAAGGAAACTGGACTCTCTTCACCGCTGTTCTCGAACAGCTATTGCAACTTGAAGAGTTTCACTGGACCGTTGATCACGCACTTCCCCCGAGAATCTTTCACTTCCTCACCACGCTGCCGAAATGCCGTCTTTACTACACAACCGCACCCAAGTTTGATCGCTCTGACTACACTGGTGGATCTTGGATAGAAGCATTTACCCACCCACCACAGTCTCCTGTTGGCCTAGAACTCCTCATTGGTTCACCAATTCTATATTCGTTGACTAGCAGCGTCAGGTATGGACGTCACCCCAACCTTCTTACTCTTGACCTGATATTTCGCGTTCTATCATCATGTCCAAATCTGCGAGAACTCGACCTTTCATTGGCACGATTCGGATGTGTTGTGAGTGGCGGGCAACCTTATGCCTTCAATTTCAGAGCACAACCTGGTGCACGATTTCCACCGCTCGAAAAGCTTTCCTTATCAGGTTACGATAAGTTCCAGAGCTCTTCGTCAGGCGGGAAGGAGTGGGAATATAAGATACTGTGGCCGTGGCCCGAACGTACCGCATGGCGGAAGAGCTGGCCTTGGTACTTTCCTAGCATGGTTGTAGACGGGCTAGATGAGGTGATGTATACATATTTGCAGCACCGCCAGATCATATCCAAATGGTGGTCTGCGCCACCACCCCCAGATCCGAAGACAAATATAGACGCCTGGCTTGAAGTTATGGATTGGTCGAACATTCATACTTTAGCTTTATGTGAACCTCATAATGAATTGCTTGAGAAGTTACAGGGTGACACGATTCCGAGATTAAGGCACTTGACCCTGACAAGAGGATATCGGACAAGTGCTAACAGTTTTCTTAACTTTCTTTCTAACACAAGAAATAGCCTAGAATCACTCAGCATTCAATATCACTACTTCTGCCTCGAACCATTAATAAAGATGGTTTCCTCTCATCACGCTACGGGCCTACAAACATTACATGTTCATCAATCCGGCGCGCTTTCTCCTATGAAGGACACCGAACTGTCGCAACTCTTGATGTCATGCACGATCTTGCGCAATCTGGAAATCGATATGCCGCGGCCACTCGTCAGTCTCGCCTCACTGTCAATCGAGCCAACCTCAATGAATATCCCATACATCATGCTTCGAAACTCCTCAGTGACCTCACTAAAACTTCACTATGCCTCGCTGGATAGGGACGGAGTAGTTGATGAAATAGAATGGGAATATGAAGAGATAGAACAACGTCGCAACGACGATGTTCTCGATCCGGAGATTAACAGGGAGAGCGTGAAGCACATGTTTGAGTTCCTGCGACATGGGATAGATGACGGGATGAGATTGGAACGACTGGAGGTGTTAGTTGGGGAATGGGAGGCTAGATATGAGCATGGTGGGACGATGCCGAGACAAAGGAGGAGGGTTGCGAGGTACGTGTGTACTGTGGGCCAAGAGGAGGAGGAACTGTGTGAGGGAGAACAGGTTAGAAGTGCTAGGTAACGCGGACCAGATCGTAGAAGTGGGGTGCGACAAGAATCAGCTAAAGTTTGGGAGAATAGGGGAAACTCATGAAGGTGGAAGGGATGGCGCAAGTCCAAGAGGGAAGAAGGAAAAAAGAAAAGAGGGGAGAGTCAATGCTGATTGTGCCATGATAGCTAAGGATCCATCAAGAGGCCCGACATTTGGCTTATAAGATCCTGGATTGCATGGACTCGCACATTTCATTCATTTCTTTTTACCCATTGCTCCATTGCCAGACTAGCAATAAAGAACCGTTTCACATCAGAACCTTGACATTAATGAGAGGAAAACATGCATTTACTAGTAGCACAATTACTTTTCCGCAAAACGCAAAGAGTAAGCAGGCAGCAGCAAAGAGTGGAGAGGCAAGCAAGAGGCAAGCGATAATACATCGATCCAGTGAAACAAGTCGCAAACTACCCTCCCATCTGCAATTCATTCCTACACAAAAGCATCCTATCCTTCCACGTCAAGCTCATCAATTCCGATCTCAGGCGAATATCAAAGCCAGACTCGCAGCATTTGCGTGAAATTGGCCATTTATTCGGAATCTTCATCGGTCTCGGCCTCATCAAGAGCCTCGAGGAACTTCTTGGCGGACTTACGGACCTTCTTGCTTGTGGCGAGATCGATATACTTTTTGCTAGCGCGAGAGCCCCAAGCCGTGAGAACTTCGGCGCTAATGAGATCTTGGTTGTAGATTGTGAGAAGGATCTTGTCAGTTTGAGTGTAGAAATCTGGATCATTCTGGCCTTTCAAACCGATGAAGCGTTCAACTCCTCCAAGAAGGGCCTTCTCATGCTTCTCAGAAGTGACCATCTACAATAGTTAGCACAGTCTGGTATCATCTTTGGGGATAATGCTTACCTTCTTGAGCATGCCGCTACGCTTAGGTATTTGCTTGACAATGTTCTCATCAAAGATTGTTTGAACTAGGACAACAAGGGTTCGGTGCTTGGCTTCAATGCCGAGCTCCTTTGCCTTGAGATAAATATCGATGTCCTCAACTTTGGAAACGCCTCCCTTCTCCTCGGCTTGGCTGATAATCCAACTTCCAAGTTGATCGTAGTTAGTGCTGCCACCCTCCTCGTCATCCTCCTCACCTGCACCAAGAACCAACTTTTGTTTGAGATCATCTGGAAGTTGTTGCTGACGAGCTTTGACAGCTTCGGCAGACATGTCAACGGTCCATTCATCATCTTTGGCCTCTCTTGGTACTTCATCAAGTGCTTCTGCCTGGCGAGTCATTTCGTCGTCACTATGTGCCTCGATAGCAAGGTCTCCTTCATCAGACCCATTATTCGAATTGTCTTCTCCGTTGGCTTCCTTTGCATCACCATTTCCATTCTTTTCGGCCTCGCGAGCAGCCTTCTTGGAAGCCTTGTCTTTCTTGGCTTTCTTTGGCTGGTTCTTGAGGATGAATCCACTGAGCTTAAGACGCAAGTCCACTTCAGATCGTTGACCGCAAGCCTTGCAATCAAGCAGGATATGACCATCTTTGATGACTACATCAGTCTCAGGGTTCTTGCACTTCTTGCAGAGAACGAACTTGGCGATAAAGCCATCGAGATGGTCTTGAAGTTTGCCGGCCTCATGGGAGCCGTTGATGATCCAGCGATCGTCGGTGGGATTCGAGTTGGTTTGGGCTCCAAGCTCAAAACCAAAGTACTTGATAACGTAGGATCCAGGGCGTGCAAGAGATTGTGCGACGCTGCTAAGGTTGACGATGACTGTCTTGATGCCGTTCCCCTTTCCTTCGATTTTGGACTGGAGTTTCTCCATCTTGTATCGGTAGAAGGGGTCCTTGACATCACGACGGATATTGACGGTAGCCATGATTGCGATATGCTTGTAATGATTCGTAGATTCTGGTATTCTCGGAGGATAAGGGCGATAATTTAAGGGCGACGCTCGGGCGATGCGAACATGAAGCACTAAAGGAGATGTATGGGAGATGGTTTACTAGCGAAGCATAAGGACGTCTGTATTAGCCGTTACAAGAAAAGATGTCGGGACTGCTCCGCGGTATGCGTTGCAGCTCGAAAGGCGGCTGGTAACTGAGATCGTTTTCCTGGGTCGAGAGATACCTAGAAGAGTAGTTAGCATTTGTCGGCGCCACTAATAATTTGAAGAAGGCAGACATACATATAACACCAGCTTCTGATTATGCCACTGAGTGTATTGTAAGTATTGTCTTTGACGACAAGTAGGGGGGTGCGGGGCTTGTAATTTGGGGGGTTGTCCGGATGTGCTGGTGCTGGAAAGTTGGCGACCGTGGTAGAAACCTGCGGGTGCAGAATTGTGACAAGGTAAGCTTTGATGGGTTGTACTTGGTACAGCCAGCCAACGTAGATGTTTGCAAGTTGTTGCTTTTTTCTTTTTGGATGTGTTAGAAGTGTAGGAGTTATCGGTGCGATGAAGTGTGTATTCTTTGTGCAGGTGAAGTGGGAGTGGATGGTCTGTGATGCTGGTGGAGGGTGGAGAGAGAAAATTCGTGGTTGAATGCACACTAATTTTAAATCTAAGGCCTTGTTTTTAAGGCGACATAAGCAGGAGTTTTTGTGGCGCTTAGTCAGGGGCTTGCTGAGCCTCTGGGGCTGTGCGGCTGAGTCAGGATCTTTATGCCTAGTAGTTCAGGCGGAAACTTGAACAGGGTTCCCCTCATTTGGAATTGCAATCAATCACCTCACCTCACCTCATAATCATCCTTCACTCATTTTCGCTCATTTCACTCCCCAGTTCACTCTCAGTTGAGTAATGGAAATAGCCCACAAAATACCCTCAATTTGGCCGTAGGAATCGTCTACTCTATATACAAAGAGACTGCCGCCCCATCACTCTTCTTCAATTGAGCCATTCTTGCGGGGAAACCCACGTGACATCATTTCTCTGCCATTTCCGGACGTGTTCAGTCGTCCAACATGGGGCGTCGCGCTGTCGACTACTCCCTGTATCTGGTGACAGACTCTACCCCGGCTATTCTAGGAGATCGAGATCTAATTGATGTCGTGGAGGCTGCTCTGCGTGGAGGCGTGACTCTGGTATGCTTTTGTTGATTCTTTCGATTCTTTTCGCCTCTCTTAGCTTGGTCCAAGACTTCAATGTTCGAAACAGTTCGACACATGGAAGATTTATGATATTAGACTTGCTCCGTATCATCCAAGGCAGCAGCTGCATTTGTAATGTGTCAGTGTTTCCATCTCATAGCCTGAGCTTGTGATCATAGCGCATCCTTTTATTTCACACCTTACTTATATTCTTTCTCTGGCATTAAACTAATACCAAGGCTTTGTAGGTCCAATACAGAGACAAAAAAAACTCAACGGAACATCTAGTAGCTACCGCTAAGAGACTGCATACCGTGACACAGAAGTACAAGATCCCGCTTCTTATCAATGACAGGATTGATGTGGCCTTAGCTGTCCAGTGTGAGGGAGTTCACATCGGACAAGATGATTTGGGTACGTTGGTTCCTCTATTCAACACATAATATACCTAATTATTGATCAGATCTTCCGACCGCGAGAAGGATTCTTGGCGAAGATGCAATTATTGGTGTAACAGTCTCTAGCATTGAAGAGGCTCAGAGAGCCTGTGCAGATGGCGCCGACTACCTTGGAGTGGGAACAATGTTCTCGACCACAACGTACGTGCTCATCAAACCAGTTCAGTGAACTTTACTGAACAGCTACAGGAAGACAGATACGAAGGGCATCATCGGAACCGCAGGAACAAAGAACATATTAGAGGCCATCTCTAGCACTGGCAAAGATGTACAGACCGTATCCATTGGAGGTATCAATGCCTCGAATGTCCAACGCGTCCTTTATCAATCTGCGTCAGTGAGCAAGACCTTAGACGGAGTCGCAATTGTGAGCGCCATCGTTGCAGCCAGGGATCCCGAGAAAGCCTCTAAGGAATTATTGCATCTAATTAAAGCTTCTCCCCCGTTTTCTGTTGCGAGCAAGGCGGATAGCCAAGCAAGAGATCCAATAGACGTTGTTCATTCGGCTCCTGCCATCATTCAAGCAGTGGGCGATAAATCACCACTTTCTCATAATATGACCAACCTTGTGGTCCAAAACTTCGCCGCCAACGTTGCCTTGGCTGTGGGAGGATCACCAATTATGGCTAATTATGGCGAAGAAGCTCGAGACCTTTCCAAACTTGGAGGATCACTTGTCATTAACATGGGCACTGTCACTCCGGATGGCCTCAAAAACTATTCCCAGGCATTACAAGCGTATAATCTAGCTGGAGGCCCTGTAGTATTTGACCCTGTAGGTGGAGGAGCCACAACTGTTCGCCGGTCCGCCATTAAAACTCTATTGTCGAGTGGCTATTTCGACGTCATCAAAGGTAATGAAGGGGAGATCAAAGCTGTCTTTGGTTCAGAGGTCCAGCAAAAAGGAGTTGACAGTGGTCCAAGCACTCTGAGTGATGGCGAAAAGGCAACATTAGTCCGGGACCTGTCAATCAGAGAGCGGAATGTTGTCTTGATGACCGGTGCCAAAGACTTCGTGAGTGATGGTATTCGTACATATGTTATTTCGAATGGCCATGAACTCCTCGGAAACATCACAGGTAGCGGTTGTGTCTTGGGCACCATCATATCAATCACGCTGGCTGCTAGTCGAGAGGACAAGCTCGCAGCTGTTGTCGCCGCTCTTCTTCACTACGAAATAGCTGCAGAGATGGCAGCTGCCCGTGAGAACGTCCGCGGTCCCGGCACCTTTGTTCCTGCTCTCATCGATGAGCTGTACAATATCCAAAGGCTTACAACGGCTGGCGATATCAAATGGCTAGAAAAGGCCAAGGTCGAGTCTGTCCACATATGAACATCGAATCGCAGCTACGATTAAAGCCTCCTAGCCGAGGTAGCAAGGGACCGAGAACGGCGGGATCACAGTGATTTATATCGGAGGACCGTTAGCGGCATATACTGAGACCTTCCAACTCGAGTCTGACGATCCACATGGTCCCATGTTATGAACAAGTGACAATTCACCGCCCACCGAGTCTATCAAATATAGCGCGAATCCTGACCCCCAGGAAAGTCACGTGAAGTTCAGGAGACAAAGAACTCTCAATTTTTGCAACGTCGAAGCCTGCAATGCGAGAAAGGAGATTGTTACTACTTGTCTACAATCCAGAAATACCATCGAGGATTATTTTATGCATAGTCAGTGCTGAAATTTTCTGTCACCTTGTGGACGCCATGGACTCGGCCGGCTCGTCATGCTGACTGACTGATGGCTCTCCTAAGCAAAAATAGGGGCAATAGCTGTCTCGGAATCTCTCGGGAAACCCACATCACCACTGACGGACAGCGCATGGTTGGCTGTGAGCTTTATTTACCAGGTGTTAGCCCCTTGTTTTTGTTATGGATCCATTACTCGTGTATTCCATATGTGGCCCGCACAGTGGACCTTGAGGATTGGGGAGCGGGTGTGAACGATGTGCAAGAGAAGGATTTTATGAATCAGTTCATCATACTGTGAAGACAAACTGGAGACGACTCCCAACGCTAGCGATTTTGATGGAAATGCGATGAAATTTGTTGCGAAAAGTCTGCATGATGTGTGGTTGAAATAAGGCAGCCAAGGCACCAGCTTATTGGGATGCGGCTGAAGTCAAATTTGGGTATTGGGTGTTGAGAATCTGATGTGAGAATTTCCGAATATTCCCGCCTTGGCAACACTAATCCCAAACAGGAGCTATCCTCATTTGGCTGAGACGAACTAGATACACACTCTCGCCAGCCCCACGTGTCACGGCCGAAATCGCTAAGCTGGGTGTGGACAGAACTACTTTCGCTTACAACTATCCACAGCCCTCTCCGCCCAACCACCCAATCCAGCTTAGCCTTTGTGTAAAGGAGACTTTTCTGCCATGTGCTGGTTCAGGTGGCCCCAACCGAGCTCTAACGAGACAAAGCAAGAAAACCTTTTCGCCCTTCTCTTGCTTCTTCTTCTTCGTCCTCTCACTTCTCGTCCTCAGAGTCTGAATCCACACACACTCAATCCAAAAATCTCTACTCCACGTTCCTTTCTTTCTTCAGCATCATCCACTCACCACACATAATCCATCAATACAATGGCAGCTTCAAGAATCATCGCTCCTAAGATGGCTTCCCTCATGGGATCTGCCTCCATCAAGGCTGCTCGTCCAGTTATGCGTGCCAGCGTTAAGGCTCAAGTCCCAAGCCAGCGTGCTTTCTCTGGTAAGCTTCAGAAACTCATTTACGAGCTTAACAGGCCCCAATGAGCTGCAGTCCGGGTGTAATTGAAACTCAATTGATGGCGATTCAAAACATGATAAAGCATCAGGCTAACTTTTCCTTTAGCCGTCAGCTCCAAGAGCAGCGCCTTCCAGACCGTCAAGCGTCAACAAGTCTCCAACATCCTCAACGCTACCAAGAAGGTTGCCGGTCGCCGCGCTTACTCCTCCGAGATTGCCTCCGCCATGGTTGAGGTCTCCCAAAATATGGGTATGGGTTCCGCTGCCATCGGTCTTGGCGGTGCCGGTGTTGGTATTGGCATGGTTTTCGGCTCCTTGATCTTGGCCGTTGCCCGCAACCCATCCATGCGTGGCCAACTCTTCTCCTACGCCATTCTTGGATTCGCTTTCGTCGAGGCCATCGGGCTTTTCGATCTTATGGTTGCCATGATGTGCAAGTACGTCTAAGCATAATACACAGGTTTGATGGGTAGGGAAGGAGATAATGGGGAGGTATTTCTTGCATGGTTGAGCGTTGGGGTAGACTTGCATACAGTGCCTGGATAGACAAAGATTATAGACAAGACAATAGACTAGACTCTGGAGGCTGGGAACTGTAACATTATTGTATAGAGAACCAATACTACACTCTGCCCTCGTGCCGATTTGGCATTTACTTATTCTTCCATCTGACCTAATGCGCAAGTAAAGGTAAACAAGTTTTCGTGGCATATCTTGGAATCACTAACTAGTGCCTTAGCATAAATTTTCGATGGTGAATACGGATCAGATACCACCATAAACAGCTGCCTCTAACAAGTTCTTCGAGGCCATAGTTACGTACTTGACTTTACTCACGGCGGTTTATGCATTCGTCTAGCCCAAGCTAAATATTTTTATTTAACTTACAGGGCATATCTCAATTGTGGCATTGAACGAGTGTTACAGCCTACGATTGAGCTCTCGTATCCAATGCTGCGATTTGATAAGTCTGCAAGCTAAATATGTCCCCTTGCCTAACTGCTACTACAGCTTATATGATCGAATACTAAACTTTGTTTCTCTCCCACGGAAGTACTCCTCCACTGCGCGGGAGCAATGTCCAATATCCGCAGCTTCTCCAGAACTCAAAACACACAGTTGCAATAACCTGAAATAGGCCACAAAACGTCTCTCAATGCAGCCTGAGACGTGTTTAATCGAGCGTAGTCAAGCTAGGGAGCTCTGGAGCTCAACCCTTAGCTGTCGTCGGCAACCAAATTTTTTTTAGTTGTCGGATATCGATAACCCGAGGTTTAAGTGAGCCCGATCACCGATGCCAAGACATTTGTTTATCTTGTCTGCTCTTGACGAGGGATGTGTATTAGGCGATGTCAAGCTTTGCAATCAGAATAGCAGATGTCTACTCCCTTTGACATGAGACAGTGAATATCCAAACTTTTAATGGGCTTAACACGCAGGTTAAATTGAAAGAGGTTTACCAAGTGCAAGATATCCTGTGTAGATCATATATTTTCTCCATGTCAAGATTAGGAAGTATATCCTATACAGCTGGCTCAGCAAACGCATACCCCTCTACAAGAGGTTGTTCTAATGGTCTACCTTCCTCCATATTCATAAGATGAAGATCTAACCACACCGCATCGGCATTAATTCTCTCCAGTATCTCGTTAATGTCCTTCCTCCCCACTACGATACCTAGAACCGCCAAAATTTGATCGAACATATCGTCGTCTATCCTCACATACCCCACGACAGTAACAAGAAGCCCAATGATAGCCTCCCAAACCTTGCTGACTTGCGCATATTGACTCCTCGCCCCTTTCTCATTGTGCGCCTTCCTCTTTAAACTCCAAGCCAACTTCATAATTTCATTCCACTCATCCTTAACTCTGCTTCCCATAAAATCTCCCGCCGCTTGACAAAGCTGCTTGATGGTATCCGCAGCAGCAATAACAACAAATGGTTCCTCATCCCACAGTCTCTTCACCACTACGGGCCAAAGTTCGTTGATGAGCGGCAGTAGTGTATTCTCATCATATTGCAGACTTGAACTAGCAGTAGTGATCAGACGCAAAAGCTTTGAGCGTAAGATGGGAGAAGCAGAGGTTAGATGGTGTTGGGACAACGTAGCTATGTTTTGTAGCATTTTGTGTGTTTTTGTTGGCGGTGGAGGTGCAACTTCTGTAGGAGGATCTGATGGCTCCTCAAGCGGGTATTCTGCTTCATCGAGGAGAGTCTTGGCTGATTTCCATGGTTTGTGTGGTGTGGGTTCATTATCGAGACTCTCCAGATCTGACTGTGGCCTTTTAGTGATGGATGTGATGATGCTTTCAAGAGTGGGTATTTCTGGAGGGGTTTTGAGATGTGATATTGTGGCAGAGCTTTGTAGCATAAGGCGATCGGATTGAGACCCGACTGTAACGATCTCAGATAGGACAGAGAAGAGAACTTCGACTAGGCGATGGTATCCATGGAAGTTATCGAGTGCTGCGAATATAGACCCAACGACATCGTCTAAATATGGGAGCAATGAATGTCCCGTGAGCCGGATCATCATAACAAGGACTTGAGGGGCTTGTGGCGAGATATCGAACGTGTTCAGGCGGAGAGAGATGGCGTTGACCATATAATCTGCGTTCTGAATGATCAGTTCGCTTGCGCTGGAGTATCCACATGCACTGGACACAATGTTGAGGCAAGTTATGGCGTGTTCTCTTAGACGCGGATTTGATGCCCCAAGAAGTTGGACTATAGGATAAAGGGCATCAACTAGTTCTGTCCTGAACCCTTCCTCCAAGTATTGGGCCGTATCGGCAACAACCTCTAATGCAACAGCTTGGAGACGCCAGTCAGAATCTGCATCCGCATCGGAGAGAATGATAAGCGAGAATGAGAACAGTTCTTGGTTTACAACTTGTTGGTCGTCGGATAATGTCAAGGCAGAATCAAATAGCTCATCTAGTTCCTTATTGCTCGAAGTTGCTGATCTCAGTAACTGAGAGGACAGCCAGAATGCCGATAGTAGACCATGGCCAGATGCTCCTTCTCTGGCATATTCTAGCATTTCGCTAGCTACTTTGATCTGTACCTCTCGCGAACCAAAATTATCGAGTAACCAGTTCAGCCGACTTCGAGTTTCTCTGCGGCTCTCTTCTGGCATAATTATGGGGCAAAATTTGCTTGATACTGCATTGTCAGAGACCAAAGTCAACGCAGCTTGGCTGTTGAGATCAAAATCTGCCTCTTGCACACCATGCTTGGGATAAGACGCTTCAAATGTGGCAGTGACACTATCACGGAGGGAGTTGATCAGAGCCTCGTCTAGAATCGATGAGTCTAGATTCAGCTCCCTCAGCAATCTGTGGGCGTTCGAGAGTTGACCCAGTGCTATGTGCTTAGATTTTTCATCATTTGCCTGCATCACTCGTGGAAGACTTGTAGCCCAGTTATATACCGTGCCTTTAATGATCTCACCTACATCAGGATAAATTGCACCAAGATGGGTAAGCGTAGTACCAAAATGTCCATCTTCTTCACCTGCACCGCTGAGCGTCATACAAGTCTCAACGAGCATCGACGCTGAGTCTGAAAATGTGACATGGCACTCATCTAAGATTTTAAGGCAGAGCTTTTTGAGAGCGTTTCGGACATCAGCAGATTCGTGACTGCGCAGTCTTATAATATTTGCAAGTGCTAATTTGATTTGCGCCGTGGTAGCCTTTAACCAAGGTTTGGTGAGAGTCTTCTGCTCTGAGCCTGTAGCTGGATCCTCGTTTTTGAAGGTTTGGGTACGTATGTCGCTCAATATTGTCGTTAGTACATGCTCAAGAACTTCTAAAGCATTAATGATTGTTTTTTTTGACCTTCGACTACCGGTGCTTGGCATTAAGCACTTTGTTAATGCAGATATTGTACCGGGAAGGAAATTTGATAATGCCTGAAGATCCTTGACACAATGCCAGACAGCGTCCAAAGCTTGGAGAGCTTGAATCTGTACATTTGCTGAGGGCCCGCCTGTAATTCCATCCAGCACAACCGTAACGCAGTGCCCCAGAGCTGGTACTGCGCTAGACTCTATCAGACAGCTAGCTCCTCCGGGCGTCCTACCAAGGTCTTGAAACAAAGCTGCCAAACATCCCAAAGCATCATTCATCAGTTCCTCTGGTACTGGCACTATTGTTTTCCCCGGCATGCCTCCAGCAACGAATGTCAACAAAATGAGTAGTTGCCTCGCTAGATCTAGGGAGATAGATCTAGCCCAACCATATTCCAGGAGTATATGAAGACATTTGACTGTGACTTCAGACAAACTGTCTGTATATTCTTTCTTTCGCTGAAGGATCTGCGAGAGGGGAAAGAAGACATAGTCTGCAAGCTTATCGTCGAAGCCACCGTCAGTTCTTTGGCATTTCTGTTCCAGCAACTTTAAAAGCTTCTGAGTCGACTGTACCAAAGATTTGGAGCTGGTTGCGCCGCCATCGTTACGAAGCGCGAGCTGGCTCAGCTCAACACAAACGGGCTTGAGCTACTTGCAGAATTAGCATTTTGGGCATATAATCAAAGTAAATTTTTAGAGCCGAAATGAGCACAGCAGCGCATCTCTTAGCTTTCAAAAACTGTTTCATGCTGAATTCTGGATTTGATCCAGTGCCTTACCACAAAGAGCACGAGGAACAATGATGATTGCACAACACTAAACGTACCTCTTGGAAGAGCTCATTTCTGGCAGAGCGTGCGCCTATATCCATGACAGACGAGAACACAAATCATGATAGTTACACGTTAACCACAGGGTATTTATGCTGATAGCTAGTCCTCTGCAGGTGGTCGCAAGGCTACAGCTGTCGGCTCGGGACAGCAGCCTGAGGCAAGGCTGAAGTTTTCCACCTCAGCCCTGTCTCACAAGCATCATCAAACCTCGAAATATCGACCTCTTTCTAGATAATTCTTACGATAATATGTTTCGCTCTTGTGATTTACTCAAGAACTCATGGAATTTCTAACCATGAGCGTAAGTTCTAGATGGCTGAACTGCAACTTATGTATCAGGTATCAGCGTCATTTCCTCCTGTGTGGATCCATACCAAGGGATTGAATACATGGTAATGACAGCATGAATGTCCGAGCCGACATGATTTGACTCTCAGTCTGTAGGCTAAGACCTTGTCAGAACGATAGAAGTTAGGCATCAGATGCTAGAAAACAACAAGTACAATTGAAGATTTATATTGTTTTTCATACTCTCGTAGAGCACATGTACTGAAATAATCTGGGGTTGACAATCTACGTACAGGGGTTCTCCAAGAAACGCATCCAGAAAGAAAGGGATAACACAATCAATCACACTTAACCATCAGATCCACCACTGCAGCTCTTCCCCGACATATACTTCAGATAACGACTCATTTTACATACGCGCCCTTCTTTACAATTCACTTGAACCACCTAGTAACGGTAGAATTGCAGACTAGATCTGTAAAGTGTTGTTGCCTTTCGGGCACCCCTCTCATCGCATTTGCCAGAAGCCAATAGCGGTCTCCTATCAAACCTTTTTAGTCTAGAATACTTGCGATTGATTTGTCCTCCTAAAATTCACAGGTTATTATCATACGAAGCCGTGCCATTCCCCAGAGGCAAGATCGCTGTCCCGTACCTCCTCTCCTCAACGAACAAAGTTAGCCTACCCATCGAGCACCCAGAATCAAAGCTCAGCAGACATCAATATTGAGAAAGGTGGAAGAGGAACACAGAACTCCAGCCGATGCGGTGGGGGCGGTGGACGAACAGGATTCTTGGACCAAAACAGGAAGTGCATAGGTAGGGTGCCTTGCTTTCATTGAAGGCGGATCTGGGACGCCAGCATTGTCGCACTCGTTCGCCAGAACATATCACCACTGGGCCTTCAGTCTGCAAGCCTGTTCTGGTAGAATTGTCCAGAAATCTCGACATTGGCATCGTTGGTGGCAGAACAATCGCACTCCCATGGATTCGCAATATCTGGCATCCAGAGAAGAGTTATACCATGTGCAGATGGACGTGAAGCACGTTCAATCTGTCCAGATCAACCACAGTGACAGGATTTCCAGGCTTGAGAGACGCCAGGCAGATGATGCAGCTCTTAAGTCTGTATGGGGAAGCAGTTCACCTTTCCCGGGCATTCTGAGTGGTACGCCGCTTCAAGGTCAGTGACTGCCACTATTTGCTCAAAGACATCTGCTGACATATACTTTGTGCAGGTCCTGTGCCAAATCCCACTTCCAATGTCTTTGATGACTTCACGGATGATGATGAACAAGGGCAAAATCTTCTAGGCAGCTTACACCTAGAGGCAGACGAAGAACCTGTAAGACGTGGCGCTTCACGGGCGAACAGTGTTCGGTTTGATGTAAGTGCCCTTCAAGGCTCAAACTGGGCACAAGGATCTCGAAACTCGGGCGAGTTCGGACCAACTCGACCAAACAGTGGATTTGGGAGCCATCCTATGGGCGAGCGCTCACTATCACACAAATCAGATGGAAGACACAGCTCAGCAGGCCACTCTGTTCACTCTGTCCATTCCGGCCGAACAAGTAGTCTTGGTTTAGATACTAATTTCTTGATTGGTGACCAAGACGACGACTCGCCAATCGATATACCAGAACCCCCTCCTGGCCTATTTGTACTCGGCCCTGTGCCATCCATCATCAGATGCTGGCTTACTACAGACTTTTCACATAGTACTCTTCTCTATGCTGATATTTGCTCTGGAACTGCACGCTCGGTACTAGATTACTCCCTAGTGAAAGACCTTGGGTTGACCGACCAAATCATCAAACAGCCTACTGGTCGTCAAACTATTAGACTTCCTGTCTACCTCCCGGAGGCAATTATTACTCAGCCAGCTTCAAGATCGAGCAGCCCCGTTCCACAACTCCCTACCCTTACTGCTGACTTCGAGCTCGTTGGACTCTCCCAGCGTGTATCCCAAGAGCGCAAGAATGGTATTCGGGTATTTATTGGAAGTGACAGTCTTCGAGCACATAACACAGATATCTTGTTATCTCAGAACCTCATGACTCTCTATGGTGACGACCGTAACAAGATTTCGGTACCCTTTGTCCGGCCAGAAGACGAGACAGTGTTCAAATACTTGTGCACAAGCAATATACCACCCGAGAAGAACGAGCTAAAGGCTACAGCGCCAGCGTTCACTCCTACGGAAGGCAAATCAAAAGCTGAAGCTGCCTCAGTTGCACCGTCTCCCGGGGTTGGTATTGAGGAATCGACTTCTGCAACAGCCAAGGACATAGACTCAGAAGCTCTCCAGAGATCGATCGAGTTAACGCGGGGCTCGAAAACTATGGAGCAACCCCAATCTCCATATACCATTGCATCTCAACAAAAACCTACCCAGGTTACCGAAACAAAATCCCGCCAATCACGGGCAAACTCCCGAGTAAACGGTAACATCTCAGATACTGATAAGCAATCTTCATCAAGCGAACTGTCCCGACGAGATTCTGCAGGAAGTAGCACTATCTGGGGCTCCTGGCGCCATGGAACTGCATCCAATGGAAGCGAAAACGGCGAATCGACGAGCGGATATCAGCGACCATTGCGCGGTGGCAAGAACATGAAAGTGCTCCGTCCATCCTCGAAATCTGTAGCTTCAGTTACAGGTATGGCGGCTGTTAGAAGAGAGCCAGAAACGAAGCGCACGGCGTCAGGATATGAGCCAGCACCTAGTCGACCAGGTATAGAACCGCGACGAAAGAGCGGGGTAGAGGCTAGATGGGATGCCAAGAAAACTCAATCAGTGGAGGATAAAGGACCCAGACCACCAACGATAGTAGGTCGTACGGAGAATCCAATCGGTGGTGCGTCGGCGTTTAGTTGGATGCAACCAGGGAAGACATCAGTGACGTCCGCGGACTAAGGATAGATTGGCTCTAGATGTTTAGATAGACTGCCGTTTCAGAGACGTGCTGTGTAATTCTAGCGCAACCAAAGAGAAGAAAGAAGAATAACACCCAGTAAAGTTATTGGTTCTCGCCGTCATACGTGACATGCTTTAGCTCCTGTAGTAGTTAAAACTTTCCAAAAAGCCTACCAATACGCCCCGCAGAATATTTTTCACATTCTCTAACAAAACAATGCAGGATCGGGTCTAAATTTTATGGCGAGTTAGAGGCCGCGCAAACATAGACGAACCGCTAAGCCTAGGCGTTGCCAGAAATCGGTGATTTTCAAAGCTCGTTCAAAAGGCACGGTTTAATAAACAAGCTCGCCATTATGCTCTCACTTATGGGGCTAATCTCTCTAACTTAGCTTCGTAACATTCATAGCCTCGACCCATGGCTTCCAATATCCCTCGATGGTTTCAGGGCTATTCCAGCCATTCCACTCATAATTTGTCAGTCCCCAAGTGTCATACACTCCCTGGCCGCCACTTCTAATCCGATAACTGCCTGCCAAACCCCAAACCATCCAGCTAACTCCATTTCTTTTTGTGTATTCCTTCACACAATTCTGCAACGTATCGTTATACAGTGTGGGGTTTTGCGCATGTCCAAACTCTGAGAATATAACCGGCGTAATACGTTGCGGAGGAGGACAATCACCAGTAATATTGCAAGCTGGCGGTGGGTCTATACCTAGAGCATTAAATCCGTTTCGGTAGAGCCCCGCTTCGACAATCTCGCAAGTTCCAACATCAATATCCTCACTCATTGGGTAAAGATGTAATTCCCAAATGATCTTATCAGCCCAAGGATGGGCATCGAGATCGAAATACACCGGCTCCCTCCTCGCAGCATCACGAATAGCAGTACACTTGTAGCACGGCGCCGTGAGGAGGTTCTTCTTGGTTGTGACAGCGGACAGATCCTCGTCATACTGTAAACCAGACCAGGTAATAAGCAGATCCGGATTCGCCTCATGAATCGCATCCGCGCCTGCGCTCATGTTTCCGACGAAGGTCACCCAATTATAATAGAGATCTGTTCTGTTCCAACTTTCTCTTAATTCATTTCTCAGACTCATTGATACCACGTTTGGATGATTCTTGGCCCACTTTGCAACATAGCTTAGTCCTCGTCTCCAATGAGTGGCATTGAAATTGACATCGTCGAACCAGGCATTTCCATCTGTGTGCGAACAGCACCACTGTGCTTTGCCTACGTGTACATCGGGATGTATGAATATGCCCTTCTTTTGTGCAAGGCTCGCTATGTCGGACCAGATCTCGAAACGTGTTGTTTGTTCTGTCCAGGTAGGGTTTTTGGAGATGATTTCCTTGGTGACTTTTGTGCCATTCTCATATCCCAGAGCGGTTATCATTGCAACTTCGAGGGGAATGTCGTCGCCATTCCGAGTATATATCTCATCTACCATCTGTATGGCATAGCCCATGCGGATATAGTTAAATCCGACGCTCGCCACATCGTCTAATATTTGTTCAGCGGATGTCCACTCGAGACCTTCAGGTACCATTGTCTCGCCGCTCATGGGCCAATTGACCCCCGCCCAGGTTACCACTTCTCCTCGACTGTTGACCACATCTCGCCCTTTGGTCTTGAATGGGCCGTATGGCCATCCTCCTGTTGAATTCTCTGTTCGAGGGACATTCTTCTGCCATCGCGGTTCGAGGTTCCGATGAAGGGTTGAGTCGATTGGTAGCCATGATGCGGAAATGGTAGTTGCAGACAGGGCAAGAAAAGACAAGGGAGCAAGGGACCGCATTTCGATCAATTGGATGGAATGGTGGTAAAGGAATGAAACAGTAGAATTTCAGGAAAAGGATCAAGGTAATACATATAAAATAAAATAAAAAAAGCCCACTTACCTTGCTCAGATCAACTACACAATGTAAAGAGACCAGGAAACCCCGCTCATGCAGAGAAGTAACTCGATCTGTCGCCGAAGCCAGGAACAAGCTCTGGGGAACTGAATAACTTGCATACCTCCGGCTCCGAGATCCCCATAGCTCAGGAACCAAGCTACACAAAATTTTCGAGGATAAAAGGACCAGCAGTCCATCCCGTGACATGCCCATGTTCCAAAAAATCACCGATACAACGCTGAGTGTTATGACGTCCAAGAAGAGGGGTTGAGCAATACCCGCCGTCGGAGCAGATCCCGGATTAGGTCGGGTAGCCGGGAAATTCGGGAATGCTGCGGGGTAATTGGGAAGTGGTTTTGCCGAGATACTTGTTGCGCTTTCGTTTGCCCCTTCTTGCTATTACACTAGCTTTCGGACAACATCAATGCGAGATGCCGATAGATGATCCGTTATATATTGTTATTGCGTCAGTGAGCGGTGTTCCATCATGTGTGAAGGGTCTTGGGAGACGCAGTGTACGGTTCATATCTGTCGCCCCTCCCGCTCAATCCGACAAGCTCACTTTGAATTCTTTCTCCAAAATATTGGACCAGCTTCAGGAGCAGATGCTATGCCTGGTGTCATGAATGGTGGTTGAATGTACATCAAGATATTCTGCCTGCCGTAGGGAACACTCCAAGCAAACCCCGAACCTATCTATGGCTTGCGCGGCATGTTGGCGTCTCCGCTGTCGCCCCCCAGAAGCGGGAGGAACAAAAGAAATCAAAAGCTATATTGGGCAGCAAGGTTGTATTGAGTGTGGGTAGTGGAGGGCTCGCCGTTCGATGAAATCAAATCGGAGCTCATGCCATGAAGAGTAAAGGAGGGAGAGGAATTTGATGCTGCAAAGTAGAAGCATGCATTCTGAAAGAAGACGACTGGACGTTCATGTCTAGTTGGGACCAGTTCTAGATCCATGCAATGTGATCCCTCCCACCTCGCCGGGATTTGATCAGAGGAAAGGTTCGAAATGTTATCCAACTAAAGGACGAAGCACAGCCTGCCAACAGCACATTCATCAGAGCCTTAACAGGATTTTGCAACAAGGACTTCGACTTTCGATGGATGGATTGGAGAATCTATTTGAAGTGAGTGAATCACAAACCGAGCTGATCTTCCCAAGTAGCTAAAGGCGCGGGATAGTCCGAATCCGAGACAGTGGAAACGACATCTACACCGCTTGGCTGCCGACGCGATGTAACTTCATCTTTAAACAAGCCGCTTATCTTTGTTCTTACGCGAATAATCTCAAGTTGTGACAGGTCATCTCTGCAATCGAATGTTACCAGCCCCCCTCCATTCCCTCACCCCCGACAAATCACAATCGATCTCCCTCTCAAGCTAACGCACCACCAACATATGCAAAGGCTGGGTCTTCAGCTGTTATTCTTCAGCAATAACAACCCCGCATCCCGAAGTCGAGGTTCTGGTAGAGATCTGTGAAACATTTCCCAACATGGCGGGTAGCACAGCGGCAACAATTGAGACACTTGATGCGATCACTTTTGAGCAGTATAAGGACGATAGTCTTGCGAGATTGAACACAATTGCTGCTGTTCGTCGTTTACTGAATCGCCTACAAACACCATTCGAGAGAGCTTGGGATATCGTTTTCGACAATCCAGTCAGCTATGCGGCTATACAAACCTGTATTGATTTGGGAATATGGAAGGCATGGTTGGAGGATGGCGCAGGCGAGAAAACTCTGGAGGAAGTGAAGCAACTGGCCAATGCTGACATTGATTTGAACCTTCTTCGTATGTGTTTTCACATTCCCGTGTTATACAATTGCTAATAGCAATGACTAGGCCGTCTGTTCCGGCTGTTATCTTCCTCCGATTATATTGAAGAAATCGGTGAAGATAAGTTCAAGCCAACGAAATTCTCACTCGCACTGGGGGAAAGAGGTACTCATATGGCTCAGGTAGTGCAAGCTGGGTGAGTGTAACCACCTGATATAGAGTAGAACGCAGCTGACAAATATACCGATAGCACCGACCATGTCATAATTCCCGCCGCAAACCTTCCAGTGTTCCTCGCGAAGACAGCATACAAGGAAACCCTAGATCCTAAAATTTGCAATTATTTAGACGCCACTCCAGAGAAGCTCTCGTTCTTTGATCGTATGCAACAGAATGGAGCATACGCAGACAGCTTCGCGGGTATGATGGCAGGCTGGACCAAAATGAAGATCCCATGGCCCGAATACTACGATATCGGAACCCACCTCATCTCAGGCGCTGATCTCTCATCTGCTCCGTTGATTGTCGATGTAGGTGGAAATGTTGGGTTAGACTTAGTGCATGTGCTCCGCAGATACCCCGATCTCCCAGCTGGCGCTCTTGTTCTTGAAGACCTGGCCCACGTCGTCGCAACTGCGGAGGTGGATTCCAAAGTCAAGATCGTCGAACATGATTTCTTCACTTCCCAACCTATTCAACACAGTCGAGCCTATTTCTTCCATGCTGTTTTCCATGACTGGTCCGATGAAGAGTCAAAGAAGATACTCACACACATTGCAGCAGCCATGAAGAAAGGATATTCTAAACTTCTCATTCATGATATTGTGCTTCCGCCAACTGGTGCGACGACAAGACAAGCTGCCATGGATGTGGAGATGATGAATTTATTGTCAGCAGGAGAGAGAACGCAGGCTCAGTGGAAGAAGCTATTGACGGAGAGCGGTTTTGAAATTCTCAAATTCTGGACGGATCCGAGAGGCGCTGAGGCAGTCATCGAGCTTGAATTGGCTTGAGGGTGGCTTGCTGGAGATACTTTGATTTCGTGCAGCCTGGAGCTGTCAAGACTCACATGGTGGTGAGTATAGGATAGGCATCGGTTTCATACTTGGAAGTAACTCACTTTTTCCAATTCGATTTGGTTTCGAACACTCGTATATCATCATTTCCAAAGAATCCTATATACACATGTCAGATTGGTGACGAGCTCCCACCTTTAATATCTTGTTGTGTGTTCTATGAAAATATTCGAGATTCGTGGCTCTTGGAATCATTTAGTCCTGTCTTTTGATTAGTCGGGATTGGTAGATAGTCTAAGACATTAGTCCTTCAAAGCATCCCATTTAAATTATCTAGAAAATAGCTACAGCATTCGGTGGACTTGCCACACCACCGGGAACCTTTCAATGTTAGTACATCTCTGAAAACTCCATGCATACTGAATGAGATAGGAAATCCGTACCTTTAACGGCACACTGCTCAAAAAAAATTCGTATCTCCCCGTTTGGTTACACACCTCACTCAGCTCCTCCAAGTCAAACATCTCCCCGATTGGCATTCCCCACCCCGTCAGCAGCCATTCATGTAGAACCCACCTGTCGTCACCAAAGCCCTTCACAGGACTTCTCTCAAAGCTAGGACAATCAGAAGCGACAGCCGCGAACTGGTTATCCCAAAGAAACCGCAACATTTGCTCTGATGACTCCACGCCAATGAAGTCTGGGGTTTCTCGCTTGGGCAGTGCTTCTTGCTCTTCCGGGCTGAGATTGTCGAAGGCCGCGTTGAAGCCCGTACGGACGAAGAGAATGTCGCCGGGTCGGAAGGTTATGTCACAGACCGCGATGACGAGGAGGAGATCAGAGAGGGGAATAATGTGTTTTGTGAAATGGTTTAGGGTGATTTTTTGCTCAGCCGCCCAGCGTGCGTAGTCGATGAGGATACCGCGGCCGACGATGCCTCCTCTATCCGCCCAAGCTGTCCGTTGTCAATGCGCTGAGATTTCATCTTCCATCAAAGGATTCAGGATGGAACATACCATCGATGCCGAGGGCTGTAGACTCCGTTATGTCTTCTTGAGTGTGGTTATTGTAATATGTCTTATGCTTAGCGTTTCCTGTTCCAGTCAACGACCCTTCCACTCCCTCAAGGTAGATATCCCATACCATAATGCCTAAAACCATCCCACTGCGTGCTTCCTTGGGTATTGAAGTGCAGAATATCATCATTAACATATCTCAGCTCGTCACGGTCCTCAAACTTCTTATTGATTATCTTATGCTCAAAACCCTGTCTCTTGTAGCTCGGATATGAAGGCTTATCCAAGGGCCAGTCAAGCGAGACCCGGATTCCTGTCTGGATCTCCTTGGCTGCTTCCGCAACGGTGGCCGGTGTGAGGAGGTTTAGCATTCCTAGGGTATCGTCGGGTCCAAATCTTCCCCATGCGTTGCCTGGTGGGCCATTAGGATCGAGCGGGAGCTGCGAGAAGTGTGGAGGAGGGATGGGAGTATAGTCGTTCCCTCTAGTCTGAGCAGAGGCCATTTTCTTTTTTTTTTTCTTTTACCAAAACTATGAATAAGTGGTGTGAAGTCTTTGGCAGCTTTCAGTTAGATATGACGTCCTGCTCTAGAGTGGGGTAGTGTGAAGCTTCGGATGACATAGGCCGTGGCGGGGTAGAGTCTCCCGAAACCCGGATTTATATGATTTTAGTGAGTTGACCGTACCCTCAACTTTGATTCGAGAGGTGCCTTGCATCTCGTGAGAAACGGCATGATAGCGCGAAGGGAAGTCGATGGCATCGTCGAATTTCCACCAATCAAAAAGTTCCATAACCTGATGCTTTTGGGTGGAATTTGACCCACAGCCCTATGAGTTCGCTGCCACAAACAGAACTTTAGTATATTGATTCCTCCGTGGAGACATCAATTCATGCGAGTATGGCATGCATAATTCCAATGACCTATATTTTAGGGTGTGGATTTTGTATGTTGAAAGAGGGATGGGGTGGCACATGCCTCACCATAACATGTGCAAATACTCAGTAAGTGAGAGCAATCCTACGCTAACATTTGACCGCTGTCTCCCCATTTTGCTTCGAGTCCGGGCTATCTTTGTCGCTTCGTGCATGAAGTCGGATCTAGTACACATATTCCGTCAACGTGCAGCTTTGCAAATCCATCCGGCAGTCATAGGGATCTCCTTAGATAGTCTCTCCTTGGTTCATGATACGAGAGAGATGTGATAGAGGTATGATAGAGCCTGGCCATCTCGAATGATTCCCAAGCCACATAATATTTGGTCTACAAACTCCAAGCTGGATACCATGAATACGAGAGAGGTTTGCGAAACAAGTTCGGCAATTACCCCCCCATTCTAGTAAAAACAAGCGACCTGTTTTGAGGTGTGGTTACACAGCTACTGATACTTACCTCCTTCTTTGTGGCCTGAAATATGCGAGTGAAAGGGAGCCGGAAACCGAGAAACTGGAATGCAAGGAGATATAGCGAAGATAAGAACTCGCATTTCGGAGATACCGACGCTTGATTCAGCTTCCTTCCCCTCTGTCAGGATAAACGTTGGGGGCTAAGCAGGAGGTCCCTCGCAGATTCGGTAGCACAGGGTCACTGTATGCATGAGTATTTGCGCGCTATATGGTCGCGATGATTGGCTTTCCACTGGACTGGTACGACATTTCCAGAAGATCTGACAGCCAAGAACGGTAGCTGATACCTAGACATTTCCCATGGAACCATCCCACGTGGTCATGACTGCAGGCCATTCCGACCGGTGAGATTGAGCGTCCGATCATCAACTATAAGGCTTGAATAAGGTTTGTGTTCGGTCTGCTCCTTTGGGGATTTTCCGGATTATTGGATTCCGTGGCTTACGGGCCCCTTTTCCACTATGAGTGGTCGGCGACAACGAGAATTAAGTTCATGTAGAGTGTTTTCATGCTGACTCAACGTTTTTGAGAACACAATTGGTCTGTCCGTAATGCAGAGCAAATGGGGCAAATAACAAGGGTGTCTCGGCGGTATTCAGGACAGCCTTGCGAGCTTTACATACGGAAAAGGCGATACTTCAAAGCCAATTCGTAGTGCTATATAATATCCCAGCTTTCGGAATAGCCCCTCAAGACTTTTGTATGAACCTCGTGCCCGGCTATTTCTATACGAGATGGGGAGACCAGTTAAAGAAAGACAAAGGGCCAAGAAACCAAAGGTCAAAACGGGTTGCATTACTTGCAAGTAAGCTATATTATGTAAAGCGTTGAAACGATAATAACCTCATGTGTAGGCATCGAAGGATAAAATGTGGAGAAGAAAAGCCACATTGTAGCAGATGCACAAGCACAGGACGGAAATGTGATGGGTATGAGCCAGTACCCCAACCAAGGAGTTTTCCATCAAGTTTTGATCATAGCGCAATGATAAGCCTGCCCGTAAATATTGGCGGAGATGTGGAGGAGCGGAGGAGTTTCCAATTCTTCTACGAGAAAACCATGCCAGAGATATCTGGCTATATCCCATCCGATTTCTGGAGCAAGTTAGTCTTGCCTGCAACTCAAGCCGACCCCACTGTACTACATGCCGTGATAGCGCTCAGCGCTATTCATGAAATATCAACTACCATTCAAAAAGATGATGTGTGGTTGGCCAGACAAAATTTTGCCATCCAACAGAGCGCTAAGGCGGTGCGATATTGCTGCTCCCTTCCGCCAGCTGCGTCTCGTTCAGTTGAAGTGGCCCTGACCTCTAGCATTTTATTCTTTTTCGTTGAGTCATTTCAGAAAAACCATCGCGCAGCATTATTTCACCTGGACTGGGGAATGAGAATTCTCCGAGATTCGCTCTCGGATGATCCCGAACCAGAAACAAAAAGCCCTCCTGAGAACTTGATTTTTGATAAGGCACTCGTCAAGAAAATATTGGTACCGATCTTCGCTCGTCTGGATATATCTGCAAATAATTATATGGAGGATAGACGCATTAAGTACGACCAACTCTTCGACCACGCTGAAAGTGCATTCGATGCAGTGTCAATCCCGGTCGCTTTCTCATCGTTGAAAGAGGCGGATGAAAGTTTGGTAATGTTGTTATATTGGATGTTAAACTTTTATCAAACTACCCGCTGCACATACTGGACGTTTAACCTTCACCAAACCGCTCAATCTCAAGAGCCGTTGAATGTCCCTGGCCCAGACACCCTTCGGGGGCAATGCAGCAGAGTACACAATGAGCTCGAGGTCTTACTCCGAGACTGGCTAGAGGCGTTAAATGGCTTTGTCAAACAACGTGGCACCAATATGGAGACAAGACAGCTCCGTGCTGTAGTGATGTTGAAAGCAAGGCATCTCATAGCCTCGATCTCGAACCAGGCTAAACGAACGCCTGATGATATGGGATTTGATAATTACAGCCCTGAATTCGAGCGTATAATAAGCCTATCTAGCTCGCTGCTTCTCCACCCTTCCTATTCTGTGGACCTGAACCTCGCGTATCCTCTATACGCTACAGCATGTATGTGCCGAGATCCAATTATACGCAGAAGAGCGCTTGCTCTGTTAAAAAAATGTCCTCAGATAGAAGGTGTATGGAATTCAGACGTGTTTATTGCAATTGCAGAGTGGGTACTACAAAAAGAGGAGGGAGGCTTGGGTGAAGTTTTGACGGCTAAAGATATTCCACCTTCAGCTCGGATTTCTGTGTTGTACAAGAGATTTTTGTTTGGGGAGAGAAAGTGCCTGATCAAATATTATCAAAAAGCAACATGTGCGGATGGACCGAATAAATTCTTGCGGAAGGAGGTTATTGAATGGTAGTTCTTCCAATTGAGTAGAGTTACAATGGCACGTAGCTATGTTTCACTGAGATTATTTGCTCTATACGATTCGACACTTCATTGTGATGCAAAATCTATTTTACGGAATCCAATGGTTTTACTCATGGATTTGGTTCTTCCAGATGGTAATAATTTCCAACAAACCTTAGTCGAAGAAAGGTAGTCCTGTAATGGACAATTTGAGATTATCTGACGTAGGAATAGATGGTAACATTCAGAAGTCAATGATAAAGTGGGTTCTGGTAAATTTCTCATACTGTCTGACCAAAATATAAGATCTTCTTCCTTTGGCTTGATTCAACTAATTCAATAGCAGGGTAAAGAACGAAAGGACGGATGATACTCTGGTCTACAAATTTACAGAGGAATACTAGAAGGGGGAGCGGGGCTCATACTGCTTGTATCTAAGCAGGCTTTTGGATATGGTTGGCTGTTATGTTTGATTATGTGGTAATTACAGGTAAGTAATATGACATGAACAAGAAAACGACTATGATTACAGGTATGATGGCGGACAGAGAGCCACTAGTATCTTTTGACGCTACACTAACCGTTCCAGCCCCTGCAGAATCATTTACTGCCGGTGCCTGGATTTGGAAGAGTTGATGGAAAACTAAATATCTCCCAAAAGGTCCCAAATTTAACCTCAAGTTTGCAATTAATTAGTAGCTAAGCATGACCCCGGAGAAATATTGATTCAGTACTGAGTGTTCGTTTCGATATTTTCACCTCAGGGTCATGGTCATAAAGACTTTTTGATGGCTTCTCCCAGCCAATTCTGGATTACGACTCTTCTACAAGTTTGTTCTTGATTAAGTTCCTCCGACAACGAAGTAACTTACCCCTATTTTTTATATTGATTACGCGTCCTTACATCTCACGTATCATCTCTCCAGCTTCCACTACCACTCCAAACCTGCCTTCCTCCTTCAATATTCTACAAAACGCATTTTACCCGGTCTCGGCAAAGTTACCGATTACCGAGAATCTGCCTAAATCCAGCTTCTCGGAAAGATGGCTCGCTCAGATCTTGATATATTTCAGCCCTTGTAGATTTAGGATTAAGCTTTTGCGGGGTACATTCTAAACCTGGATTTTAGGCAGTTTGCAGCGTTGCCCTAATCGGATGTTGTCACCCGTTCACATTGTACAGAGTGGCAGATTCTTGTTCCGAAATAAGTCAAAGGTGCTCTCCAAGCTCATTCTTGACTGGCTGATTTCGGGTCCTTGAAAGCGAGCCTGTGACTTTCATTTTCACATTTATCCAGGTGGTTGAAACCATTCATGATCCTGTTGCTGTTACTTCATTGCGTTTGAAGGGCATCGATTATTTTATATGTATTAGGAGAGAGCTTATGATGCTTCGGATCTTGTTCCTGTATTAATAGTCAATGTGTAACAATCTGGGAGCACCCAATATGTTAAACTTGAATAGAAATCCCATACAATACAGCTGCCAAATGAATCCCACGTGGGTTGATATTAATAGTTCGCTATCACCTGTTACCCCAGTTACTTTCCCGCGGCTAAAAAAGATCAGACGAAATGGCACACTAGTCTAACAATTTGCCTAGATAGAGCTCTACTTACTCAATTAGTATAAATATATCCATACTTTGCTTAAGAATAAACTTTGGTCTTTGTTTGTCTCTATTAGATCAACCTACCACCGAAGTACCTAATCTAACTTCAACAATTACAGGCCATGTTGTCAACTGCCGCAGCTCTCCTCCTCGCAGGGCAAGCCTTTGCCTCGCCTGCCAATATCGATGCCCGCCAAAGCTGTCCTGAGATCCACATATTTGGAGCCCGTGAAACCACTGCTCCGGCAGGATACGGCACAGCCAGTGTCGTTGTAAACCTCATTCTGAACGCATATCCTGGATCAACCGCTGAAGCAATCGTGTATCCCGCTTGTGGTGGACAAGCAAGCTGTGGAGGGACAAGTTATGCAAACTCAGTTGTTGCTGGCACAAAAGCCGCAGCTGCGGCCGTAAATTCCTTCAACACCAGGTGTCCCACTACTAAGCTAGTCCTAGTTGGTTATTCCCAAGTAAGCCCACCCTTAGACAAGATCCTACAGTATACAACAAGCACAAGATTGAAAGGCCATTGAACACTGACTAATAATTCTTGTAGGGAGGTCAGATCTTTGACAACGCCTTCTGCGGTGGCGGAGATACCAATTCAGGTATAACCGATACCTCAGTTCCAATACAAGCTTCCGCCATCAACATGATCGCAGCTGCCATCTTCCAGGGCGATCCTCGTTATATAGCAGGTCTTCCATACAATGTCGGCACATGCCAAGCCTCTGGAGTAAGTGCATATCCTCTCTCTTCTATCAAGTATATATCTAACAATCATAGTTTGCACCCCGCCCCGCTGGATTCCAGTGCCCATCTGCATCCAAGATCCAGTCTTACTGCGATTCCCCAGATCCCTACTGCTGCAACGGCAGCGACGCAAATGCTCATCAGCAATACGGTGCCAAGTATGGTCAAGCAGCATTGACATTCGTGAAGAGCAAATTGGCTGCTTCACCTGGTACCCCAGTTACCACGACAACTGCGCCTGGTACCACACCTACTGCTCCGTCGGGAGGTGGAACTCTACCAAAATATGCTCAATGCGGCGGACAAGGATGGACTGGTAGCGGAACCTGTGTGGCAGGCACGACGTGCACTTACTCTAACCAGTGGTACTCACAGTGCTTGTAAGGTGGAATTACAGCTGAATTCTACTTGGCGAGAATGAAGAGTCCAGTCTTGAGCTAGGATCGTAGATGTGGAGGGGGTATATTATGAATTGTGTATATAAGCTACAATTTCAAACACTATTTTCAAGACTATGGTAGTGTTATGTCTTTCAAGGTCACGAAATTTGTCTTGTTTCGGAATTCAAGCTAATTTTCAACCAGGCGAGAGGTGTTTGCGTAATACGTATACCAACTCGCCCACACAACAGAAGCCGTTGGGCAACAGTCTCGCCTAGCTGAACATACTAGTGCAAGTTTGTAGCTCAAATATGCATCCTTCATAATTCATTCTTAAAACAACATCTTACTTACGTGATGATTGTATAACATCCGAGGTGTCTTACCGAATGGCTTATCACCGACCTTTGATAACCTCATACATAGAGAGTTAGGCATTTCACAGTGCTGTAGACAACCTCAAGAGACTCAAAGATTGAATTATTCACAAATTTTATTTCTTGCAATGTTGGCTAATTCATTAGTTGGGCATGACTATACTTATTGAAGATCTCAGCTTTGTCCCTTCTCGGTATTGGGCTTAGTTCCGTACTTGTATTGGCCAATTTTCGATGTATCGAGGTTTATGCCTCACACCTTAACACCTCACGAATTGCACTACTACCCTCTTTTCTGTGCCAATTGATACAATTTTTTTGAGATATGCCACAACTGAATTGAAAAATTACTTAAAAAATTCAGGTATAGATTAAAGGTAGATAAAATATTCAGTATCAAAGTGTGTTCCCGCCAATGACTTCTCGGAAAATGAAATCTTCTTCAATTTTTAAGTAAGCACCGTGATCATTTCCCAAGGAGACAAACAAGGAGCGTAACGGTTATTATAATAAGAAGTTAATTTATGCAGGACTACTCTTGAAGCTCGCATCTTTGCTCTGTATCCGTGGAAATTAATGACAGATATTCTCTTGGTAAAACAAACTTCCATCTCAGAAATCGTTGCACATGTTATACTGTGAATCCTGACTACGGCATTCCAATCCACCAAGCGGATATATGAGCATCCAAATAACCTTTTAGGGCCAGAACCTTCCATAGTTTAGAGTTGAGCGTTCTCAAGCGTGCAATAGAGTTATAGACTCAGAAAAAGAAACAACAAAAAATCTTAAACCCAAAAGTGGCTATCTTTCAGAATCCACTATATGTCGTCTATCGCAATCTCTCTTCTATAAACCATTATAATCACCTCTTACGCGAGATTTCTCTCAATTTTGCGCGGATTATAGTGCAAATCAGTGACAACATCGGCACCCTTGCAAATATCATATTCTTTAAGCCTAAGTTTGTTTAGATGCGATTTACTTTGAGACATACCATTCCGATAGATCCGAATAAAGACTGCAAAGAGACGCACCATACCGAGTCTTTGTACGCGCCAGATGGTAGGCGCATTAAAAATTATGGGAAGCGACTCTAAGAGTGCCTTTATGCTCTTTCAGCCAACTAAGCGCCACTGTGGTGTTAATGCAATCGCCCATTCTGGTAATATGAAAATCTACGACACATTGCTGATTGTCGCAAACACTAACTATATTATATTTGAGGCGCTATATCCTCGGAACAAAAATCTTATAATTGCGTTCCTTGGCCACAAAGGTTAAGGTGAAGTCCATATGGTATATAACTATTCCTGGCAAAATTTTGGGATCGGCTTTGGTCAATTTCAGACTTGCAAATGCTTCCCCTAAGATTGGGATCATTTCTGATCCAGCATAGGTTGTCGGAATGCAAATGTGAACTCAGCTGGAAAACAAACGAACTCTCCACGGCCCACCATGCTCCTGCTGCCGATCGATATTACTACATTAACATGAACAGATTTGGCATAAATGACCGCTCACTGGGTAATGCCCACCGGAGTATGGATTATCGCCTCTGCGACGAAACCGGCAATTTGGCCGTCAAGAATTTTTCGCAATACAGTGATCAGATTTACCTGTTCTGGAGTACAGAGAAGTAAAAGTGCTGTCAAATTCTGCTGAAAGTTTCTTCTGGGAGTCTCTTGATAGATCCACTTCTAAACAAGACCCGAGTTGGAGATCCCTCATAGGTAAAGCTCTCCATAGCATCCATGGCCATTAGAATTAGTCCTTAATTTCCTTGAGGAATAAAAAATGAGACTTATAGTAGCTTCCTTCTCAATGAGTGTATTTTCCGTAGCACAGTTTGTTATCTGTCGGATACTTCCAAATCTATGTTGGGGGCAAGAAGCAGTGGCTTCCCCCACACGTTTCGTTCACAAAGCGGTTCGGACTAGAGGCTAGTTTTCTAAATTGACGCGGAGGCCTGACTGAGGCCTTGTTGGCATCACGCAACCTGATATCGATTTTTAACAGCTGCAGGACTTGATCTTTTGGTGCTAGCGTACGACATTAGCAACCATTCGACTGGCTAATGTTAATCTACTGCCCAATAATTCTATGCTCGATAAATACAACATTACCCGATATCAGAGGATATATAGGCTTGTTAGTCTTATATCTGCCAGGGGCGTTTGACACATTTCTGACCAAAGGTCCGGAAAGCGCCTTCGAAGATGATAAGTTTTATAGGTGGGCAAGCAAACAGGGACGGACCTTTAGTTCTTATATAACTAGACCTAATAATATCTACCAAACTGGAATAGCTCCAAAGTTCGCACACACCGCCGCACACCAGCTTCTCTGAGCCTCTGTCAAGCCTGCTCACGCAGTATGTTATCGTACTGATCTGGAGCCAATCTCCTAGGTGTTTCATCATGTCCTCAGACCGTAAAATGACGCTTTATCATGATGCCTTGATAGTCCCGGTTTTTTCTCCTTGGAGAAAAGAATGAATGCCTTTCCCATTTCCCTTCCAACAGCTTTGGACTTGAAACTGAGAATACCATGACAGGTCTGTAATGCATACGCGATATCTAGGGCATGGGAAGAGATACTTATAAACGGCCCTTTAAAACGGATAGGCATCCTATACAGAAATTATATAGAAATGAGGACACTCCAACATTATAACAGTACGATTATGAAGACTAAACTTTTCCTGTTTCACCACACAATGCTGGGTTTCAAACTATAATGGAAGGTGGCAACCTGTCATCATTTAGACTTCCAGTCTTGCTCTCCCCTGCCTCCTAGGGAAGACTGGTTCAGCTACCTAGTTTTCAGGATGTTGGCAGTTAAGAGGAATGCCGTCAAGAAGTGAGTATACCGGCTACTAATGAAATAGAGGCTGTAGATAAATACTGAAATAGGCAAGCCAGTGGATATGTACAAGGTAGTTGGAGATCCACAAGGTGCCTTGCATCCCGTTCATCTTGATACCACCGGCTTCCACATTTTTTCAGAGAGGCTTCCCTCGTGGCACAGTCGATCTTCGATATATCGAAAGCCAGAGTAATATAATAGTATTCCGAGACAAAAAAGTTTTCGACGTCCATACGATGCATGAATATACAAAGTATACAATCTGCACAAACTATTCGTAATGCTTAATGTACGAGTTCATAGACACTGACTAGATCGCGATTCATAAAAACCTTAAGAAATCATGGTAAGTTGCATTTTGACTACGAAGTCTAATCTCCGTTCACCACCTACTAAGCGTCCAGATATTGCGATCCATGGTAAATGACGCACTCATGTTCACTAAATTCAGAATCAGGCTCTAAACATGTCTAGGCCCGTAAATATGCATGCCATCTTTGGGTCATGGGCTGGACAAAACAATTGCCAATAAATACTGCCGTCATCAGCTCAAGAAGAGTAACTATACCCGTTATGGAATTGAGATCAAGCTCCATGCGAAGTGGAATCCGCGTTAAGGGTGTGACTTATGACACTATTTAAACCAACCACGATTTCCCTCCCGTGGATGAAGAATTTCTCTCAGCAAGAACTGGAGCACGCCGCCGGCATACGCATTTTTCTTGGGGAAGTACTTCTCTGTCGCGATGGTATAATCCTGCAAGCTCTCCACATTCGGAAACACTTCTATAGGGGCCAGTTCGTTGGGTGTCCACTAGGTCGACAAGATTGACGTGAGTCTGACGAACCCGCTGATCAATTATGCTGTCAGTCTCAGAATCTGCAAGCTGGTGCTTTGGCTAGAGGTACTGCAGTATATCTGATGAAATGTATCAAATACCGACCTTTCAGCACTCTTGCAGCTGTGTAGGCAAGGGCGAGATATTCAAGATATGGCACAGGTTGTGCCACGACCGCAGATCCATTTCATCCGTGCCATAAAGAGCATTAAACTGCTGGACCATCGCCGTCTTGAAATTTCTTCTCACTTTCCGCATCTGGAAGTCCTCGGTATCCCATCCGAAAGTCTCGCACATGCGATTGAATTCCGCCCATACTGGGGCGGTTGAATCATAGTCAAATTGAGAATGCTCGGTGAAGAAATCATCGATATGGCTCGTAGAGCGCCTTACTTCACGATTTGCTGCTCCTGATAGCTTGTTACGCTGTCTGGATCTCCGATCAAAGGACTGTATACCATGAGATGGTTTAGTAGGGCCCCGTACCGCGGCGGAGGTAGAAGATATGTGAAGAGAGAAATATGATCATGAACGTACCTTAGAGCTATCACCTTTCCTGGTCTCGTCATGGGTGAACTTACACCTCGATCCAAAACGGCAAGTGCCAGACCTAATATACTGAAAACAGCCACTGCTACGCTTGATATTATCCATATTTAAGCTAGCGAAGTGATAGACGCGTAGTAGTGACTGAAAATCCTCAAAAATCTCAATGAGAAAATATTTATTTGGTTATTTGCACACAGACACAATCTCACTCATTGAAGCGCTTTCCCTCCGTACTTTAAATCCGCACTCGAGATGGAAAAGCAAACATAAGTGGAGGTTTGGCCAATCAATGCAAGCAAGTGTCTCGTCGGAGAAGGCATGAAAAACACAAATGCATTGACAGTGAGGCCGGTGAGGCCGGTGAGGCCTACCACTGAATGCAATGCAAGTGCTGCTGGGAAAATAATGCACCTTATTGCTTTTTTGTTAATGGCTGGGTAGATGTAATGTAGCTGCCGACGAATGCATCTTAAACAATCTAGAGCTCAATTGAGTGGATATGCATGTGTCTCGACCACCAAAACTCCAATCATCATGAAGCCATCCAACATGCATGGAAGCTCAGTGGCTGGAATTCGCTCAATACATGTATGGTGCATGTGACTCATCATATGATACAGCACTCTGTGTAACACGAACGATTAATTACCCAATGAGAGTTTAAGGAGAAGTGTTCAGACAATAGGAAAAGAAACGGATTGCAGCGACGTCTTACAGAAAATCGATGTCGCCAACTGGTTTGGCTTCGGTCATATATGGGATGCAATACCAACAAGTTTCGTATGAAATGATCGCACCATCACCGCACTTTGAATTGCTTCCCATTCCTCACGCATCAATTTGGTGACGAATCTCTATTTATTAGTCGTTCTTATGCGAAGGAACTTTTCAAGTAAATATTTCTGTCTTTAATATTCTATGGGCCAATTGCCTAACCACAGGTTCTCGATAACGAGAGAACGAGAAACCACATCTCTCGAGGCAAATTTGGACTTAGTAAGACAGTCTATCGCACGACACTTTACAAGGCGGGGATCGAGACGACATTTCCCACCTACACTACCTAAGGTAAACAAACTTCGCTCACTTATGTCGCCCAGAAACGGACTTCAACTAATATACATGACATATCAGCGGTTGGCGTCCAGCATGGGTAAGAATAGCAAAAGAAGAGGAGACGAAGTCGATTGGGACCAGGTGGATGCAGATAATAGCAATGAAGATGAGTCAGTATCAACCAAGAACAAACAATCTCGCAAGAAGACCGGGGACAGGATTGGAGGCTCTAACTCCCAACACTCCAAAAAGAACGGCAATATCCTCGAGCTCCCAGATTCACAGGATGATTCCAACTTCGCGCCATATCTCGAGGCTGTGGAGGATCTGAAAGAGCAACTAGTTGCTTGCCAGAAAGCCATGAAAAGTGTTCACACCTTCTATGAAATACAGAAACACGCCATACAGGACGCCGTCGAGATCCAGGAGCGGCTGGACAAGATGACGACGCAACACGAAGGTCTCAAGACCACGATTCGGACCCTCAAGGATCTTGAGAGAGAGAAAAACGAAGAATTAGACAAAAAAATTGTAGAAAATAAAAGGGAAGCTGAAGCTCTGCTCCAAGAAAAAGAAAAGGTAGAGAAATCCAAGGCCGATTTGGAGAGTGAGAAAGAGAAGCTCGACAAGAGAGCGAAAGCAACTGAGGCGGAGCAGAAAGCCGCATTACAGGAGAAAAGATCACAGCTCGAGAAAGAACAGCAACAGAAGTATGAGAAACGGGAGGAGGCGCTGGAGAAGGAAACCCAGGAGCGCCGGAATAATGATAAAGCCAAAATGACCAGTTTGGAGGCCAAGAACAAAGAGCTCACACAGAGGATCGAAGAACGAGAAGCCGAACTAAAAGCAACTCAGAAGCGCTGCAAGAATGCGGAAACATTGCAGACACTATACGAGGAACAGGCGGAGAACCTAAAGAAGGAATTGGCGACAGCGGAGAATGAGTTTGGGCTGAACTGCAACACAAATGACTTTTAGTGAGTATATGAATATTACCACGGTCGTGGCGGAGCAAATTAATTTGACGTATAATAGTGCGAAAGAGTTTTCAAAAATAGACAATGAAATAAAGAATATCTGCTCACGTTACGTTAAGGAGCTATATGCCACGGTACAATTTATCCCGTTACAACCCCGCATGCTACCTCACTAACATAATAATAGGATCTTAATGCTCTACACGAAGAGGTTGAAAAATCAGATAAAGTATTCAAGACTGTTCCCATTTCTCACAGCAAGATTTCCGAGGAGCTCCGCCCGTTGCACGGTCGACGCGTCATTGCCGAACTATTGGTGGATGTGATCTGGCAGCCTTTCTCGTCCGATGCTGCTTTCCAGAATCAAGAGACCGACCGCTTGTTCGACAGCATTTCTGAGGGGTTGGTAAAATTGCGTGGTACAAATGGCGGCCATCGCGCAGCAAGAGTTTGCACAGCACTTGCCATGCGAGGTCTTCAACAAAACGCTAGCCTTTCGTCCACAACCACAAAGACCTCCACCTCCACTCCAATTGGACGTGCTGAAACTTTCGCTAGCAAAGCCGTGGGCCGCCTATCGATGTTAGTTAAGCCTGGCCTCCGCCCGAACTTCAAGAATAATCTCCTCGAGCTCGCTAAGTCGGCCATCGCCTTGTGGAATACTGCTCAAACTGATCAGCGCGGGTTCGAAGCCCTTTCAACCCTTGACCCCAAAAGCATCGACGGATGGGGTGAGGGCATATCTGCAGTAAGCGACGGAGTCTATGTTTTGTTTCCACGTATCATCGCGCATAGCTATCCTAGGGGAACCGATGCTCGGCCTGTTGGGCCGCCTGGTGGGTGGGTAGACCCTGAGCCCGAGGCGCTCCGTGAAGGAACTTGTATCCATGCCGGAGAAGGGCTACCAGAATGGGCGACGCTGGTAATAGATGGGGAGGAGGAGGAGAGTAAACGGAGGCAGAAAGAGGCCGAGAAGAAACGCGAGGAGAAGATAAGATTGATTGACGAGGACTTCAAGAGAGAAAAGGAAGACTCCGATATTGGACACAAGCGAAGATCGTCGCAGAGCAAGAGGGATTCCGTATCGAGCCCAAGCGCAGCGTGGATGAAGAAGGGAGGGCAGCAGATAACTGAAGGGGCGGAATAGATGACGAGTTATGGAGTCAGCTAATAAAATTCTTACATTCTCGGCTTGATGATGAGATGTGCTTGAAAAGCTGATTACTAAGCTAACATGAGATAGCAAACAATAGAGAAACCCAGCGAGATGGCCGGAGAAAGGAAAAGGTCCTGCCTAGGTACCGAACTCAGATGCCTGAAATCGGGTTATCATGTGACAAATATCCAGCCCTCCAGAATGCCAAAGTAGGATATATCAGAGTACCATGAACACCTACTGATGCTAGCCCTCGGGGCTTGTCCTCCTCCATTTATCAAACGGTCCAAACCTACATTGGCGCTGAACAGTTTCCAGCAGCCAGAATACGGGGGGAAGAGGAGCCGAGAAAGTATCGTTGTGACGAGGACGTTGGATTAGGGCGGATATGGAACAGGGAGCAGCCGCGAAGGTAAGGCACCTATGATATCCAGCTCCAGCGATTTCTAGTTTCATGGCTAGGTAGCTGGCCTTGTTGAAATGATGCATGAGACGCTCACGCTGAACAAGAGAGGCGGCACTTGAAGGACCGCAGTTTTGTATTATTATTATTTTATTTCTAGGTTCTTTGCCATCTATTTCATGACTATATATAGCTCGCAACAAGTGTGTACCTGAACCGAATTGTCATGACCTCGTGTATATTTCCCCGGATACCCCTTCTATATGCATAGGTCCTAACCTAAATGCGAAATGTGTACAGAAATTCCTATATCGTTATATTCAAGCTTGTTGTTTTTGAGATTTACAAGATCCATTTTTTTGGATGTTAGAACTCTAGGGTAGCTTTTCCAGAATTCCGATCCGCCTTCGCTTGATCAAACCAGTAAAGATTCAATCTTCCCCCACTACCACAGAACTCGCTCGAGTTTCCGGGACAAGTGAAACTACACAGAGAGTCACTCACGTTGGTTGAAGGTGTGGCACCAGTGTTTCCGGCAACGTTGAGGGTGTTACCGCACCAACATTCTCTCCCGCTAAAGAGTAGTCAATATCTGGCGTGAGATTGAGGATAAATTAGGGTGGGACGTACTATTCAACACCTGCATAGGCGTATTTCCAGCAAGTTTCTAGACATTTTTCGATCGTCATCGCTGCTCCATCGTTCAAGATCTGGCTAGGGAGTAGACGACCAGAAGACGGCTCAGTAGCACAAGAGTAATATGTAAAGTTCACATTCCCGTTGCTGACTACTGGAGGACCGGTGTAGGCAGGGTTAGCGACGCTCGTGCTTGATGACGAGACAACCGTTGACGACGAGGATGATGAAATCGAAGCAGAGGATAAAGTGGTCGAAGAAAAAACCGAGGATGTAGAAGTGAGTGTTTCTGATGTAGACGAGGGGGAAGTTGAGGACGGTAGAGAGCCAGACGTTAATGTTGAGCTGGACGTCGGCGGGGTCGCAGCATAAAGCTGTAGTCTGACACCCGCACCACAGTATTGGAGCTTATTGCCAGGGCAGAGGAATTTGCAATCAGCCTGATTAGCAGCCAGTACACTTCCCTTGTTAAGAGTATTGCCACAGTAACCTAGAAGAAGATATCAGTGCTAGTAAAACATTTACCGAAGGATAAACCTACACTCCCGACCATACTCGACGCCGAACATGGCATACCCTTTGCAGAAAACACCGCAAGAATCAAGCGTCATGTTATCATTTGCATAGGTCTTGGAAGAGAGGGCACGGCCAGTATCAGATTCGGTATAGCATCCAAGGAAGGTCCAGTAGTCGATCTGAGGGCTGACCGCAGGCCCGGATTGTGTTGGTGCAGCAGATGATGTGCTTGACGTACTGGTGAGACTAGTACTTGTGACTGATATGGTCGGTTGTACATCGGAGCTTGATGATGAGGGGCTGGTAGTCGTGCTCGAAACGGACGATTGCACAGCAGAGCTTGAAGATGACAAGCTTGTGCTCGAGGTTGGCAAACTCGAGCTAGATAGTGACAACGACTGACTTGTAACACTCGTGAGGCTTGCACTAGATTGCGACGAGACAGAACTGGACGAAGAACTGGCTCCGAACTGATATACATTCAGTCTTGACCCTGCGCCACAATACTCGGTAGAATTGTCTGCCTGGTCAGCTTTGAATCAATTGAGCCGGGTGACTTATTTACCTGCACAAGGAGTCTTGCAGTCTGTGATAGTAGTAGGGACTGATCCCGCACCAAAGGCGTTTCCGCACCAACACTGGCAAATGTCAGTACGCTCGGGAACCAATACGGATCCAACCTACCTCTTGACCATATTCGAGACCCGCATATTTGAAAGAGGATGCAGCGCAGGCAGTGACGCAGTTTGCGACAGTCTTGAGGGTCATGGTCTTCCCACTAGACAACGCTCTACCGGTGGTAGCTTCCGTGTAGCACCCGATACTCGTATATCCGTTGACACCAGGGTTCGCTACAGGTCCAGAGGGAGTTGTAGGAGAAGTCGTGTTACCATTAAACTGTTTTGAGTCGGCGAATAGCGAGATATATGATTTGCCTTGCCCATCACCAAATCCATTGCCGCCACAGATTTGATTGACGTCTCCCTTACAAGGGTAGTCGCAGTTTCGTTCGTCGACCTTCAGGTTTGGGATGGTTGGGCCACCCCAGCATTCGCGATTGTATTGTGTCCCGCAGAATACGTAATTGCCAGCAGCGCATGCGGCAATACACATATTGGTCGTGCTATTGTCGTTTCCATAGAGTTGCTGTTTGAGTTGGCGCCCCGGGTTGTTCTCCAGGAAACAGCCGACATACCTGTACTGGCCATTTCCATTTGGTAACAACGGCGGGGACTGCTCAGCGACTGCGTTACAGACAAATTGAAGCTTCTGGTGTCCAAAGGAGAGATCGTTAAAGTTTATCTCCCAGGTAGCACTTCCAGAATAGGAGTCAGTATTCCATTGGGTTTTAGGAACTGAACAATAGATCGATGCTGTTGCGTTTTGCCCTGGAGCTATCGTAGTGCCTTCAGCAAGATCTATCTGATTGTTAGCACTGATCAAGCCGCCAGAACCAAATGGCGCCTTGGATATGGTCAGCGACAGTGCGGCTGAATCGGTCGTTGCATTATTGGTGATGCGCATCTTGAGTGTTCGCGTCTGGTTTTCAGTGACATTTCCGAAAGTAAAGTTCTGTCCGCTGTATGTAACCCAGCCAAGCCCATCGGGAGTTTGGAACTCAACAACGGCTTTTGGTGCATCTCCAGCTGTCCCCACAACATCGAATATTTTATTGCCGCCATCAGATTTAACCGTGACGTAAGTAGCAAAATTGCCGCTATGGCTTGTGTCAAAGTTGATGGTGACAGGTGCAACCGAGTTAGGTGGAATCGTCGTCGGGAGATCGTAGAAGGTAAACGGGCCGACGGATGGACCTGCAGATGTGTCGTTGGGGCTGATGTACGGACCTGTCTCGCTAGTCTGTGAGTATAACAAAGTTGATATTGTCAAATCTGTATTTCCGTTGTTTAAGAAGAGCATTGTCTGATTCACGCCTCCTGGCTGTTGTCCAGTGATCAGACCTTGGAAGGCGACTGTGACGGGGCTCACAGCAAGCAGTGGAGCAACACTCTGACCAGTACCTCGCAAACTGATGGGAGTGGTCAGACTGTATCCACCAAGATTATTCGAGGTAGTAACGACAACATCAGAGGAGAGTACACCAATAGCGGTAGGGTTGAATACGGAGCTGAGACTGAAGATTCCTCCATTAGCTAAAGTAAAGGGAAGCGTAGGTAGATTGCTGATTGCGAAGTCGGGGTTGCCGGTCATGGCAATGCTAGAAACTGACTGAGCAATCAATGACTTGCAAGTGATGGTTTTTGGAGCAGATGTTTGAGTCAGATTGGCAGTGCCGAACTCATAAGGTGCCGAGCAATTAAGGGGTTGATTGACTGGTGCGCCGAAGCCATATAGATATCCTTGGTTTGTTGCAATATAAGCCCGTCCATTGCCAAACACAGGTCGAGAGAATTTAGTAACACCAGGTATATTGAACTTGTTGATCAAAGTGAGGTAACCATTGGAAGGTACGGCGTTATAGATACGAAGATTATATCCATTGACATCTGTAAGCCAAAAGAGGCCAGTACCGGCGGCACCATCTAAGGATGTGGTTGTTCCATGGCTGACGCCAAGACCGCTGAAAGCATTGCTCTCTGGGGTGCGAGCCACGACAGTGAAAGTAGGGAAGTTATTGACGCAACTGAATTTGAAAATGCGACTTGGATAGTTGATGACTTGAAGAAGTTAGTGTGGATGTTGAGGCTTAAGGTGTGAGTCTTACCATTGATGTAGATATATCCTCCTTCCCCAGGGTAAACGCCTGCGCCTGCATAGACGGAGTTTTCATGTTGGTAGACATAAATGACATCGTCCAACTTATTGGGCCCATTTTGGTATCCTCCCAAATCATCCAAGTTCAGAAAGTATGTCTTCCCACTCTTACCCGTGAGCACGCCGATTCTTTTGTAGTCGCCACAAGCAAATTCACTGGGCAGAATCTCAAGCGGAGTGGTTCCTAAATCTCGATCTGCACCATCCAGCTGAGTTTTCTCCCACGGCATGAAAAAGTCGGCTACCGTCAAAGTACCATCGGTATTAATGGACATGTGGACTGCAGCCTCTTCCAGCGAAGTGGGAGGGTTACGGCCATTGACAGGAATGGTTGACAACTGGGATGCATATCCGTTTCCAGTTGAGAAGAACATAGAGCCTGCATTATCAGAAGCGAGCCCACCACCGCTCATCCAGACTCCGGCTCCCTTTGTTTGCGAATCGACACCAAGTCCCTGAGTCGCAAACCTTTCCACGATAGCACCCGAGTCTTTGTCCCATCCTATGATCCATCCCGTAAAGTTATCATGCACGCAATGGGACGCAAAGCCAGCATAGATGTATTGACCACTATGCAACAGGCCCGGGCGTTGATGATGGATTCCACCGCCAAAGGTTCGCACCGGATTGTTACGCGCTACTGTTCCTTCTAGTGCAACAGGGAAATTTGGACGCTCGCTCAAGTCATTGAGACTGATGGCATGAATGTAGTAGCGACCATTCAGCAATCCTTGCGCACCATTTCCACCGGCTTGGTTTGCATACGTCTTGGAAGTAATATAGTACGTTTCCGTGTCCGGGTCGATGACGCCAGTAGCAGTGACACCCACCAAAGGGTTGATATCCACGCAGCCATCCAGATCGGCTACCAAAAATGGAATGTGCAAATTTCGTTTGGCGATAATGGTTCCTGTCTTTGCGTCGAGTTTGTAGACATTGTTGTGTGTGGTCGCCAAGAAGATGTATTGTACCCCATCTGACAGGGTATATACCAGGGGCATGGAGAAGATTTGCTCCTTGGCTCCATTGTAGACTCCTGGTAACGCGGCTCTAAAGATTTGGCCAAACTGAGCGCTGGCCACAATGGTTGGGTCCATATTATGATTACTACCATCGAGGTTAGAAATCACGGTGTAGAAGGAAGGGAAAGAACTTGCTCTTGATAACCAGTCCTGGAGTTGTCCCCTCCCCAGGTGATGGTGTCAGTTTTAGCCAAAGAGGCGACATGACTAACAAGTAAAGACCAAAGAAAAAGAACGAGCGTGTTGGGTATTATTCCGCGCATACTGACGGGTGGGTAAGTGATCCAAGTGATATGGGATTAAGGAATGGAAACGACAGTGAGGTAAAGTCGGCCAAGTCAGGCAACAGATCACACAAGGAGAGCCTCTCAATTCATCAAGGCAAGGTTCCGTCTTCCTAGATTTGTATATGATATGTATACCGAGGAGTGAGTGAGTGAACCCCTAGGTAGTATCTCCTCCACGTGGATGACTAAAGGTGAGAAGAGGGAAGAAAGGCCATGAGGGTAGCGGTCACGTTCCTCTTGCACAACACGGTAGTTCAAGGCTGAACGGAGAGGAGGAGATGAGAAAGATGGCAGCACTTGGTGGTGTTGGAGAGGGAATCACATCAAGGCAGTTTACTGAAGAGTAGTCATAGTAGTTTGTCGTCTTCTTTTGGGAGCATGGAAGAAGTAAGTACTGTATGTATGGCCATGGTGGCCGCCCATGTTGTTATGCTGGGCCATACCAGGAAGGGGGGTGCAGCGATTGCTTGTGCATTGCTCAAGAGGGAAGCTCCAGAAGCAGTCACCCTGACAATCTCCTTGACTGTAATTTTCTAACCGAATTTACCCATCCCGGCAACCCACCAATGGACAGGGGAGATTGAGGGGTATCTGCCCCACTTGCCCCGCCCTTTCACTCTCCGACACCAGAAAATAGAAAGAGCAAAATACAGAATACAGGCACAAAAGGGTGATCATCAGGGAATATGAGCCAATCATAGGCTTCAGAATAAATTATACAGTAGAATATAGAAATGTTCGATCTTGGCAGGCAGGATCCCTGTTGGATCCAGGAACCAAAACCTTCCTCTCCATTTTACTGATTTCACTTACCATAGTACATACTGTAGTAGTAAATTAGTACTAGTAAATTAGTAGTAGTAGTAGTAGTGGTAGTAGTAGTATACTTGTATTTACAAGCCAATACAAGCCAGCCCCAGGTGGGAAGGAGACTGACGCCACCACCGAACCATATCAACGGCCCCTGCCTAATTCCATGTCGCATGTGCATTGCATTCTTGACTCCCCTCCACTCCAGTCCTTAATTATCGAATTCTCCCCTTCTAAGTAAAAAATGAATTATCGACATCATACTTTGCAGTACGCGATTAATCCAGCCGACGCATGTATCGACTGCACCCATTCTTCTTCCCTGATCGTGTCTCAATCCGATGTGGGATGCTCTTCCCACCACAGATGTGGTCTTGTTGTTTGTCGAGAGGGTTCATCTTATTTGAGGTCGTATAGCCCAGCTAGCTTCCGCTTGATATCAGGGACAGCAGTAGGCCATGGCATGGCGCGAAAGCATCCTGCCGCACCATCAGCAACGAAGTTTATTTACGTTTTGGTGCTAGATTCCACCTTCAACACAGTCCCCATAGCAAGCAAACACACCGCGATATGTGTTCCAAGACAGAATAGGTATGGTATAGTAGTAGTAGTAGTTCTATTACGCCCAAGACAGGGTGCGAAACCCTCAGGCAGCTATCGAAGATCCGCTAAGCATACACTAGAATTGTCCAAACTCGGTGCTGAGCCCTACACAATCAAACCCGTAGCAATCCAATGTCTGTTCTCTATAGCGTTTTTTATCCTTTATACTTAACTTCGCCTACTTTACCTCAATTCTGGAGCCTATAACTAAGGTTTAAGACTACTTTTTTCTATCGCAATTTAATGAAAAGTATAACGTTGTATAATCGTCAAATATAGCTAACTTATTTAAACGCGGGCAACTACGTGCGGCAAGTAAAAAGATTGTGCTGGATTGAAATAAGCTAGAATAAATAGCGTTAGTTATACGAATGTAATAGTAATGGTCGTAACTTGGCAAGTTTTCGTCGATATACTAGACACTTTAAATCCGTTGCTTTGTAAGCGCTTTTTCCACTACACGCTGCGCACTTAAAGATCGTCGAAGTGCATGTCGATGCTGCGTACTCCGAAAATGCACACTGTCCGCAAACAAAAGCCGGCGCTCGGCAACGGTAATGTAGATAGCTATAAAAGTGACAGCGATAGCACTGCGCAAGTTGACGGCTTATAACGAATAAGCGAGTGTATGTACACTTTCCGTTAGCTATAGTAACAGTCATTTTCGCAAAAAGCTTGTTAACTTTTTTTTTAGTATCCAGATATACTACTATCGAACAATACTTTTTATTTACAAACACATTTCCGAGCTACCGCATTTTATGAATCTTGACTTTATTTAACCGGCCGAAAAAAGTACAGCTAACTTCGTTCGTAGTTACTTCGTAATATACTTTATCGACTTTTATAGAATACTACTGCTTTTTGTACAGCGTTCTTTTATTAAAGTGTGTTTTGAGCTAAGTGTCGTTTTTCCGTACTTTATCGATATCGTCGCTATAAAAAAAAAGCCGATAACGACCGTTCTTTTTTGAATTGACTTTTAAACAGGTTATACTTTTCTTTTTAAGAGTTTCGTTTACTCGTTTGCGCACTGTTTTCGCGTTTTTTTTTTTTGATTTCCGGAATAGCAACTCGACTTAAGTCGAGTTCAACACTTGGAATCTGTTTAAAAGCGATAGACGGCGATAGAGATAAAGGAGGCGATAGTAGCGAAAAAGCATTGGCAGTAAAAGTTGTGCCAATTTTAAAGAAAAGCTCGTTTCGTATAAACTTTTTTAAAGCTTCGATGCGCTTTTTTGCTTTTTCTGCTCGTTGCTCCGCGCTGGCAAAAGCCGTTTTTACGCGCGTAAAAAAGTCTTTAACTTGCTTTTACTTTTCGGAACTTAATATTGCTGATACTGGCCTAAGTATCGTAGCTTTGGTCGAGTTCGTTCGCTTTGCTCGTGGTGGTAAGTTGGGTTCGAACAGTTGCGTACGCTTCAGAAGGCGCCCGCGGGCGCTCGTAGTATCGACAGTAATTGACTCATCATCATTCGATTCGCTCAGCAATTCAAACGAATTGCCTTTTGGACTGTTTTTGCTGTTCTTGCTGTTCTTCGGCATTTTTTCTCCCCAGCTTTATGGCTGTTCGCTTCATCTCGTCGAGTCGGTATGGTATAGTTACAGTTGAGGGAACATTAATATTCAGTAGGGTGCCACGTGAAAGGCACCCAGTCCGATATCCAAAGCTTTGGCTGGCATTCTTCCATTTTCCTGCTTGCTTCGCTCTAAAAATGGCAGCCCACAACACCCTTCTTTATCTTGGTATCAGTGCCTAGTGTTTAGGATAGAATATTCCAAGCTTGCTTTGAGGTTACTTCATCAACATAATTCTTGGATAGGGTACCAAAAACCTCTGCATTCGCAGCGAGTACATGGCATTTCTAATAGCGATCCTCCATGCGATGCTGCCCTGACCGTGTTGCTGCAAGGCCGGGATGTAGAGTACATCCATTGCAGAGGGTGCTGCCCTGTACATGTATTGCATGTACCTTTGTAGATCTGCATCGTGCCGTACATCCGAATTTTGCCTTTACCTTTTTAATTTCGCCGTATACTTTGCACACCTGTAAGTAGTAAGGGGGGTTTGCACAAACGAATTGCTGCACCAGTTCATGGATACCAGCATGTCAGCCTGAACACAATACACCTTGGCACCGCCTCCCGTCTTTTCTCAACGTTCTTGACGTCGATGGCATCGGGATGGCGTCGCGTAATCTTGACTTCCAATTGGTTTGAGATGCGCGTAACGATACGAGATAAAATGTGCTTAATTATGAATGCAATTCAGTGAATCCTGTCGCTTCGTCACAAAATGAACACATCTCGATACAATCGATGAGTGACGCATCACGGCGCCTCGGATTTCGATATCCTCCTGTCGGGCAGCTCTAAGGGAGCCTTAAAGCTTCAATTTTGGACAGTGACCCGAGTCTAGCTAAGGACGTTTAGTCCAGGAACCACCGCAGCGCGACGCGTGCTGCCACCCTAATACACCGCCATCACTAGCCTTGGAACCAAACTCAAAGCCTAGACTCAACTCCAGAACAAGTCCCCCCCAGCCAATCTTTGAATACACGTTTTCTTCTTGAATATCTCAAACACGAACCTCATCCACCGAATTGCTTTAAGCACTTCCCCACTGCTGGGAACTTGCAACAATGACTTAGGGACCCCCTTCAGAGGTAAAATTATACCGCCTCAAGCGTTCTTTAGGCTTCAAGGTCTATGCATGAAAAGCTTGTTTACGAGCAGCAGGTGCAATGACTCTGATTTCACAGTGTTGTCAGAATCAAAACGTTTTCACAAACTCGGCACTCCTCTACCCAGTAAGATACGCAAACTCCAAATACTTACAGAATGTCGTGAGCTTGATGCCCTGGGGGATCGACCGAGGTAACCCTGCCCCTGGGCGGCTCGATTTGTTCCAGAATCGCCAAAGCTTCAGAAGTACGCTAATTGTTAGTTTCTTATTTCAACTACATCTCTAGATTCCGGGCATGGGCTGTCTACAAGCATGCATTGGATACGAAGCAGCAGAGTCGTCTGTGCTTTGGAGGGAAACCCTTGAGCGGTGCGGCTGCTGAACTCGCTGTAAACTTTCTATGATACGGTTCTGTAATGAAATGAGCAGGCTCAGAAGACTTAGTAAAAACACCCTCTCAGCAAAGCTTACTTACATTTCATGCTACTCCAGTTCGAGGAGTGAAAATAGTCGGTGGAATTTAAATGTGAGAAGTATAAAACTCAAGTCCATGAACCATCAGTCTCTATATGTATTTCTAGGTTTAGCAAATGCTGGAAGAAAATTGCCATGAGAAAAAAACATTAGCATCTCGGTTTCAAGACGAAATAATGGGGCTAATCACTGTATGGAAGTACCTGACACCTGTTGCTTTCGAGATTTAAGGCTCTGCATATTTAAATTCATTTTCAGTAGTTCAGGCTGATACCAAAGTAACTGCGGTGGCCTTGAACCATTTGATCATTATCGTTATCGATAAGGATTGCCAAGCCTGGAAAATATCCTTTGGCTTGCGGCCTTTCATCATCCTTCATAGGGATAAAGATGCTTACCCTCACAAAACCATTTCGACGCAATCAACAATTTCTCACGGGCATCTTAAATGTTGCAATGGCAGATTCTAAAAGAACCCCAATCAGAAAACACGGTAGAGGCCGAGGAAATAAGCACTTTGGAACCAATGCTCCTCGTGCTTCTGTTGCAGCAACAGCATTCACGCCGCCTCCACGAGTTGCAACTCCACCACGCACCGAAGCAGTTCCCCTAGATACGCCTCGCTTTGCAGATCTAGCCAAAGAGAGTCTCATCCACCCTATCATACTGCAGACGATCACTGAAGACCTCAAATTCGACCATATGATGCCCGTGAGTGTCCATAAAATTGAGCTAGTTCTCAAAGTCCCTCGAGTTAATTGCTCTGAAAATATGCCGATACTTGAGGATTATGTTTTAATAACACGAAACTTCTGAAGCAATAATTTAGCTAAGACAAGGTGCTAATTCTCGGATTCTTTAGGTCCAAGCCGCAACTCTACACGACCTCCTTGCTGAACGACTCGATTGCCTGGCACAAGCGAAAACTGGCACTGGAAAGACTATTGCTTTTCTACTTCCTGCTATTCAAACTCTCATCAATAAAAGACGGGCCCCCGGATCGGGTGTCTCTTTGCTTGTCATCTCACCCACTCGTGAATTGGCCATGCAGATTGCGAAGGAAGCTGTTGCACTACTCGGCCGATTACCACAATACAAGGTCAGCTTTGCTATCGGAGGGACAAACAAAGATAGAGAGGAAGCGGCAATTCTCAAAGGTTGCGATATTCTCATCGCAACACCAGGAAGACTGCTTGATCATCTCAGCTCCGAGGAAGTCAGATATGCTTTCAGCAACCTAAATACCTTGGTACTCGACGAAGCTGATCGTTTACTCGACATGGGTTTTTTGAATGACCTGAAAAAGATCGTTAGTCATCTTCCAGATAAAGAGAAGTCCGAGAGACAGGGAATGCTGTTTTCTGCCACCATCGCACCACACGTCGAGAATGTAGCTCAACTTGTTCTATCCAAAGGCTATAAATTCATCTCTACCATTCCTAAAGGCGAGATCAACACGCACGAGCGTGTTCCGCAACAGCTCATTGTTGCACCTTCGTTCTGGGATGTTGCTCCCGCCATGATTGGTGCCATTAAATCCGAGATCAGCCAGAACGGTGCTAGCTCCTTCAAAGCGATTGTCTTCGCACCTACCGCCGCTCTTGCGGATTTTTACGGGCACGTTATATCAGAAATTGGTGGCACTCCCCCAGTCAGCATCCTGCATTCGCGTGTCAGTCAGAGCCGACGAACTAAGACCACCGACGAGTTCCGCAAAGCCACAAGCGGGATTCTGGTTGCCACGGATGTTGTTGCTAGAGGGATGGACTTTCCCGCTGTGACCAACGTCTTCCAGGTCGGCATCCCCTCAGACAAGGAATCTTATATCCACCGTCTTGGCCGCACTGCTCGTGCAGGAGCTGAGGGTCGTGGGACATTAATCATTGCACAAGACGAATCTTTCTTCAGCACTTATACACTCAAAGAGATCGACTTTATCTCCCACCCAGCCGACCTGTCTTCCTCATCCGATATCCTCTCTATAGCAGAAAAGATGGATAACCAGGCAAAAACATATCAAGCCTGGTTAGGATACTACAAGAACTACGCAAAGCCGCTGAAGTGGGATAATGCGGAGTTAGTCAGAGTTGCAAACGAGTATGCAAGGAAGGGGCTAGGTGCACCAGAGACGCCGGCTCTGTTTAAGACGACGGTTGGGAAGATGGGTTTGAAAGGCGTGAAGGGCTTGGTTGTTGTGCCAGACCCACCTAGAGCTCCAAGAGGAGGAGGCGGCGAGGGCAGATCTGCTGGTAGTGGAGGCAGAGGCGGTGCGTCGCGAGGTGGGAGAGGAGGCAGAAGGTGATGCGGGAGCTTCTCACACTAGAGTTCGCCATGTCTACGAAAGCGTAGTTCCTGCATTCACCGGATTGCTCTCCTTTGAACATGTATACATAAGTTTCATGGTTATCATAGATAGCAGAGTTTTGTACGATAGACGACAGAGAACCCCGTAATTTGAGATTCGGGATTCCAAAAGATACCCTTAATTTATAGCATAGCACAAAATAAAAGTATGATATCCCTTTCCCTACTAATTCCTCGATAAACCCTCATCCAGTCTCATCCATCGCCTCCCTCCACTTCCCCCCAAGCCATAGCCCGTGATTACGTAATCTCTCTCTCTCTCTCTCCATCCCCCATCTTGGCAACCCTCAACCTAATCCCAACCTCTCGCATCCTCCCGCCTACGTAATATCATATCCGGTCCCCCGTCAACAATGGCCTTAAGCGCAGGGGAGAAACGCAGCTTCCGAGCCAACGACGGGGTTACGTTGCGGTTCCTCGATACCGGCGGCCATGGTGCGTCCGCTCCGGGTGCGAAGCCGCTTTTGATCCTGGTAGGTTATTTCATTTGGGCCTTTGGTTCTGGATTTCTTGTTTGTGGCTATGAGCGTGTTTGGATTTTGAGGAAGAGGGGGGGAGGGGGGATGCGGTGGTTGAGAGGTTTTGTTCCGTGCGGGTCTTGCGTGGTGAGGTGGTTTTGATATGGGTGATGTAGCTCTTTGGTGGAGGTTCCTTGATGTGCGGTGGTTGCGTGGGATTGGCCTGGAGGCATGGATCTGTATTTCCTTTGCTGATCAAGGGGGTCAACGTGTGGGAGGCCAGTTTAGGAGGTTCGATTTGGGTGTTTTTCGCATAAGAGTGGAGAACTGTTGAGGTCATCACGACGATGACTCTCATCGAATTGTCTCTTTCTACCAGGCAATGCTTCCTTTGTGAGCATCATCACTTGTGTAGTGCAAGCACCTATGATCATTTTGCATTTTTTTGTTTTCTCTTTCAAGTCAGGCTGTTTATTATTATCACATCATGTATCTCAATGCTAACCCGCGCCTAGATTCATGGCTTTACCGGCTCGGGAGCCGTCTGGCAGCGGAATGTCCCGGCTTTCGCGGACAGGTACCGCGTTGTTGTGCCAGATCTGAGAGGTCATGGGGATAGTGACAAGCCGAAGCATGGATATCATGTCTCGAGACTAGCAATGGATCTCAGGGAACTTCTGGTACATCTAAGCGGAAGTCAGAATCTCGAGGGGATGAAGGTTAAGGTTATCGGTGGAAGCTTGGGATGTTCGATATTATGGTATGTTTCTCTTTGACTCTCACACTTATTTCTCCTTGTTCATTTCAATGATCTTAGGTGCTACGCTGAGCTATTCGCCACGTCTCCTTTCACACACACGATATTCGTCGATCAATCGCCTTTGCAAAACTCCACTCTCGATGGCTGGGACTCTCGGTTCTGCAACAGGGGAATGAATTCAGCTCCAGCTGTTGCCGCACTCCAAGCCACGTTATCTCTAAAGCCAGAGCTCGCCCACTTAGGAACCATCGCCGCCTGTCTATCCTACATATCACATCCTCAAGAATCAGACAATATCTCCCAGTCGACCTTCAAAGAAGACGAGGAATTCTTCCTTGGTGAAGCAATGAAAGGAAATCATGAATGGTATGGGAAGTTAATGGCCGACCACACTTCTCTGGACTGGCGAGACAGTATTGCATCAACGTTTGGGCCTGAAAGTGGAAGCTCCACAAAAGTTCTGGTTATTACGAGTACTAGAAGCGGATGTTTCCCGGCGGAGGGGCCACTAAAAGTTGTTGAATATGTAAACGGAGGACATACTGCAACTGGGCGAGCAAGTGGGATAGCTGTCGATTGGGGAGGTCACTGGTGCTACTGGGAGAATCCAGAGAAGTTCAATCAGCTTTGCCTCGGCTTCTTGGCTTAGCTGATGGCGCTCATATTATGCTTTGAATCGGATTTGAAACGCCAATATGATGACAACATGATTTTAGAATGCTCGCCTCGGCGAGGAACATAGGTGCACCTTTGATGTGGTACGCGCAAAATTATCTCAAGACAAGCTACACTTGTCATTGCACTCAAAAGAACTACCATTTCTCCACGATTACCATTTCCCTAGGAAAAGCGTACAATAAATTTTGCTTGCCAAGGGATGCAAATTCTGAGCTTCCATTCCTCGCCACATTCGGGATATTAAGCACATTCTTTATCAATTCCTCCAGCTCCATATCCCTTCCCTCTGTCTACTCCCATTAACAGAAGACCTTCTTTACACTCATCACTCTCTGTTTGCCTGACTACAGTTCGACAAAACTCACGTTCCTTACCTACAATTTCAGACACAGCCGTTACAATGAAGTCTAAATTGTTATATATCGTCGCTCTCTTCACCGCCTCAGTTCTTGCAGTGGTACCCAATACAACTGACACAAAATGGCTGTACGCAGGATGCTACTTCGCACCAGCAGGACACATGCTGGACCACTTCACAGCGCAGAACCTTACTACCACCAGCATCATGTCATGTTTCGAGGCTTGTGCAGATGTTAGATTTGCCGCGCTAGGAGCAGGACAGTGCTACTGCGCAAAGGAGATCATCGCGACCTTGAAGCCGAATGCGGATGATTCGAATTGTACAGTCCCTTGTGGTATCGACGGTGCGGACGCTGTACGTGTTTCTCTCCCACTATACAATAAAAACTGACATTTGCAGTGCGGCGGCCCTCTCTCCCTCGAAATGCGAGAGCCCGTCTCACTCTCCCTCTATGACTCTCTTCCTCCAGTTCCCATTTCCTACCCGGGCTGGAAATACGACGGGTGCGTGCAACATAATTCGATGGTTAAGAACCTCACGCATCTGGCCACAATCGGTGAGCTAACCGTAAATCGATGTCTCGCTGTCTGCGACGTCTCTCCGGTGGAGTATGTTTTCGCGGGCGTAAGCGGAGATTCTTGTTTCTGCGGGGGCAAGAACTCTGTCACCAAGGCACCGCAATACGTAAAAGATGATTACAACACCTGCAACTTCCCTTGCGCAGGTAACAAGGCCCAAGCTTGTGGAGGAACGTTCGCGGGATATGATGGGGCTGTGTATGTTCTTTCTCTCCCATTCCCTCTTTTATTCTCCAAGCCGCGAGAGCTGGAATATGCTGATGAGTGACCAGGAGTTTCTATGAGAGGGAAAGCGGTCCATCGGATGCATCTTCGATTGATCCTAATCAGACCGGTCAGCTCATGACGAGGACGGTTCAGCATGCGGAGGCGACGAGTGTGACTACGGGGACGGATGGCAATCCTACGCCGGTTATCACGAGTAGTTCGAAGGGGAGCCAGGAGACGAAGAAGAGCGATGCTGGAGCTGTGAGGATTGGAGGAGAGATACTAGCGGGTATGGTTGGGTTGTTGGCTGTTCTGTGAAAGGCTCTTGGAGGCTGTAAAGATACAAGGTGCTTGCGATCTAAGTGACCGTAGTCGAAGGTTCAGGCTTTTGGGCATATTTGTCGAGAGTCAGCTCCAGGCGTAACACGATCTAACTGAAGTCACAAGTCACATTCCTTCTCTTGCTCTAATGTACTAGTATTCAAGAATGATAAATAGTTGCATTCACGAAAAGGCATGCCTGGTTGCTTCACAAAGTACTGTGCTTCCAGGTACATTTACACATTAAGAAAGAGCCCTGTCCAGTATCTTCCAAAATGTAAGTCTTGGTGTATTCCTTTACGTTCCTCGTCTGCTCTATGCCGACTAATGCAGCTACCGGTAGAGCAATATCTAATCTACAATCCTCTAACTGAGCTCCACCGGTCGGAACGGAACTAAGTTACCAGATTTATAAAGCGCAGGCACTATAACGACACCGCGATTCCGTCTCAAGTTCGGTTCAAAGCAATTGCTCTCTCCATCATACCCATTTGAACCAAGGCTCTCAATTTTTTCTGACTTCCATGCGCCAGTGGCAGTTTCAGCCATACTTTCTGGGACTTCTTCTCCCGATAGTACTGCAGGTCGTCCTCAATGGACGCCACTGCCTTTGTGTCAGATGCGTTGCTGCTAGTAAGCATATCTCTTTCCTCCTCTAGCCGACTAACTTTACTAAGGTAATATTCCTCTTCATCATGCACATATGTTTCGTGAGATTTCAGAATAACCTCTAGCTCAGTACGGTACCGACGGATCTTAGTAGCTATTTGGTGATGCTCTAGATATTCCACGAACTCGATTGCGTTCTTCACTGCTCTAATGAGAACCTCTAACCACATAAGATACTTGTGGACGGTGACATTGCGAAATATTCTCATGCATTCGAGTAGGAATATGAAGCGTCGAAGCTCACAGACGACCGCAAGCTGTGGCAAGGCATCATAAGGGACTTCCACATTAGCCAGGATCTTCTTCCACTGATTGAGCTCTATCTCCTTATAATGCGTTTTGCCAAGCTTCTTGAGTAGTTCTGGCATGTATTTGTGGACCCTGGTGAAAGCTGCTTGTTCGCCTAGATCCTGGATAACCTCCATCAGAGCGATAGATAGTCCAACGTCCAATCTCACATCGTATTTTGCCTTTTGTATAGCACGAGTCGACAGCTTATCGTGCCTTTGGTACTTGGGGTCATACATCCAAAGAGAGAAGTTCGACTTTCCGCCATAATCCTCCTGCGTGTTGTTTTCAAGTTCATTCTCTATAGAAATGCGGATTAGTCATGCAAATTGGGTAGCAGTGAACCATGTAACGCACGGGGAATCTTTATCACAATGGGCTGTGTAAACTCCTTTCGTAGTCTCTTAGACACATGGTTTACAGTTTCTTTTTCGTCACCTAGCCTATTTAGTTGGGGATACCAGCCAAGAGATGGTGAAGACATACACTCTACCTCGGCTCCGAAGTGAGGGTTTCCTTCATCATGTTCTTTGAGAAGCACATCTTGCTGCGCTCCAGAAGACTCCAGAAGTTCTTGTAATCCTTTACGTAGCAACACCAACCCAAGTTCTTGCCCCGCCTTCATCTTACGTAGTGTCAAAATCGTGCTTTGGTAAGACTCAAACGCAGAAACCAGGTTGGAATATTCTTCTTCCCGTTCTCCATCAACCCCTTTAAGTTCGAGACTCACAGCATCAATGGTCTTTCGATTTTTGACTTCGAGCTCCGTATAAAGCTGTGCGGCATCCTTAGACTCGGCGGAGTTATTCCCCTCGCAATCACATTTGCGCTTTTTGGTGTTTGGCATTGTTATAGTAATCGATTTGGAAAGCTTGTAAACTGTATGATACAGTTGCTGGAGGTAAACAGATAGCTTATATTGTCTCATGCGACTCTTCAAGGTATGCTCGAGCTCCAGTTAGTCGGTTATGTTTACATTGAGTTTGTAGCTACTGCCAGAACTGAGTACAGTCGCTGAAAATTCGACGAGGCTGTGGCGGTGAGATGCTTCATGGCTGTGACCTTGAGTGAATTGACATCTTCACCTTTGCTTGGCCTTGTCGGGTCTGTTTTTGGAAGTTGCATAAATAAAGCCATATTCAATACCGTTGAACTTCAGTATAAAATCCCCACTAGCGCTACTTAATTCAAAACCTAACATCATCTCCAAAGCTGGATCTCCCAACCTCTTCTGCATAAGCTGCCTCATTTTCTCCTTCTTGATTCCTCTACTCTCTGTTCCATTGGAACAGTTGCCCTCTTTCTGCTCCCCGCCTATCCATTAAATATTCCCACTATGACTAACTTCTTGCCAGATCACTCCTCGAAGTTACAAAGGTGGTTGCCACCTTCCGATAATCTAGTATCACCTTGAGGCACGACTCAGCTGGTCTACACAGGGGGTATCACGTTAGACCATGCTGGTTGGCATGGCAGGTTGCCTACACCAAACTTGTGATGTTTGAAGCGGTTCGCGAAATAAACCTACCCACCTTCTGGGGTCCTTTGATTGCTCTTGCCATCCGAGCGATCACTGGTTGGCTGGCTTTCCCTCTGACGCTGGCGACAGCTGGCCGATGGGGTTTTCAGGTGACGGCGCCTGGCGAGACCATTCGTGGTCAATGGATGTGCTTTTTCGACTTCGACACGATAATCTAGCATCACCTTGAGGCACGACTCAGCTGGTCTACACAGGGGGTATCACGTTAGACCATGCTGGTTGGCATGGCAGGTTACCTACACCAAACCTGTGATGTTTGAAGCGGTTCGCGAAATAAACCTACCCACCTTCTGGGGTCCTTTGATTGTTCTTGCCATCCGAGCGATCACTGGTTGGCTGGCTTTCCCTCTGACGCTGGCGACAGCTGGCCGACGGGGTTTTCAGGTGAACGCACCTGGCGGGACCATTCGTGGTCAATGGATGTGCATCTTCTCGAAAGAGTAGAGCTGAATATCGCCTAATTGCCCTCATTTTTAGGCGATCAGCTCGTATCTCGAGGTTTATTGATTACTTCATATAGATATTCTCATGGTATACTTGCGAGTTGCACATAGTTACGGTGAAATATCTAGGAAGTTACATATTATCTTGATAAGAAAATCTTCCGTTGGCGTAGTTCGGTCGAGAATGAGACAAGAATTAAACTCATACTGCTTGCTCGCCTGCAGTTAGTAGTGTAGGTGGTATTCTCCCTTTTCAATATCCAAATGATATATATAATGACATTTGTCAATACGAGTTGCCAATGATTGTCGAGATACCATTACACTTCATCTGCTGCGTAAATGGTGCAGCTAATTTATGGTGATAGCGGTAGAAAGTTATTCAGCCCTGCCTATTCTATTCTCTTTAACTCAATAAAGATCCTCCGTTTCACTTGATAATACATGTATGGTCTTAACAGCTTTGTTGAAATATCTACCATTCTGTCCTATTCATCCACAAGATCTGTCCATTCAAATCCCAGCTTTCCAACTTACCCTCAATCAAAGTCTCTCTAACGAACATAAAAGCAAAACGCGCGAGGAAAACTTCGCAGTGTCGAGAGGATACATTTGCAAGACACGCCTAACGAGACGGCACTACAATCTACTTCATGCTTGCACATCAGGTCTCGAAAATACAGACGCGGGCATATTCCAGGCAACTTCGCTTCGAGCGAATTTGTAGAAGACAACAAACACATCAACCATTACCCGCTCCCACGATTCGACAATTCCTTCCGAGTCCCCGCCTTGCTGTCGACCTCACTCGGCGAAAAGCTTGCAATACACATACTTGGCGTAACACAATGTCATGTTGGAAAAGCATTATGAAATCTCACAAAGCTTTATATGTATAGGATCATACGAAAATTGAGTTCTCGCTGAAGGATATGATGCATGTAGGCGATCTTTTTACGTCACAATGAATGCACTAATGGCTTGACTCTACAGACATGATTTATATACTTGGCTACTTAGACGATTGGGTCATGGTTTTGTAGACTGATGATAAGAAATCTGCTGCAAAAGTTTGCGCGTTATAGCCTGCGGCAAAATGGTTCTTCTGAATTACAAGCACAAATTTCAAAAGCGTATGCTAGCTTTTATCTGTTTAACATATCTCTGCCTTTGCTTACTCAGTACGTTACCACAAAGTTAAGTAACTAAGGTTCCAGAGTGTCTAGATGTCCAGACTTTTATTTAGACAATGTAGTCGTCTTGAGCTCAGAATCGCTTGCCTAGTTTATAACTACCCTTTTTGAACAATTCTTACCAAACCATCCCACCAGCATTGCCTGTTCCTACCGCTACTAGACAATGAAAACATGCTAGGATCTAAGTACTGACCGGTAACCCAGTACAGGCAATCACACTCAGATGAACTCCTAGAGACTGCTTTTTAAAAACTTGATAATCGTCAGGTTCATCAGTAATTTGACAAGCCAAGATAACCACAGGAGCGTTATAATTGCTATTTGAGACTCTGAAGTTGGAGAATTGACTTTTGCTATTGAAAATAATGGCCCGCTTAAGCTCGTATACGAGTTCAGCTTTGGTTGATAGAGGTGATCTTAAAACTGGCTTTGATGACTGTTTAAAAGTGCCAGGCGATATTAAAAAGGATAAGCTATTCCTTCTTTGCTCTACTGTGACCCCACTTCCCGGTTTTCTTCCGTTGTTGAATCTTTGAGCAGTTCCGGGTGCCGAAATGTGGCCTGTATATTCGGGTAGTGGGGACTTTTATTTTTTCCAAGTTTCCTGTGCCGAGACCGGCACCATCGACTATATTTCCACTTCCTGAACCAGAGTATCAAAAGCAGACTAGGTTGCGCAGTCCCATTCTGCTCCCCTCAAGTATATAAGCGACTTGCTTTTTCTTCAGATTTACGCTATTTCAAGCTTCTTACGTGTTGGTATTCTTCATAGTTGTGTAAATATCTTTATTGTTTGGAATACTAGTTTCTAAACGTTGTTGAGAGCGGTCACTACGAGTTAGGATGTCTTCTATATTTCATAGATCACTTACGAAGTCTTACCCGGAGGTAGTCGCCGGCGATGGTCCGTATTTAATAACCTCGGATGGACAACGAGTGTTGGATGGTAGTAGTGGAGCTGCAGTATCATGCCTTGGTCACAGTAACTCGGAAGTCGTCGACGCAATAGTCAGCCAAGCTCGAACGCTTCCATTTGCACATACATCTTTCTTTACGAATAGGCCATCAGAATTGCTGGCTAAGCTTCTTATCGAGCAAAGTGATTCGGCTTTTGAAAAAGTTATCTTTCTGAGTTCAGGTATATTCATACTCTCAAGTCTCACTCTGTCTCGAATTCTTAACATAGTTCCTAGGATCTGAGGCTGTCGAGTCGTCTATCAAACTTGCACGTCAGTACCACAACGCCAACAATCAGCCAAATCGCGTCAATTTTATTGCACGTCAGAGTTCCTATCATGGCAACACCCTTGGTGCACTCTCCGCTGGTCATAACCCACCACGAAGAGAGCCATTTGCACCCATTCTCTCGCCAGCCTTCCACCATACCTTGCCATGCTTCTACTCACGCGATGGCAAACCCAATGAAACCGAAGACGAGTACGTATATAGACTCATGGCTGCTCTCGAAACCCAGTTTCAGGAACTCGGCCCCTCCACCATCGCAGCCGTCATTGTTGAGCCTGTGAGTGGCTCAACCTTAGGCGGCGTTGCAGCCTCCCCTGTTTATCTCTCACGTCTTCATGAACTCTGCAATAAGCACGGCGCGTTGCTTATCTTTGACGAAGTTATGTGTGGCATGGGACGTGCCGGGACTTTGCACGCATGGCAATCGCTCGGCAACGTCAAGCCTGATTTGCAGACCATCGGTAAGGGACTAGCAGCCGGGTACCAGCCGCTTTCTGCTGTGCTCGTGAGCGGAAAGGTTCATTCGAAACTTTTAGAGGAGGCCACGACGAAGCCGTTTCTTAGTGGGCATACTTATCAAGGCCATGCGATCGCTTGCGCCGCAGGGCTGGCGACCCAAAAGTACTTGATCGAGAGGAACTTGTTGGAGAATGTGAGAAATATGGGGGAGTTACTTGTTACGTTGCTGAAAGCAGCGTTACCAAAAAATGTGGTAAAGGAGATTCGCGGTGTTGGCTTGTTTCGTGGTGTGGAATTTCAACCTGTTGATCCTAGTGGTAGTCAAATTGCCAAAGAAGTGGCGGCGCTGACCTTTGAGAAAGGCGCAGCGGTTTATTTGTGCTCGTCAGCAGTCGACGCTGTGCTTTTCGCGCCTCCGTTTATTATCAATAAAAGGCAAGTGGAGGAGCTTGCTACGACTTTTAATGCGGCGGTAAGGGAGGTCTTGACGCGCAGAGGGATATCATCTAAGTGACCCTTACCGGCTGCGTAAGTAGATCAAAAGATATTCTAGATTACTCAGAAATGATCGACATAACCTTACCACACTTAGTCCTCTACTTTCTACTTCATGTGAGCATTTGCCAGATTCAGACAATAAATCAAGAATAACCGAGCAGAATGTTAAGTAAATAGCATTAAGTACCATCTTCCAAGGGTTAAGTGATTTAAAACACTTCGATTACCAATGTATAATGTATGAGAAGAATTGCGCAGCGCAGGCATAGCTTCCTAAGAAAGGTTGCGAAATACGTATTAAGCAAACAATAGGCTTGGATGCATACAACCAAATGGGAAAAGAAAGTAAAAGGTTGCGCATGGGTATTCAAGCCTCGCTGCAGCTTCTGCTTCTACGACTGCTGGGATATCCAGTACTAAAGCACACCCTCTCACCAGCCTATGCTCTGCTTGCATAGTTACACTTATTGGGACTTTCTCATAGACAGCTTGGGAGAATAAAATATAGAACACTGCGTATGAAATGCCGTGGGGCTAAAAATATATAATATCAATTTCATCTAAATATGACAATATTCGTACATCATCTTATATTGGCGTATCGTCATCGATAGGGTCTGAGTTTAATAATCCCCTCTCTTCGCCTTCACCTTGTTCCCTCGTAAGTCCTGTATTCAAGCCAACTCCATCGGCAGCATTTGACCTTCTGGTTTCTTCTGCTCCATTTAGAACATACCAGACATCTTTCTTGGTCAGCAAGCCTTGTAAAACCCCTCGATCGCTGAACAAAACATATCGGAGCCCTAATTTTTGAAAGTAATTGGCCGTAAGTAGGAGGTTGGATCGTGACGGCAGGGTCAGAGGTGTTTGATCCATCCAAGGCCGTAAATCCAGAGTGGTCCGTGGGTCCGCTAAAGGCTGATGAGAGAAAAATGCTTCGGTCGTTAGTGGAAGGGAACGAGGCGCTGCAGTGGAGGTGCGAAGATTGTACGTGAGCTCTGCACGAGATATATATCCAAGTAGTATCGCATCTCTTGGATCGGAGATTACTGGAAAGCCACGAAAAGGATGTGTGGCCAGTATGTTTGTCAATGATTCGATGGTGTGTCCAGCAGCAGTTAAAACCACGAGATCTTCGATCTTAGTCATGATCTGGCTGACTGGAATATCAGGAATAGGGATTTCGTCGCTGTTGTCGAGGAAAGGATATTCATTGAAATGAATCCAGCTTTCATAGATACCACGCTTTCCAAATGCGTCCCCAACCCATTTGCTAATCATGACAGCTATCATAATAGGCAAAACATAAGTAAGGGCGCCAGTAAGCTCAAACATTATAACAACGATTGAGACTGTCATTCGTGTGACACCGCCAAGGGCTGCCGCTGCGCCGATAATAGCGTATGTACCTGGTGTGACACAAGGTATATCAGGCTCGCAATTCTCAAAAGCAAAGAAGGTTGGGTGATTGTGCACCCAGATCTCCATAATACTGCCCACGACACGCCCAAAGAGTGCCCCAATAGCCATGGATGGCAAAATAATACCAGCGGGGATTTGGAGTCCAAAAGTAATCGACGCAAGAAAGAATCCCAGGATGGAGGCGCACATGAGTAAGAATATGGTCCCTGCGGTCGCAGTTCCAGTCTTACAGAGCCCAAATTGATCATCCAGCACTTGTGAGCATTCCGCAAAAAGCGAGTAAACGAGCTCAGAGGATTGAGCTCGCATGTATAGATTGGGGTAGTTGATGAGCGCGGTAAGAAGAGCTATGAGTACAACCTGAGTGATGGGTCCTGGTAACCAGGTCGCGGATTTCTTCCATTGAGCGATCTTCATATTCATTTTAATGAACAAGCCGCCGTAAATTCCCTATGGCTGTCAATCTTTTACATTAGATTGAAACGGAGACATCCACTTACACCAAAAATACCTAGTAGAGCAAATGGCACGATTTCGAACCCATGCCAGCCAGTACTATACTTAACTTGGTACAAAACAAGTTTCCCGCTGCGAAACGGATCGAGCGCCTGCAATGTAACGGCAGCTGTCATTGCACAGACAAAGCTCTGCCACATTGTTTTGTCAGGGAAATAATACGACAGTTGCTAATATATAATTAATCGATTGAGTTTGTGATTACAGAACTACAAACCTCGAGACTGAATAACACACCACCAATAGGAGAACCAAAGGCTACGGATATTCCGCTAGCTGCAGCAGCTGACAGGACCTCTCTCTTTCTAGCTGTGAAACTATGAGTATCCAGTAGAGAGAAGTGGGTACGCTGGGTGCTTTACCTTCATTTCCGTTGATATTATTGAATAGCTTCATGAAGAGGGCTGCACAACAACACGCAACATGGACAAGAGGACCCTCCTTCCCGAGCCACATCCCGGATGCAACCGCTAGACACTGAAGAAGTTAATATATACTCCAGTGGTAAGAACCCTGGAGAAATTACTTACCAGACCCAAAGACTTTATAACTAATGTCCACGTTCCCATGAAGCGTCTTATAACAAAACCGCCAAGGACTGTTTTGATTTCTGGGATTCCGCTGTGTTTAGCATACAGAGCATACTCTTGTACTAGAATGCTCGCCACCAAAGCAAATGCCAACTGCCAGCGTTAGGCTGAACTTTGAACCAAGAGTTCACAGTTTTGACGTACCGAAAATACAATAAAGAAGATATATTCCACAAACCATTTCCCACCCCCAGAGGTGACATGGAGCGCAAGACTCCAGGGTATCCAATCCTGGCACTGTGCCGACTCATCGTACCCCAAGCAACAGAAGTATTTGTTCAAATAAAAGCGTCCACCGTCTCCTCCAGATGAGCAATATCCAGTCTTCAGGTCCCCGAGCCAATCACTCGCAATATCTATCCCAGCGGCGAATACGCCGACTAATAAGCCTGTTAGGATGAGGAGCACCCATATTTGACTTGCGTCCATAAGCTGTTGTACATATCCGACCAGCCCTGATGCGCTTGAATACAAGATGCGTAATCGCTGTCGCTCTTTTGTGTATTCGAAGATCCAATCGATGGCGGTCATATCTTCGTAACCTACTCTTCGGCCGGGTCCCTCAATATACCAATCCAATGAACCACCATCTTTCGCACTCTGCTCCTCATCTTGCCCATCACCACGTCCATGTGCGCCGAATCCATGTTGTGGTATGCTAAGGGTTGGCGTGCCTGACCGCGACGATGGCGTTGCTTGTCCGGAACCTATCCCATTGCCTGACAAGACGGAAAAAAACCTTAACCCAGCTGACTGCTTCTGTTTCCGCTTGAAGGATATCGCATCCCTACCCAGGGGATCGTCTGATAACACAGCTTGATCTTCAAGATAGTTCGAAGGTTGATCATCGTTATCGCTATCGTTCTCGACTGTCGCGCGTGGCGGATATGGCTGATTCGACGATGAGCTTCTCTGTTCTATAGGCCCCGTGGATGTACTGGCCATGTCTATACATCTGCTGTGGCCTGTCGCATTCACATCCCAAAGGCTGGAATGCTGTTTGCTTGTGAGCCTGTCGAGGCTGACCGGCCGCGCCAAGGCTCCTTCGGCTGCAAATGCCTAATCTAGCAAAATCAAAAGTCAATAACTCAAGTTTGGAGACACCAAACACATGTCCTATGTTTAGGCACTGTGTACTTCTAGCCATGGAACCGACGTCTTTAAGCGCGAATAATGCGCCAGAACCAGCTCATTCAGAGTCAAGTGGCCTGGTAGATACTGCCTTTGAGAGAATGCAAACTTTTCTCAAAGCCAAAGACGACACATCCAGATTCGTTGGTCTAGCTCTACTCAAGTCTGTGCTTGACAATGATGGCCAGCTTGTACATAATGCCGACCGAGTGCGTATTATATGGGAGTCATTATCCCCCAAGTTCTTCGATCGGCTTCTGCGAGCTCATGGGAATGACAAGCTCAAGAAATCAGACGCTCAAGACATGGTGGATCTTGCGGTTTCAGTGTTGCATACGTTCTCTATTATCCTACCAGAGGCATCAAAAAAAGAAAAGCGGCTGACTGGAAGGACACATCCTCTAGTAAAAGCACTGGTAGAAAGGTAAGACAATATTTGCCCTTTCTTTCCTACTTTCTGATCCTCTGCAGTCCTGCCGAAACAACACAACTGATATTGCAGACCGTCGCTACTATCACTAGTCAGCCTGAGGGAGCTTTGGAAATGCTGAACTTTGAAGACACATCTCCTTTGACAGAAATAGCTCTTCAGCATCCCCTGGTGCTTGATATTTTGGGATTCACTTGGATCAATGCATCAACCATTGAGAGTAAAGCACTTGTAGTACAAGCAAGGATTGACAAAACCATGCCAATTCTTCTCAAAATCTTTGAGGGAACAGATGCTGTGACGTTGCTAGCTTTTGCTGAAACGTTACTCTCTAGTATACCCCAAGCAGTAAGTCCATCTTCCTCACCATAGTTTTCAGCTAACATCCGATCTTTCTCAGTCTCTTCCTCCAAATCCAAAATGGGTGGGTAAACTAATCAAAAACTTGAGAGGGCTCGTCATCAGCAAACCTACACTAGCAGGACGGTCAGCTTATACACAACTTGCTGCTACCCTTCTCCAGTTATACCCCACCATTTGTCCCGAACTCCTTTTTATGGATAAGACTTCTCATGAGGATAAAAAGCCTTTCTCGTATCTTTTTGTCAATCTCTTGCTCATTGACCTACGATCATCATTTCCGACCCTCTTAGAACTACTCAATAGCGAAAAGTATCCTACCATTTCGCGACGACTTGCAGCTGCATTTGATATCGTTTCTAGTTTCACTGGCTTTCTCGTCAAAAGCCTAGATGAAAATGCGGCATCTTCCACTTTTAGCATGCCTCCAGACCTTCTGCTGAAGCTTCGCAAGGATATTGCGGAAACCATGTCACTGACAATAGAGTATCTCCGGGATAGATGGGACGCATCTATTGCAGGAGCATCAGGGTTGCACCCATCTGCCCGCGCAGGGACTGCTGCTACCTCGGAAGGCAAGCGCCTCACGATTACCTGGGAGTCAATGACTGACAGTGTCAATACCGACATGCTAATATTGTCAGCAATCAGAACTCTAGCAATATGGATTCGAGAAGATGAAAATGAAAATCTACGTAATGAAAGCGCTGGTCTTATGGATATGTTCATCGAGCTCTACCAAATTAGCTCCCACAAGGCTCTCGACTTTCGATATCCGATATTACTTGCCTTGGAAGGTATAATGACGACTGAGGATGGTGTTGATAACTTCCTCGGCCAGGATGGCTGGAAGGCTCTCAGCGAAGATCTAGATACAATTCTGAGAAGAATCTCAGATGGTCGTGGCACGTAAGTCCATTGCAAAAACTTCCATGAATCTACTTCTATCAAGTCGAATAAAAGGGTATGTTGTAATGATGCTAACATTGACCAGAGACGACGAAGCAGCAGGACTAGCGGCTCGTGGACTAGAAATCATTCGCGTCCTGCTTGCTGTTGTAGACCATCCTACTACTCACTTGCTTGAAGACTGGATACCCGTCGTCAAAGCAACAACTTCTTTGAAGTCACCATCTAGCAGCTCCCCAGCAATTATTATTGAAGTAAGTGTATCAAGTGACAGCTGGATATACCTCGCTCTCACGATTCCTGCATCAGAAGCTGACTCTTACCGAATTTCGTAGGTTCAGATAGCGATGCTTCAACTTTCAACAGCTCTGCTTGCAAACGCTGCTGGCGGGGTGCAGAAAAGATACGTGACAAGTAATGCTGCGCTATCAGGTCTTACTCAACAATTGAAAAAGATTGTAGCGGGCATGGATGATGGAGGCGAAGCTGCAGAGTGCGTAGAGTCCTTTCCCTACCTTTGCATCTCTAAATATGTTATGGTTGCTAGGCTTTCCAGTCCTGGGAGACTTTATACAACATGCTATATTTTTGGAGTAAGACGAATTGAGAGTTTAGCTAACGGAGTCGCATAGGTTTTTCAATCTCTTAGAAGGTGTCGCGCTTGATCTGGAAAATTTGGGCATGAACTAGTGGTTACATGATAATCAAACAACGAGCGCCATCAACACTTGAGAAGAAAAAAGACTGTTCATGCAATTGATAATTGGGCCCACGCCCATAATATTCACGACTTCGCATCTTTTGCTCTCAAGCTAGACTAAAGCGATATGCTAGCTTTCAGATTTATACGACGCACTTAGCCGTGGTAAGTACAAAATTGATCTCTAGATTGTAGAATCTTCAGATCCTGTGAGATGGTTAAGTCCCGCTTTTTATAAAACTTGACGGACGATCAAAAGGCAATTTTGAAGGAGGCTACACCTAAGAAAATATATTACACGTCTAGAACTTGCAGGAAACCGATGAATTCTAGAGAAAAGCACGATCAGGTTCGAATACGCTTTGGCCAGTAGTATCAGTAGTCGAATATTACGGAAAGGTTCTCAATGCTTATTCAAGCAACGCCTCGCTATATGTAGGTCCAATATAGGGGAACATACATGGCAGGTTCTACGGAAAGATGCTCGATAGATTAGGCCGGATTGGGGATATTCTACTGCCTCTGCACATGTACTACCGGCCCCGGTCAGTCGGCCTATTCTCGGTTCTTTTATCAGGTGACTGCCATATGATGCTTGGAGAAAAACATGAAACGATGATAGATTCCTTATCGATGACTGCATATTTAGACATCATTCTACCACGCGCTGCTGTAATGCGACTACCCTAATCTGACTTCTTTCAATACTTGAGGCTTAACAGGACTCTGGTTCCCTCGCCTGATCTAGGCATTCTCGCATGAACTCGATAAATTCCCAAGGATGGACACCACCACGATTACTACTTCTTTGTCCATGTAATGTACTGCTGGAAAGGCCGAGGACGTTTGTCAACCACTTTACCTTTATCCAGCATGTTTGACTAAAATCAGACAACCGCAACAATGCGAGCTACAATCTTGTAAGGCACAGAATAAGCCAATTCTTGAGAAAGATATGGAGATGTGGCAGGTGGAAGGATATAGACATATTCTCTAGATACGTGCTTGGCTCCGCCCAAGGCTGATGCACCTTCAACTGAAGTGAGTGTAGGCCAAGAACCACATCTTGAATGGGTGATTTGCAGGCTCTAGAGACAATACGAATAGTTGTCTATACAAGTCTATTTGAATATTGAACCCAATGATCTATTTTGCGCCAATAAATGCAGCATTTGCTATCGCCTGACACATATAACGATCTTCTGGTGCTACCTCAAAATCAAATCTTGTAACATCCTCCTTGAAAGGCCAAAGATATTCGCTTGTAACGCTATACAGTCAATTGAGTCAGCGTTAACAGTTAAATCGCACGAAGGCTAAGTTTCAGCACCTATGATGTTCTTTGCTGGCCTGGTACTCAGCTAAGGCTTCCCTGTTTTGATGGAAACTCAGCAAAGCAAAGTGGTAGCCCTTGCTGCGTTCAATGGGGTCCGTGATTGAAGGTCCTCCGACGATCAAGCGTTGATCCTGGACGCAGGAGAGGTTCTTGAGTTTCTTCAGCTCGATAATGAACTTCTCTTTATGCGCCTCCGAAACATCATGGCGAAATTTGAACAAGACTTTTTTCCTGGTATCAGCAAAAAAATTGAAAGAGTAGAGCATCTTAGAAGGGCATACCAATATGCACGACCGTCATTGTATAGAAAAGTCAGCCAGACCTTCGCTGGATTGGTTGGTTGTGAGAATGTGTTCTGGCGTAAGACTACTTTCTTCACCAAGGTTGAGGAATGCTTAACTGGGGGGCTGTTCCGGGTTACGGAAGGGGGAATTGACTCTAACGGTGGATTGTTTGACTAGTCTGTTTCTCTTTGAAGTAAGTAGAGTTGGGAAAGCGGACAGCATCCGTTACGTGGGGCCGGCAACGGGACGTGTCCGCATATCAAAACCCACATCACTACGTTAGCAATGATCCGACGCATGCTTTGCCGTTTCCCACGGGCCTTCAGGTACTTCCAATTTAGCTGACTATAACAATTAAATTGATAGTCATTCAGGTACATACGACCACAGACTGAGGAGAACTGGGCATCCCGTCCGCTCTGCCATACATAAGCCTCAGATCGGTAGACTAGTAGTTGGGTGGGTGACCACCAGCGAATCCCTACTGTTGTATGTTTTTTTATTTTTACTTTTTGGGGGGGTTTTTTTTAGGAGGCCTACAGCGGCTTGAATGGATCGAGAGCGAGCTCCACCTTTCAGGACCACAGTAACTGGGGAGTGCTTTACAAATGGAAATGTTGATCACTTAATGAATTAATACAGCCCTGGAATATCAATCGGTAAGTCATGGCTTTCTGATAATTCAGAATGCTGTGGCAACTCCGGTTGGATGATTTCCTGGTGAAGTACGGAACTCTTCCAGGGAGAAGCTAGCATCAACCGATCCATAGAAATTCCTGGGAATAAGCTACCTGGGCGGAAAACAGCCCATGCGGACGGATATCATCAAGGTAGGACTTCTCATTAAGAGCGTAGAAGCAATTATTGGAGCGGTCATTATGACTATGATTTAAGAATTGTACCTCGTCATAATCAACTATGTTCGCCCTGTGGAGGAAGTGATTCCACCATCTACCACAATCTTCTGTCCAGTAATGTATCTAGCCTCATCTGAAACCAGAAACAAAGCCGCATTGGCAACATCCCATGCATCTCCCATTCGGCCCATTGGGACCTGACCATCTCTCATTCGTTTGAACTCCCCATAGCCTCCCTCGGTAGGAAAACGAGTGGCAAGACTTCGGGTATATGGCGTTTCCATAAGACCTGGTACCACTGTGTTTAGTCTCACGCCTCTCTGAGCATAGATAACTGCCGTTGCTTTGACGAACTGCATGATTGCGGCCTTAGTCGTGTTATATGCAATTTGTGGTTTTCCAATATAGCGCATCCCTGCGATGCTCGAGACGCACACGATTGCACCACCATCAGGCTGTTTCTCCATAACTGGGAGAACATGATGACATGACAAATACACGCTCTTGAGGTTAATATCCATCTGAGCATCCCATATCTCCTCTGACATGGTGGCTGGACATCCTGGCTGCGACTGTCCGACATTTGCTATTAAAATGTCTATGCGGTTGTGCTTAGCCACGCAAGCTTCGATCAACTCCTGTACCGACGCAGATGATGTAGCATCAACAGCCATAATGTCACACTGTCCTCCTTCATTCTCGATGGTTTCCTTTGTCTTGGTGGTTGATGTAATCGTCCTATTCCCGCCGAAGATGATAGCGCCTCGTCGAGCAAGCACGACAGCACAGGCGGCGCCAATACCCCATCCCACAGACCCAGTTTGGCCCAGGCCAATGACCACAGCTACCTTTCCCTTGAGGTCATGCATTGCGGATACAGAAATGTTAAAAGTCGTTGTATATAGGGATACAGTTGTCAGCACCTAAGTAGGAATTCAAATAATGTCACAGACGAGAGTGGAGCACGCTTAGTCAAAGTTCTCGAGTACATAATTCCATTCAAAAGGCGCATTTATCCTCGATTGATAGTTGCCGTTCCTGTCTATTAGGTCTGGCGAGCCAGTTAGCCTATCGGAATAACCCCGTAGTGACTTACCTTTGGCGGACTTTCCCCGTCAACATATATTGTGGGGAAACTCTGCGTATGTCATCATTCAATAAATTCGTTGTCGGATAATCAGATCAAGTCGGTAGTAGTCCATCCCAATGGAACACAAAGAAAAGAAGCAATTGGGTGAAACAGACATGTCGGCTTCAGATTATGACATCTCGACGCCGATACAATCCACACATGGGCTGCGTCAAGGCCTCACGTCCTACGGCGATGCCCATTTCTCTCTATTCCTACGCAAAGTCTTCATCAAGGCTCTGGGTTACAGTGACGATGCGCTATCTCGGCCAATCATTGGTGTCATTAATACGTATTCGAGCTTCAACCCATGTCATGCCAACATTCCACAGCTTATTGAAGCTGTGAAGCGTGGTGTTCAACTTAATGGCGGTCTTGCCATAGACTTCCCAACGATTAGTATTCATGAGTCATTTTCATCGCCGACGAGTATGTTTCTACGAAACCTTATGAGTATGGATACAGAGGAGATGATTAAGGCTCAGCCCTGTGATTCTGTTATTCTCATTGGTGGTAGGTCGACCCAGTATTAAAAGTCGAACTGAGTCTTTAACAAACCTAGGCTGTGACAAAACCACCCCTGCCCAGCTGATGGGGGCCATCTCAGCAAACAAACCTGTAGTGCATCTTGTCACAGGTCCCATGATGCCGGGTAGCCATAGGGGAGTCCGCATTGGCGCCTGTACTGACTGCAGAAACAACTGGGCATCTTACAGAGCCGGAACGCTTGACATTGAAGACATTTCAGCCATCAACGATGAGCTCGCCCCCACGTCAGGAACATGCGGTGTCATGGGGACCGCGAGTACAATGGCGTGTATACTCGTCGCGCTTGGCCTCATGCCCTTCGCTGGAGCGTCAGCACCAGCTGTGTCGTCCGCGCGGTTGCGTATAGCCGAGGAAACTGGTCGCATTGCTGTCAATCATGCAACAAACAAAGTTCTCCAGCCTCAGACACTATTAACGCGTTCATCGTTTTTGAATGCAATAACGGTTCTTCAAGCCATCGGTGGTTCAACGAATGCCGTGGTGCACCTTATGGCCATCATTGGAAGGCATCCAAATGTTGCTGGCACTATCGACCTAAACACATTTGATGAAATTGGACGCAAGACACCACTGTTGGTTGATTTAAAACCCAGTGGCGATAATTACATGACCGATTTCCACAATTCGGGTGGCATGCTTTCACTTCTCTACGAGCTCAAGCCGTTGCTTCATCTTGATGCAACAACCTTCACGGGGAGAACCTTAGGCGAAGAACTAGCCATTGCTACACCCATGCGTGTACCGCGCAGTCTCAGCTGCATTCAGCCATTTGACGACCCGCTCTACCCGGCATCATCGCTGGTGGTACTGTGGGGTAATCTTGCACCCCGTGGAGCAGTCATCAAGGCAAGCGCCTCTAAAGATCGGCGCTTGTTGCACCACTCCGGAAAGGCCGTTGTGTTCAAGAACTCTGAGGATCTGGCCCGAAGACTGGACGATCCTGAGCTCCCCGTGACTGCCGAGAGCGTTCTTATTTTGCAAAGCATTGGGCCAAAGGGAAACCCCGGCATGCCAGAAGCTGGATTGATACCTATCCCGAAGAAGCTCGCAGCTCAGGGGGTTATGGACATGTTGAGACTTTCAGATGGAAGGATGAGCGGAACTGCTGGTGGCACCATCGTTCTCCACATCTCGCCGGAGTCTGTCGATCCATCATCGGTTCTGGGAATCGTGCGAGATGGAGACCTGATTGTATGCGACGCGGAGCGCCGCCTGTTAGACGTGGATATCTCCAAAGAAGAGATCGCTGCACGTCAACAGCAAAGACTGGCTTCCGCTGACTCCCCAGTCTCGGTGGAAGCCAGAGTTACTGTCAAGACAGAGAGGGGTTACCGTGGTCTTTACAAGCGATCAGTATTACAGGCAGATAAGGGAGCGGACTTTGACTTCTTAACTGCTCAGGGACTCCTGAACGAATAGTACCTTCAGTTAAGAACACCGTGCATCGTGATCAGCGGAAACTATCCTGAATACATGGACCAAAACCTGGCTAAGGAGACAAGACATGTACACTAGGTTGGTAGCTATTCGAATGGCTATATGAACGTTAGGTATCAAGCGGAAATCGGTTACAAATATATTTGCATAATTTTGCTATTAGGCGTATCTTTCATTGATTGATGCTACAAGAAGTTCTGACTTAATGATGAAAAGTCCTCGAAAATGTAGTCCATCCAACCCTGAGCATCTAAAGGCTCGCCGAGTAGGTTCTGCGCCAAAAATTGGTCCAGTTGGTCCTGCATTCCAGTCACTTGCGCCGTCTGTGCTTCTGGGTTTGAATAGTTAGGGCTCCGCATTTCCACACAAGGCTCATTGAAGCTCTCCGTAGCGCTACTTCGTGTAATGAAGGTGGCATCGCGCCGTGCAGCTTGCAATGTCCCGTTAGTATTTTGCCCTTGCTGACTGAGTTCCCTGTCTTTCACCCAACGAATCGTAAACCCTGCCAGCTTGTCAACAAGGTCTCTGCACCGCCTAGCCCGTGACCAATGCTCTCCAATGGCACTGAGCAGGCTTAAGCAGATCGAAATGTCAGTCATCAGCACATCCAGTCCAGCTTGCGTCGCAATGCTTGGGTTCATCCTGATGCAATATATCATTGAAATAGCACTGATGGTTATTGAGTGCAGGGCCGTCCAGCTAGCCGCAAGCATATCTCGTTTGTATAAACGATCATACAGGCGAATAGCCTGTATAGCGCTATCGTAACATTTCGTCAATGCGTCGGCAGACGGGTTTGGTATTGCTGGACTAGGGCTCATGAGGAGCATGCGTATGTTATGGTATCGCACCTGACAGAGAAGCCGCGGGTATGCTTTATCTGGTTCAGCAAGGGGTATGTCATCTGCCCATGCATCCAGGCGTTGTAAAACTTGTTCTTGCCATGCGTTGATATTAGGTATAGTAGGTAGCGCATAGGCCGGAGCGTCCCTGACAATGCTATTGGCTACATACTTGATTTCAGAATTGATTTTGGCAAGTGCAAATAGATGTGTGGCAAAACGCATATGCGATGGACTGGAATGCGCCTGTTCAGGATTTGGCATAGCGAGCGCATCATCTGATATGTCCTTTGGAAACTATAATTAGTTAGTCACAATCTCGAGCATCTCTGTCTTTCACATACCCGTAATTCGCAAGCCTCATCCCTCAAACCAATAGGCCTTCCCATTATTGTCGCAATGGTCCTATCTAGTGTATACACACACCAAAATAGCCTAGTTCTCATCTCTTGCTCGAATAACGATATACCAGATAAAACATTAATATTTCTCTGTAATCCCAGGTCTAAAAGAGCCGCTATGCAATGATAATTCAGGTACCAGATATTCAGCCTTGCCGATGGGTTATGGATCGCATAAATCGATAAAAGCAATAGACACTGTAAGCCCTGTAGTGAATTTTCCACGTTGATGCGATCAAAATATTGCATTGCTGCGATACCATAAGAGTCGCCCAGTACCCCAGGCCGCGGACGGCGAGAGCATACAGAAGCACCAATAGCGAGTACCATAAAAACCTGGAAAGCGGCGACACAGTCCGGTTCCGTTGGTTCATACATCTGGTCAAGCATGCTCATAAATGTTGGTTCGTGTAAGATCGGATACTGGGGATGGATGAAGTCAAAATAACTCGAATACAGATATCTGGCACCTTCTTTCGTTGAGGGTATGGGAAGCGGGCCTTGTATCGATTCGATAAGCTCACAAGGAAACGGTACATTAGCAGTACCTTCGCCATTGAAGTCTCTAAGCGCAGGCCCACCACCTGCCCTATCTGAGGACTGTAGCAAAACGCGTGCGAGGAAGTAGCCACTTGAAGGGCCAATATACCTTGGATCTTGACCACCGCCAAGTGCGATCAGGCCAATTTGATGAGCGGAAGTACGCGATGTTTCAAGTTCTCTATCATTTTCAGATGGTTTGAGGATACCGCTGAGGGGTTCCCTTGGCTGGCTGGATGATGTAACTGCTGTGGCATTATGGTCTGCAGTATCTACATCACGCGGGGCCTGTTGGGCAACCCGATTATCTATTGGATCAACATAAGATAGCTCGTTCGGAGCTGCCTCTGACCCAGATGCTGTGCTTGATGCGCCCAGAGATAGATCCACATCCGGGCATCTAGCCCGAATAATAGACTCTAGCCAGGCAGTGCGGTTCTTCAAAGCGGTTATATGTCTTCTTTCTTGTCAGTCATTCCTGAAGCATTATAGGCTATGTCTTACGCTCTGGGCAGTTCTCGTGTGCGAAGACTCGCACCATCTGTGCAAGCAACGCCCACATTCCTGCAATTGCTGCACGCTGGAATACCGCCATCGCACTAGGCAACTTTCAGTACAAGCCAATCTAGCTGTCTTTTGAGGGGCTTATACCCTTATCTTCCTCTTCTGGCAGCGGTGGCAGGCCAGACGCAGACGGGGACGATTCCGCCCTTCCCGTATTTCTAAATCCGACTGTTGCTGTACCTGTTCGCCCACTAAATCCGCCATTTCCTGGTTATGTTGCGGGGAAGTCCTTATGAATAGCAATCCGAAGAATATAACGGAGATGCCGTGCCAAGGCTTTTCCTCCACGGTGCCGGACCGAAACCGGCTCACGTGATTGCCGTGTATATAACTTGGGCGGGCGGGCGGGGGGAGTCCCGTCATTGTGCCAGCTGCGGAGTACTCCGAGTCATTGGGCGTAGCCATATAAAGATTGCATATTAACTAACAGCTCTTGCGTTTCCGCGACAAGACAACCCGCTTGAACAAAATGGCCGAAGAACGCGAAGGACAGGTTTATGTTGATGCAGCAGAGGCGAAACGCTTTGTGGAAGCCGTTCTACAGGGTAATGGTGTACCCAAGGGTAACGCTTCCATAGTAGCCAAGTGCCTAGTCGCTGCTGATCTCCGCGGCGTTGATACACATGGCGTTAATCGGATTCCATCCTATATGGAGCGGATTCGACAAGGGGTTCTTGATGCAAAAGCTGAGCCCGAAGTACGACAAGTCACACCAGTAGTAGCTCACGTCGACGGGCACAATGGTTTCGGTTTCCTCGGAGCGCACGCGGGTATGGCTGCTGCTATAGAATCGGCTCGTACCTACGGCATTGGCATGGCCAGCGTTGCGCACTCAAATCACTTTGGAATGAGCGCCTGGGTGGTACAGCAGGCCCTTGATGCTGACATGATGAGTCTAGTCTTCACAAACTCCAGCCCTGCGCTTCCAGTCTGGGGCGGCAAAAGCAAGCTCATGGGCGTTTCTCCCATCGCTTGTGGCGCTCCGGGCAAAGACATGCCCTTCATTTTGGATATGGCCCCATCGATTGCTGCTCGAGGCAAAATATATAAAGCCAAGAGGCGAGGCGAGAAGATCCCTATGGATTGGGCTCTGGACTCGGAAGGCCAACCAACGGATGACCCCGAAGCAGCTCTTGGGGTGTCATGCTTCCTATGGGAGGTCCGAAAGGATCAGCATTGGCTGTTATGATGGATGTATTCTCAGGTGTGCTATCAGGATCAGCCTTCGCAGGGCATGTCACCAACCCATATGATCCATCTAAGCCAGCAAATGTTGGCCATTTCCTCGTTGCTATCAAACCTGACCTCTTCCTCGACTTAAATGAGTTCCGGGAAAGGATGTCATATCTCTACCAGAGGGTTGTAGGGTCTGATAAGGCTGCTGGGGTGGAAAGAATTTACTTCCCTGGAGAACTCGAGCAAATTGCTCAAACTGAGAGAGAAAAGACGGGAATACCATATGTAAAGGCGGAGGTTGATGCTCTGAACAAGGAAGCCCGTAAGGTCTCAGTTATGGCTCTAGTTACAAAGTAATCCAGCGAACTGCAAAATCATTAGGTGGGTTTGTAAAAATAGAAAAAAAAAAAGTCAGTTCTTCGATTTTGCGCAGTCCTCAACGTTTGTGATATTATTGGTTTGGGTCCCCATGAATCTATCCCTCGCTATATCCTGGACACTCTGTCCATCGCTTCGAGGAATAGAGCAAGGAACGCAGTTGCTCATACTTCAAACATTCATTTAAAACCCCCCCATTTAACAGTCGAATCCCGAGTAGTTCCTCATAAGTACATTGAGATTACAATATGGGACAATTAAGCTTTATTCACCCTTAGATTCCATTCTAACGTAAGGATAAGGCTCGGACCACATCAATAGCCGGTGACAAAAGGATACGGGGGTCATTGTTAAATTTAAATCAGAGCTGAAGGTTATTCCGGCTCAAATCCATGTATCGGCGTCATATAGTCCCCAACTCCATGGTAATCAATCTCCTAAAAGTCAGATCTCGTACCTGTAGTCGTGTGCCATGTCCGCATCACCTCCCATATCAATGGGAACGCCCGCCTCAGGTTTCCCATATCTCCTATCCCTAGATGTATTTTCTTTGTATAACAGGATGCTCATGATGAGAGCCGCTAGTGCTGTTGTGAACGCCAAGCTACCCGAGACTATGTTACCCATCAAATAATACGGCGCATCCTTGCTAGGATATATATTGGACGCAGCTATGCCGACAGCGTGAGTCACAGCAATGACCACACCAATGCCGACACCTGCCTTGGTGTCGCCAGCGAAGGTAGATGCAATCCAAGCAAGAACAATAGGAAACGCCATGTATGTGCCCTTGAGGTTAGTATCAGCAGATAGCTCCCTAAAGGTTTAAGACAAAACTTACCGTAACAGCAAGCACACAAGCGCCGTACCTCATCTTCTCATCTTTGAGAGTTCCTAGCAAAATGTATCCTATGCCGGATAATAATCCCCCAATCATGATTGGAATGCCTCTCACATGGAAGTGATCAGAGACCCAGGCTGTAACTAGCAGAGTTGCATACGCTGTACCATACACAGGTGCTGTCATCAAATTTGCAGTGACAGATTCATAACCTAGCGTCTGAACGATAGAAGGCAAGAAAACAGCTGCAACTGCAAGGGACAATGACAAGCCTGAGTAAATGAGAACAAATAGATACAAGCGATAATCGAGGAATGCTCTGTTTTGTGTTAGCTATGATTCCCAAACACAAACAGAACCAGAACTCACCCTTTGACTTGAGCCAGGCTAACTCCGCTGTCTTCATTTTTGGTAAACCTATTGCGACGGCTCAAGATTATCACATATTCTTCGTCAGTGAACCAGTGTGACCTTTCTGATTCGGGACGCCCGGGTAGCATCCATAGAGTCAACACTCCGACCACAACTGTTGGCAAACCCTCGACTATGAACAAGGTTTGCCAAGAAGTTGGCCTTTTCAAGTGAGCCAAACCCACTCCGTATGCTATAAGTCCCGAAAGGACGCCACTCAAGGCGCTCATGCCAGCATATGCGGCAATACGCAAGGAGAGTTCCGACTTCAGGTACCAGAAGCTGAGGTACAGCGCACAACCAGGTGCAAAGGAGGCTTCAAAGACACCAAGGAAGAAGCGTACTGCTATCAGGCCCCTAGGATTGGTACATACGGCTTGCAAACAGCTAACAGCCCCCCAGCCAATTGCACATACGCCGAGCCATATAGATGGTTTCACAACTTTAAGCATCAGTCCGCCAATGGTGCCGAAAACGGTTGTTCCAATGTAGAAGGAGGCTGACGCAAGTTGATACTTTGGAGCACTGAGTCCTATATCCTTAGCAAGACCGATATTGCGAGCGTTTCCCATATTACTCCTATTACAAAATCATCAGTCAAGTCGTGGTTCCTTTACATAATTGAATGTCGTAAGTACCTATCAAGATAGGAGAGGAAATAGAGAAGCATGATCCAAACTAAGATCGTTCGGTCAAGTTTTCTAACAAGGTGGCGTTCTTTTGAAGCATGGTGGGCAGATGATACGGTAGCTTCCATAGCTTTCGCACTTTCGACATGGCTACACGCCACCTTCATTGAAGGATCCATACGGCCTTTCCCTTCGTTTTGTATTATTTTCTTCAATGTCTATCCTGGAAAATAGAAATAACAGACAGAAGTTGGGTCGAGTTGTATTGACAGAAATTTGGCCGTATATATAGGTGTAGAAGAAAGCAAATGCCAAGCCTGGGATGGTCTTCTCCAAGTTGGGGTCCCCGCACTCCCCAACTCACCCTCATAAGCCAAAGGCCTGCTCGGCTTGTACCGAATTGATAGCGGGCTTTCGCCGTGTCTCAGTATGTAGCATAGCTGCGGAAGGTACTAGCATGAGAGCATGATACCCACGGAATAGTCCGCTCACCCGATGGTCACGGGTATTTGCTCAACCTCAACACAACTCTGCGTAGTTATTATCGGCTTCACAACGTTTCCGCTGACGGGCGTAGCTCAAAATATGGCTTTAGGTAACGGAATCCGTCCATAGGTGCAATAGTGTTTCCAATGGCAGCATCTACTGCAAGGCACTTGTGGGTGGCGATGACGGGATTGGTCTGTAACTAAGTCAAATGTGTTTCGTCCATTACTGAAACAGTTATCCCCATGCTTAAGTTTTATCGAAAGAAAGATTCGCTTGAATTAGTCGATGCTCTTTAAACGCCGTCTGCGCATGTTTCCTGATTGACACAATGCTTTCTACGCTGTGGAACGAGCCCGCTCAAATCGAAGCCCAATTGTTTACAGCCTTGCCTAAGCCCTTCCGGCAACTTGGTCAATCCGAACATTCCCGAAATCAAAAACGCGGGCGACCGCTGGACTCATTTCTTGAGGGCCCGCTGGTTCGGAACGGGATCCTGTACCTGACAGATATCCCGTATGGTCGAATATTTGCTGTTGATTTAGTCAGTAAGAACTGGAAGCTGGTGATCCAATACGACGGTGAGCCTAATGGCTTAGCTTGGCACGAACAGCGCCAGAAGATACTAATTGCCGACTTCAAGTGTGGCATCCTGGAACTTGATCCAGAAACTCAGCAGCTGACGACCGTGATGGATCGCTTCAATGGCGAAAGACTGAAAGGGCCAAATGACCTAGTTGTCACCCGTGACATGAGTATCATATTCACAGATCAGGGGATGAGTGGGCTCCAAGATCCGTGCGGGCGGGTTTATCGAATATGTGCGGATGGCAAAGTCGACATACTTCTACGAAACTGCCCCTCGCCGAATGGTTTAGTCCTTGACGCTGCTCAGGCCAATCTTTTTGTTGCCATGACGAGGGACAACAGTATTTGGCTTGCTCCGCTATATCCCGATGGAAGTGTTCAACGTACAGGCCGCTTTTCAAGTTACTTCGGCGTGGGCGGTCCTGACGGCATGGCGATGGATACCGAAGGCAACGTATTTGTAGCACATTCGACACTAGGCACCGTCTTTGTACACCGAAAAGATGGAAGCATCATGGCACGGATCGCCACGAGACATGTTGGGTCAGGAACAACTAATCTGAATTGGGGCGGAGATAGGGGGAAGACGTTGTATATCGTTGAAAGCGAGAGTGGCTCTATTATGACAGTTGAATGGCATTGTCAGGGAATATGAACTAGCCCTGTACTTCGACATATCGCTACCGTAAAGAAAGTAGGGTCAGGCAGGCACTATCAGATAACTTCTGAATATATTTATCAGTGATCCGTCCAGGAATTGTAGATTAAGGGAATATTTTGTTCAGCGTGGATCCAATGTTATCAAAGCTGCTATTAACTACCATATCTCGTAAGCTTTATGGCAACCTATAGCTCGCTCTTGAAAGAAAACTAAGGAAAATTTACATACATTAATATGCCCAGTTTTGGTGTTGGTAACAACTGACGAGGAAATCCATTCTAGAGAGCTAGAAGCTATCGGCTGTCTGATCATACATCCATTTTGAAGACAGGCCACTCTAGCTAGGGGAGAGGGACCGAGAATGACGATGCTTGTAGTGAACATATTGGAGATAATATTTGTCCTAGATGGGAAAATACTTCGCCTTTCTTTTCCTCACTTTTGTTAGTGCAGAGGAATCGAGCTAGAAAAGAGGCAAAATTTCACTATGAAAGTCCCTTTCATTGCAATAATAGATAGAACATATAGTGTGTGCTTAAGAAGAGAAGATAGTGAAATTTAGAACAGGTGAGCAACATTAAGGGCGCCCTAAAGGTTTATTAAAGCCTCGAGATGGTGGAGGAGAGGATACATGGGTGAACGAGAGGCTGAACGGGAGCCAAGGCCGAGAGCCCCCACCAAAGCTCTGAAAACGTGGGCTAAACGCCAACACTTTGGTTCCCCCAACGTCATCCATGAAATGCTCTACAGTATAATCCATAATTTAGTTATTGCACAAACCGGCTGTATATCATTCTCGATAGCTTTAATCAAGTATCAAACTGCCCCCTCTACATACTACCCACAACATCAATTGATTGCTCGAGCTACTCATCTGAATGGCTGAGGACCTCTAATCTAATACTTCGTTCGTCAGTTGGAACGATGGCCTCCACCAACAGATCATCCGAAACCACTCCTCTCCTTCCATCTCCTGCTCCAGTTTCGCCCGAGCCCTCACGGAAGCCGCCTCGAAATGTGACTTTCAATCCGAATCCAGCGGTAATTTCGCTGAGCGGTGACACGACCGCAAAAGTTCGTACCACGCAGAATGCTACGGCACTTGCGCAGCCTAATCATACTTCGAATCTAGCCACACCTGCAGGACCGCCTGTTCTTACGGCGCTGAATAATAGGTTGAGGCGGAGAAACAGTTCTGGTTCGACCCTTGTGAACTTTCAATCCACCCCAGTACCCAAAAGCGGCCCTCAAAGATCGACCAAGAAAACAGAGAAGCTTCAAATCTTGCCCAATATAGTATGGGATCTCCTTTTGCCCTTCCCTTTCGCTACAGCATACTGATCTGCGCCATATAGGAACCTAGAGATGATGGACCTGACGAGGAAAGTGGGAGGGAAGTATATTCACAATATACACGCATCAAGGACCCAACGGCTCGACGTGATGCGGCACGGCTAGGAAAAGCAGATAGGGATGTTCTGCCTCGTGTAACAGCATATTGTACGGCCAACAAATATCAATTGGGTGATATGATGCGATATTTTACTGGACGGAAGTCGAAAGGTGCTAAACCGAAATTGTTTGACGAATGCCTATACACTCCTTATAACTACAAAAAACACTCAGATCAACCATCTCGAAGGTCTATCGAGGTGCAGTCAATGCCTGCGCAAGTATGGCAGAGGAGACACTCAGACAGTGCTATCGAAGTAGATGACAATAATCACCAGAGGAGGGAGGAGTTGATTGATCAGCATACAGAAAGTGGAGATGCTAGCTTAAGTAATGGAGACCACACTGAGCCCAATGGTCGGCATTCCGAAGCTGTAGAACGACGAATTTCAGAAGAATCTGTACATCATCCCGAAAGAGACGCCGAGTTTGACACCAAAGTCCACACGCCAGAAGTTTTCCTTTTCGAATATGGAGTTGTGGTCATATGGGGCATGAGCATAGAGGATGAGCAGCGATTCTTGAAAGAAATTGGGAAGTTTGAGGTTGAGAAGTTGGCAGCCGAACATGTCGAGGAAGAATGCTTCAACTTTTATTACACCAAAGAGTACCAGGCGCGAATATATAACGATTTCATTACATTGCGAGAAAAGAACGACTACATGGGAAAGTTGGCAATTTCGCACGCATTGGCGCAGAGTGTCAAGGTAGGTGAACAATTGGATATAAAGTGGGCAATCAGCTGATTGGCGAACCAGACCTCCCTGTTCGAAGAATTGGTTGACAACACAATCGAACAATGCAAAGATATCCCCACTGAGATCGCGAACACTGGTAAAATATCACTTACCGGCAAAGAGATCAATATGCAGATTGGGGAGCTTTTCATATTGCGAATCAATATCCATCTCAGTGGCTCGATTCTAGATAGCCCAGAACTATTCTGGACTGAGCCGAAGCTAGAGCCAGTCTATAACGCCGTTCGAAGTATGTCTCTTGTTCTCCAGTTGCAGTTTGACTGTTAGCAGTAACTTATAGATAAGGTGCTAATAAAATTTGTGCAGATTATTTAGAAATGGAGCAACGCGTGAAGCTCCTTACCGATCGACTGATAGTCATAAAGGACCTCCTCGAAGTGCTTAAAGACCAGTTAAGTCACGGCCACGGAGAAAAACTAGAATGGATTGGTACAGTAGCTTCGCCATTTTCCAACTGTCTCTAACTTACACTCTATTAGTGATCGTGCTCATCGCCGCTGAGATTCTCGTGGCGATTGTAAATATAGTGGTGGACTTGTATGCTGGCGACTCGTGAGCATTCTATTTTAGCAGGGCGTTTTGCAGGATAGGAACATGGATGCATAGCAAGTTTACATGATCTTGTATAACGCTGGGAAAAGACCGAGCGGGTTGGATTCTATAAATGTATATCACTTCATAAGGCCAGGCTTATTATGCCTCCTGTTTTTCCATACAAATTCAACAGCTGAATCGAGAATCTCTCAGACGAGTATAACCTCGATCACGCACTAAGAAGATATTTGTCAATGAGCCCCAAAAAAAATACATAATCGCGCTCTCGCGCTCCCCCCATAACTCGGGTTTTTATTCCAAAGCACCCCAGAAGCTTCAGTCGCCAACCCAACCCGTGCGAACCAGCAAACACAAGCTCCAATACCCAATTTAGCAGACCAAGCAGACCAAGCATCATACAAAAATAAATGATTGGCATATCTGACTTATTATCATCAAAAAAGGTCAAGTGTTCAAGTCCCTCGTTCGAGCATTACCTGCCTCCTTCTTTCCTTCCACTAAATATATATATATATATATATATATATATTGGCGACAAGGATACCCCCTAAAAAGTATTTCCCATCTATTTCGTTCAAAGGTAGACGCTCACGCGGGGGGGGGCATGCTGGTTTGGAGGATGGGATCACGATCACGCGGCGGGGGAATGAGAAGGATATTTCTTGCGGCCGCATGGCTGGCGTTGGGAAACATTCCCATCAGGCGCTGAAATGTAATGCGGGAAGGGGGTCTTAGGCGACCACAACATAGGTGACGAGAAGAAACGGTAGTTCTTGGTGATAGTGATAAATAAACACTAACGATTAGAGCAGTAACATAGAGGAATTATTAATATGCGCCTTGTAGTCGGAAAGGTAGAATCATTTCGTATTCCCATAACCGCATATCTGGGTCTATTCACTCAGCTAAAATCATCAAGCATGCTTGCTTTCCCGCAACCTCCTCATTTCCCCCCTTTCCCGTGATGCCGCTATTCAGTCATCCAACAAACAAAAAAGAGATACATCAATGTAGTCAGCCTGTCCTGGCAAAATGCCCATGTGTGATATCAATAACCGGATCCAGAAAACAAGAAGGGTATGTCCGATAAAGCTGCCCGCCCGAAAGAGCCCTGAAACGGTATAATAATGTACAAAATAAAGTGTATCTGGTGCTGAAATGCGTAAAACCGGCCGTTTGTCGTGACTCCGTGGTATATATGTGAAAAAATTTAACGTGGAATATAGACAGATATTCATAGCGGTGCCGAGAAGAGGAAGTGCCAGTGCCATCATTTAGCTCTCCTCCATGATACCAATATCACCACCGCCTTCCTCTCTCCACTCTCGGCTGCGTTCCGTGAGCCTCTTAACACCACCCACTCGTGCAGCCCAGAGACTTTCCACTGGCGTTCTGAAAGTGTATCCTCTCTGGCTACTGATGACGCCAATGGCTTGAAGGACTGCTTTCCTACTGTCTCTTCCGAAGACTGCTGGATGGTTGATCCATTCCAGGCTGGACTCGAGTTCGGCGTCAAGAGCAGCTACTGTAATTGGGTCGATACCAGGAGAAGTTGTACCCATTGATAGAGCATCATTTGATTGATGACGAGGAATTTGGGCGGGTGGATTATGTGATGTTGTGGTCGATGTTGGCGATGGTGTCCGCTGGTTCTCAGGAGTGGCCGTAGATATAGGCGAAGAGGCTGTTGTGCCTGAGGAAGGATTTGGTGATTTCATCTGAGTTGGAGGGATGGGAGGAAGACCACCTTTCCCAAGACCTTTGAGGATTGTTCGTGTTTCGTTCAGTAGATGCTGGGCACGATCGTGCTGACCTCTGGAAACAAGAGTAAGAGCACGGGTAAGCATGTCGGATGTGAGAAGTTCCATTCGTCGCTGTACAACAAGTGGGTGAGGGGGAATAGGAGGGGTATTTGGCCAGGCGGACTTCTTCTGGTTTGGTGTAGCCGGAGGAAGCATTGTAATTGCGAGAAGAGAAGGCCTTGGTAAATGCGTAAGGGTACCATCACGAAGAATATCTCCCCACGTAACATCAGCCTGAATCAAGGGCACCTCTTCGACTGAAAGTGTTCTTTGATCCTCTGAATCCAGAGGTCCACCAAGAGCCTCCAGGCCTGAGACAATGGATTCCCAAGGATCCTGAGGTAGTTGATCCTGCGAAGCATTATCGGGAGCTATGACTAGCTGTACGAGGATGTCTCGCTTGTCACCAAACCTTAGATCACCTAAGGAAGCCTCAGCATCTTTGCCAGTCGCACGTTTTGTAATCTGCAAAGCTCCACTGATCTTGACAAACTTTGCGGGCGAACCTTCTGGAAGTCTGAGTTTTAGCTTCACATTTTGGTGAGACATGGTCTGAAGCGCGCCTAGACAGCCACCAAGACACTCTCGAAGCATCATCCAATCTTTGACATATGTATAAGATGCCTTTGTGCGGGTCGATAGCTCGATCATGGTGTCAGGCTTATGCGTCATGCCTAATCCAAACGAGTGTATCGCGATCTTTGCAGCCTCTGCTCTTGAGACAACAAAATCAACACTCTCAGCATCCGAGGTAGAGGAATCGCTGATCAAAAGAATTGTAGCTATTGGGTTATTAGACCTTCTCTGCATGAGCAAGTCCATCGCCACATTGGCACCATCAACCACATCAGCACGGTGACTCTTCTGTCCTACAGGTCTGATAGAAGCGAGTACCCCTGTCCACCCGTTCCACGTCTTCGTAGTCATACCAACAAGTGGCGCTGCACCGCTGCTCGATCCAAATGTTACCAGGCCCATGCGGTCACGTTCCCCGAGATTTTGCACCATAAATTTGAGAGCATCTCGGACTAGGCTGATCTTGACTCCTTGCATGGATGAAGAAATGGGAACCACAACGACGATATCGATGGGAACATGAACCGCAATAGGCAGTCTGGTACTTCTAGCATTGGTATACTCGGTTGGCGCCGTAGTTGCGGATCGTCCAGCTCCATAAGAAGAAGAATTAAGTGACGAGACTCGCTTTGGATTGTTCACGCGCTGCCAATCATCCTCCTCCTCAGAAAACTCGTAATCTGGACTGCGAATTGGGGATCCTTCGACCGCATTGAGATCAAGAAGAGCTTGTTGCCACAGCTTCAATTGATTTCGGTTCTCAAACTTGAGATGAAATGATGGAAGTTCCGCGACGGATAAACTGAGAGTTAGTATATTCTCCTCAGTAGGTCTAAGGTTGGCAGCTGTGATTTTCTCGGTTTGGCCGAGGTTTGCTTTGCCTCCCGATTCAGTGACCTCGTTCAGGTGTTTCTTAATTAGAATAGATCCCTTAAGAGTGCATCGCGTACTCTTGGGCGGAACATTCGACTCATCCCATGATTGCTGCGCGACTGGGATCTTTTTCTCTTTCACACAGATGAGCATCTCAGCAAAGAGAAAGCATTCCAATTCTTGCCACGATTGTTTATCCTTACCAACACGAATAGTTCCGTAAAGACGTAGTTTACCAAATCTTGCACTTATTAGCAATTGCTCGTTCAGTTTAATTTGCATCTGATGACACTCACCGGTTGAAATCAAGCCCATGCCAGTTTTCCACACGCAGTCGTAGACTTTCAGTGATTTCGTCCAAGACCTCCTGTGATTCATAAGGATAGAACCGAGGAGCACTTTGTGCGGGTGATGGTGGTCTTGCGTAGTTCTCCTCGACTCTAGTATTTGGCATGGGCGGTGCACTACGCAGATCATCTGGATCAGGCCGCCATTTATTGTCCGGCACTTCAATAGTAATCAAGCATGTTAAAGTCTGCTGTTGTCGGGAACGGTTCAGTGTAGGAAATTCTGATCGTACACTGACGAACGGTGACGGGATTGGATTCCTCGTGACACTTGCTCTGGGACTAATCAAATTTGTCTCCATGGCTTGAACGTCGTAGTCATGGCGCCGAGGAGGACCGCTAACTGCAGTCTCAGGGTATCCAACAGACGATCCTGCGCCAGTAGCTTCTGAGTCGTTACGGTTATGTGAGCCCCGGCCAGTCGTGTATCTTTCAGCTCGGTCACGGCTATCACGGCTGTCCCTACTGCTGCTGCCGCCATGGCTATTTCTGCCGTCTCTGCTGGTATCTCGCAGGTCACGAGATCCTTGCCGATCTTGTCGATTGCTCGACTCTCTACTCTGTGGCCGTACCGTCTGGTTATCCCACGCAGTAGGTGTAGGAGTTTGTTGTGATCTGACGGACTGGTCGCTGTTGGCAACTGATCGAACGATTGTACTTAGCTTCTCTAAACAATGGACAAGTCTCGTTAGCTATCAGCAGGCACTGGAACAGAAACCACTTTGTAAAGATCTTACCGATATCTAGAACATTTCCTCCCCTGCTTGTATCAAGGCCTAAAGGTGCATTGCAAGTTGGACAATACTGCGAGTCGAACTCCTTAATGTATTCGTAAAAACATGCTTCATGAGAGACGTGAGCACAGGAGAATTGAAGGATTCGTTCGCCGCGAAGGGTATGTTCCAATGGCTCCTCGCATACTGCACATTCGCTACCAACGAATGTTCTCTCCCGTCGAGTCCGACTTCTGTCCGTGTCTAACATTCCAGCCATTCCTCCACCTGATCTCTTGCGCAGTTCACTCGATCCCGTACTCCCTTTCGACCTTTGTGTGTTCGCCGACGAAGTAGATTTCCGAGCATGCGATGAGTCGGTGGTGTGAGAATCTATGGGAGCAAGGTTAGGTTGAACAAAGTCAAGAAGGTCTAGAGGGGCCAGGAGAGGAAAATTGGAGCGCACCCTTTTTGGGATGGGATCCTGCAGTGGCCTTGCCAGGTCCCTCCCTAGTTCCCTTTCTCCTTGGTTTTTGATCCCTGTTGTTGAGGAGCCCAAGCTCATACAAGGCCGAAACTGTTTCCACTTGCTGGGCTAGTTGCTTCTGTTCCTTTGCTGCCGGGTTTCGGTTGGAAGAGTTATGGCCGAAGAAAATCGACATGTAATTGTCTCGTCTCAAGCTCCTGTATAGCCAATGATTTCTATCACAAATTTACACAGGCTTGAATGTCCGGTGGGCGATCGCGGTTGCTCTCTAAGACAACGATTTCCTATAGCATCTCCAATATCGCGATCCCAGAAATTGCCGACACAATTGGCACAAAAGGATATCCACTAGCATCCACTGTTCATTCGAGGGAGAAGATCGCAACAGCAGCTGCCACCGGATGAATCCTTGGAAGCCTTAGCTATTGATGGGAAGTGTATAAGATAGACGGCGGCCAGGGAAGAGACTAAGTTAATTCTCTGATCTGCGCGTTTCTGCAGCGGAGCAGACAGGTGAATACTGTAGATGGTAGAGATGCGTAAGTCCTATTGGTCGCAAAGGCCGGAAATGTTTTGCTGTTGCGCGCCCAGAGACAACTGGGGATGGGAAGATTGTTGTGTTTGAGGATATGACTCCTGAGCAAACAGTAACGGCCGGTACGCTACAGAAGAAGCGAGGATGTGTTTGGGGATAGTTGCAAGAAAGATAGAGAGAAGTGATAGCAAAACCGCGGGCGGGTTCATAGGAAATGGAGTGAAGTGGAGTGCAGTGCAGCGCAGCGCACTGCAGCAGGGCAATTCTGAATGAATGGGCCAACCTGCTAGCATTAATGACGGGGTTTGGCAGGGTCCCCCCTTTGCCTGTGCCCTGGTGCATGTTCATGGTCCTGAATGCCCTTGTAGCTCGGACAAGTGTGTAAGTATTATTTTTTTGCCATTGACTTGAGCCCGTTTGGGATAGGTACCTGGGATGGGTGGATGGAGTGAGTTAGGATGGGGTGGTTTTTCTCTTTGCCTACTGTACAGCATTCGGAAACTTGGGCGAAGTTTGGTAAGGCGGGGCAGTCAAAGGGAAAGTTTACAGGGGGACAAGGGGGTTATGCTACAGGGATGTAATGGTGGCCGATGGTACTGTAGCCTGCCGGTCCCGGGTCCGCAGTTTACTTACTAGTACTGTAATGGGTAGTGGGTAGTGAGCGGTACAACAGAGCTGGCTCGTCTAGTCTAGAGCAAGCTCCCCTTGCGGCATTAGACGCGGTTTACAGTAGCACCATATTCGCAAACTATTCCCGGCGCAGTTCTTTCTTGGGGGGGAGGGGGGGGAGGAAAGGGTGGTGGAAGAGGCCCTAGTTTCAAAAGGTCACACACACAGTACCCTACCAAGTATATTCCCATCCTTCAGGCCACATGCGCCTCTACTTGTAGTGTGTGTGATGCACTGTAAATCAACCGTTTTGGCGCTGCTTGACTTGCTCTTTTCCTCCATCACTATAGACTCTAGGTCCCAAGTCGACTTTGTATCTAGGTACTTAGTTCCAACACAATGCTACAGTACAGTTACTTATTGCTCCGTATACTATCAGACACTATCAGAATTCAGGTCTTGAATGCGCCGTTCCCGTGCGTTCCCGTGTGTATCAATCAGGGCAAGGGGATCCATTGGCAGATTAGGCTACTCCCGCCTCATTCGAGCTTTCAGTTGCGCTTTGTTATTGGAACAGCTACTTTGCCGTGACAGAGTGAAATCTGGTTAGACACTGTCCTTCTCACCATGCCGTCCCGTGTAATCTAGATTTGGGTTTTGCGCGGTCGTGATGAGCAGAGGGGGGCTACTGGTGGTGAATGGTGGCTGTTCGCGATGCGCATCAGTGTGTCTGCTCGATATTTATATCCGCGGTATCGTTTCCGATACGATTCAACGGGTTCTGATGTGAAGTTCGTCGATCAAGCTAGAAGAAAGATGACAGCGGCATGGATCAAGGTACAAAGAGAAGAAAAAACAAGTATACAGTAAAGTAAAATACTTTTGAACGCAAATTGTGTGGAGAAAGTTTGATGTTGGAGAGTGGAACGGCCTCCGCTTCACTGACAGGCAGGTTATACAGTACGCGGAAATATAATTACCAGCATGATGGGACAGTAAGGAGAGGATCTTTGAGTCAATGATTTACATTAAAGAGCCCCCTTTTACGAGGTTTTGAGGTAGAACATGGGGGGCGAATTGGGTAATATAAACGTAAACTCGAGATGGATCCAGGAATAATCTGCGGATTCTTTCTTCCCTACTCTCTCTCTCTCCCTTGCGCAACCCTGCTGCATCGGATTTTATCTACTTTAGACCCATTGTCAAGTACCAGCACCAGCCCCCTTTTCCAGGGTTAAACTGTTCATGATTCAAGCACACACCCTCTCTCTCTCTCTCTCTCTCTCTCTCTCTCTCTCTCTCTCCATTGTTTGCCATGAGGCATTCCACCCATAGAGTATTGTATGAGCTATCCTCAGGACCAGTCTCCGCGATCAACAAGAGCTAAAAGAATGACTATTGTATGGGAAATAGGCCTCGATTTCTTTAGCCCGTCTTGTAAAATTATTCTGTACGTGCTTTTACCGCGTCTAGTCTAGAAAAACATTGGCGGCGGGGCGATCCTCTTTTCTTACCCTGTCTCCTCCTGTCCTTCCCTCCGGATGGGTACTGCAGCACAGTAAGGGCATCTTTGCGCCGGTACCAGTTCCAGAACCAATATCTGTACCTGCACCAGCACCAACCAACAGGGGTGATGAAAATGCTTTGCTAGGCTATGAAACAGAAAACAAAAATCAATACAAAGTATACTCACTCACTCACCTTCATCCATATACGCCAAAATACAAATCCAGAACAGCTTGCATACGAGGGAATGGACGAGCTCTCGTTTCATCTCGTCTTGTCTTCCATCCCAGGAGGAGGGCATTTTAGGCCTCACGTGCCGTCATCAAGCATAAGCGGTACTGTAGTCCCCAGGCCACCAACTGCACACAGTGCAGGTACAGTTATCTTTCATCTTCAGTACAATAGTCACAACGGGCTGGCTCTCTTCAACTGCCGTCCTCCTCCACTGCACCTCAATTGGGCATCTTATCTGTACTGTACTGTACTGTACTGTACTGTACTGTAATCTGGAGGAACTCTGCTGTGCCCTTACAGCATTGCGCAATCCTCCTTCAGCTCGAAACACGAAAGATGTTATCCTCCAGCCGGTTTCCAGCCAACCACGACCAGGTGTTTGTCTGAAGTTGGCTTTGCATCCCCCAACATAATAGTAAGAATTTAAAAGAAGATGGCTGGGGGGTTGGCAATCAACCTTTCCTCTCGGTGTACAGTAACGGTTTTATCCGCAGTGCAAACATTCCAACCACCACCATAATCATCTTCCATCAAATCGACCCCCTTGACGCCTTCCTAATGGGTTGGCCAGTCTCCACAGGACCATGTGGCAGCCACAGGCACAGGAACAAGATCGCAACGGAGATCCCACCTCAATAATACAGGTGATAAGTTGGAATCCCTTGGCGGAACCGTTTCTGCCAACCTTGCACCACTTATCATGTTTCAAGAAATGTTACAACAGAATCATATGCAGAATAATTGATTACCAACAAGTATTTCTATGCTCCATGCGATCACCATTCTCAATGCTTTCCACCTTCAAGAGTCTACGCACCGGTTCGGCGTTACTTATCGACGTAAGCAAAAAGTAAGCGTGGGTACCTATATTGTGTGTGATCGCGCTTGAGGAGGCTGGTAACTACACCACTTCAATATCTAACGTTTGGAAGCGACAAGTCATCACCATAAATGGAATCAGGAACCCTTGAACAAGCGCGCTCATTTCAATATTCATCAGCATGGCTGGTCTCATGCCCGACCGAACCGTCCAGTCATCGATGCTGATTAACACCCAAAGTTGTTCCGCGCCTCACCAGCCTCAATCTACAATCCTACATGTACATCATCACACGCAATCTCTCTTGCATCCATCCCATTCATTTAAAAATAGCTAATTAGATGAAAGTTTGCCCTTGCAGATGCGACGACTGCCGTTGGAAAATCATCCGCAATCCTTTGACCAAGAGATGAACTCGCATTGAAGCTTTGGTACCTTTCCCAACTGATGCATTCTCGTCTTTACGTGCCCCTTCGATGCTACACAATCTTTATCCCTATGCTTTATCCTGCTGCGCCATGGTGGCAGTGGCAAACCCCTCCTCATGCAGAGCGTCAGTAAGAAAACTACCTCGTGAGACGCCTCTTATATTTTCAAGGAAGAGGCTCCAAATGGCTTAATAAAGTCGGGAAAGGTACACACCATTTTCCAAATAACCACGTGGGACATCAAATCTCCCATTGGCTTATCTATCAATGACAGGTACGTTCTGCTGTCTCTCATGTCAGGACCTGCGTCGTACTGACGGTTGGCGTGGCCTTCAATACCACAGCAACCAGAGGGGCAACTGCCAGACTATCAATTGATGCTGATCTTAGTTCTGCTTACATCAGCTCTAGAACTTGAGGATACTCGTGATAAAATTGCTGCTTCAGAGCATGCAGCCACATCAATGGTTATGACCTGGACACTTACTGAACACTATGGAACGTCTCAAACATTAATGCCCATTCTATTCAAACGTAGCAGTTGAGACATGTTTTATTCTCTCCAGCCAGAAATGAAGAATTTTGTCCGGGCAATATTGCTCCTCATCCATAGGCTTAATCAACGGACGATGCCGTGATGATTGTACTAGATGGACCGGCACACAGCTCCACAACAATATCGTTTTCGCGTGGCTCTGACATATGCGTTTTCTAGTTTCGTTAGCAGACCTTCTAGCTTGAACTAATGGTTCGGTGGCTCAGCCTAGGTTCAGCCCAAAGTCCCACTTCATGTTGTGTATCGAAGGGCTTTGGCTAGTCAACCACAAGTAGGCCCTATTCAGTTCACTCATTTTCTTGTTACATGAGATGGGATTTGTGTCACGCCGTCGCTGGATTTGCCATATACGTCGGGTTTTTAACAGCAAAGGATATTACAAGGTTCATGAAATATCTCGTGGAACAAGGGCAGTTTTTAACGGCCCAAGCTTGACCAAAGCACAATACGCTTAACACTTATGCACGGTTAATCTCCTTTCGTCTGGAACAACATGAAATGTCTCTAATATCGGCAGCATTGCTACGAATCAGGATCAACAACAGGAGATGGTAATGTGATGCCCTATGGGAATGCTACAAATGGGGCTTGTCGGCTAGCCCGTACATGTCACCGATCATAGATGTTGCGCTGCAGTAATTTTGACCCTTATAGATCCCTATTGGGATGTAACAAAGGATCACGTTGCTATCACAAACATCAAGCTGCATTTTCCCGACTTTTAATAGCCGCTATCGTCACCATATATTGAACACCTCTGCGAATGATTAGTTAGGTCGTGAAAGGTGCATGCATCACAAGGCAGAGCTTGGACTCCGATCCTCTTCTTTGTCGCGTTCTTGGAAAAAGGTAAACAAATCAACCATATTGCAAATGACACTGTACAATATGTCTACAGTACCTTTTTGTCATATAAACTACTTTCTTAAGTGCTAATAAGAACGACAGTGCACCTTAGCTCTGTACTTTAAGGAGGAAATAGGGCAGGGCTGCAGGGCTAAATCGGAACTTAAATGCCCAGTCTACCAGTGTGGATTTCAGCCATTGCACTAGGTGGTCTACCAGAAAACAATTTTAACACAATCTGCCCAATCATGCTTTTTAGCTGCTTCAAGACGGCATCTTTGTGGATGTGAGGCTAGAAGGCACTAAAGGCTTCCTTGCATCTTCATTTCCATGTGGAACTCACGAGTCAGCGACCAGGTGGGACGGCAATCTGTTTTATTCGATGAAAGATTTGCCTTTCTAACAGGGAGAGAACTAAGATTCTCAACATCATACATGAACACGACAGCACGAGGTGCGACGTACGGCATGTCTCAAGATGTGTAATGTATGAAACTTACTCGAGGTCTCGGTCAGTCCGGAATAGATCCGAGATAGAGCCATGAATATCTCAATGGCGTCATGACACTCCTTTCATGCAGAGCTGAACTTTTTTCGCCTCAATAGCTCCAAATTTACGCAATCAGTTTTCGCGAAAGCTCCAGGTCAAAATTTGACAATTGCATATTCTTTTAGTAGACACGCGGATACGGATAGGAAAGTCTAAAGTTTCCAAGCCGAAATCTTAATTGGATCGCCTACCTAGTCGCCACTATTGCATTCTTATTCTTATTTTTCCTGGGGGACAGCTTGACGCATCAAAGCTTGACATACATCAAATCTCCAAAAATCCTGCTTTGTCGAACTTGTTTAGTGGATGCCTTCAAGTCCCAAGTTCATATTTCAACAAGCGGCCGGCCTCCTTTTGGGATGCTGCCGTGTGTGTTCAAGGATTCAACCCCGCAACTCGCTTCTCCCAACGGCTGGCCATCCGCGGCCTTCCTCGTGGGCACCGAGTTTCATGCTTCGCGTATACCCGCAATCAATTATTCATATCATTGCGAGGCAATTTCTGTATTCGCCTTCCCGTGCCAATTCGGAAATGAACATAGTCATCAGAGCTGCGATGGACCCTGATTTCTTCCTCTTTAGTTGAATTACGGTCCCTATGTTACTTAGTGATATGCATTGATAGCGAGCCGCGTGCCTGACTATTGATGTGTTTCCCATGTGCTGCTCCCTTACTATACGTTGAAAAGCCCATCCAGTAACTGGTCGGCCTTGGCAGAAGCCGAGAACAAGATCTTCCGCGGATCATTATGATGACCGATCTAGATAACCTGACCAGGAGGCGATGAGACGAGACTGGGCCACTCACTGGCTTGCTAGAATCGTTTGAGCAGAAGAATTGAAAAGCCTTTTTCTTGAGAATTAATATCGTTGGATTTTACTATACTGTACATTGAGGAAGAAGACTGATCTAAGGGACTGACTGGAATCATGAACTACACCCACATCCACGTCCCTGTGCGCCCACGTCCACGCCTTCATGGTGGCTGCCACGCAGAGTCAGCATTCTCAGACAAGCTGCACAATCGAGCCGCCCCTTGTAACTATATCCCGTCCTCTCTAATTTCATGACCAAATCGTCCACGCCCACAAACTCTATTTCTACGTCCGTTCACAACCAAATCAATCGATAGCCCAAAGACATCCAAGATCAATTTCACAACACTCATTCCCCCCATAAACCCACCAGCCAACCAGAGCCGATCATCAATCAACCCGAACCATAAAATCACAATATAACCCCATCGATTGTCCAGAATGCCCCTCCGCATTACCTGGATCCTGTTTCAAAACCCCTCCCCTCCCCTCATCTTGACCTGGCAGTGCCAGGCAAGGCAGAGGGGGATCCCTCCTTCCAAGTCCCAAGCACGTGGATGTGAAGAATCTCGACTTAAGGATTGCGCCACGCAGGAGTCCAGATAATTCATGCTAGAAGCTGGAACCAGGGAGCTGAACCCAAAAAGCAAAAAGAGGAAGATCAGGATCATCAGATTCCCTACTAAAAATAAATAAAAATTAACTTGCCATATCGTACATGAGATGCTCAGCTCGGCGTTCTAGATGCTGCCTAGGCGATCTAGGGGGAAAACAGATGGGTAGAGGGACACGGCGACGAGATGAAAAGAACTCTTGCCCGATGGCCATCTTGATTCTGGATATCTTGGTATACCGGCAGTATGAAGAGCTATATCACTGACGACGTTATTATTATCGCCTGCGGCAACTATTCAACCAGGACATATCTCCGCGACCAAGGAAAAAAAAAAAAAAAAAAAAAAAAAGGGTAAAATCGACACTTTGTTCAATGGTAGATAAAAACTACATGCCGTGCTGCGCAAAACCAAATCACTCTTCCCCCCCCCCTCCCCCCCACCAAAAGAACGCTCAATCAGAAAGCCCAACCAACCCGCTAAAGAAACAAAAAAGAACAGACACACACACACACGCACACTCATACACGCACATACATTTCCCAGCAATCACCAGATCTCGAGTTGCGATGGCGCGCACGGACGCAGTCACACAGCCCGAGGCCTTGCGTCCTGCAGATATCTACCGGCCTCTGCTCTGTCTGAGCGTACAGATTCACAGTGCGTTAGGGCACTTCTTGGATCGAGATTCGCGCGTGAAGCAGATCTGGATTGTTCTATTTGGATTGCTTTCTCTTTTTTTGCTTCTTCTCGCATTGTTCACCCGTTCACCGTAAGTCCGGTGGCGTTCTTTTTTCCTCTCTTTTGGGCTTCTTCTGCTTTCATACTATGTGGTCTGTGTTGTGTGTTTCTCTAGAGTGGGGCGGGATTTCCTCTTTTTGGGAAGGGGGGGGGGGGGGGGGGGCGTTGTCTTTGATATATGAGGTGGGCGGTGAGGTGGTGGTGCTGGTGGTGCTGCTTTGTTAGTTACGGGAGTTCAAGGTTCAAGGTACGAGGTTGGGGTTAATATCGATGGGATGGTTAGTTTCGTGCTCGAGGTAGATTGCGGGTGGAAGGGTGGAAGGGTGGAAACCTGGATGTAAGGAATGGGGTGAGGCTTTGATCGGGCTTAGAATGGGTCTACCGTTTCCTACGAATATTTTGCATATCGAGTAGATGCTGTAGTGCAAATGAGCATGTTTCTCAGTTCATTGTTTGCTTTCATGATTAGTATATGCGTATGTCGAGTTATGTGTAAACAAATCATGATTCTGGCTTTAGGCTTTGCTTCCAAGATTTTCCTTGTTCCATCCAAGTAGACAAGGCTTCATATTAAACTCATATTCCAGAGGTATCTGAGTTAATACGGAATATCTTTGCTCTCGACTACATCAACTCTATCTCCAACAAGATATAGATGTCATGATAGAGAAGAAATTCCACACGCTTATCTTGTCCCCCAAGTAACAGTCAGCTGGTAACCTTCCTAGAAAGTTATTAAGCCATCTTCATAAATTTCATATTCCTCTTGTCCGCAAGCCAATTTACTTTGGACAACTGAATCGAATGATGCCCACTTCCACCAATCGTTTTAGTAAATTCATATGATCACTCCTTTTCATCTATCGTGAAACCGGGTCTGGAATCAGTGCTAGGCGTCACAGCATTTTCTTCCCCCGTTACAAGCTGTCTCTTCTCTGTCCTCGTAGCAATCCACAAGAGACCCGTAGTCCATACTCCAAGGGCAACGCTCGTAGCTATCATCGCCCACATCCCGCGCGTGAAGTATGGAGCGTAGGTTGCGGCATAGAAGACGATCGACCACCACGCGTTCACCGCACCAGACATCATATTCATGCTGCCCAGGACCACAGCGCGGAACGTCTCGTCCTCATAACGCATGCAGTCGTTCGCCCACGCGAAGAACGTGGCCTGACATGCATACACGGATCCAGCGAGGTAGTATGCCGTGAACGACACGGTTTTCGTCTCGCCATTGACCAGTATCATGATTGCGGTAAGGTTCCCCATGATGAAGATGAAGTAGCCAACAAGATATCGCTTCCCACCGTAGAAATCCGTGAGCGTAGCCCAGAACAGGGTCGAGACGATGCCCACGGCCGGCACCCCGGTAGCATAATTGTTCAGCTGCGCGACGGAATATCCTCCCAGCTTCTGTAACCACAGCGAGATGAGCGAGTTCGAAGAGAAGGACTCGGTTTCGCCGGCGATTACCCACAGGACCACGAACCCCCACCACTGCCATGAGCTCAGGACCTTCCAGAGGAAAGACCAGTTGAGCGGGAGCTTCTCGCCTGGCTCAGGAACGCGAGATACTGCGAGGGCGCGCTCCGAGGGCGTGAGGTACGGCGCTTGCGTCGTGCGCGGCGTGTCCGGGAAGAGGAAGAAGCCGTAAGCTGCCACGGGGAGCGTGATGAGGCCGTCGATTATGAAGAGCCAGCGCCAGCCGGAGAGCCCCGCCCGCCCGTTCAGTCCCCCGTGGATGCCCGTCTGGAGAAAGCCTCCAAACATCGTCCCCGCAAGGCCAGAGGCTGTAAAGATGCCGCTGCGTTTTCCGAGCTCGCGTCCCGTGTACCTATATTTTAGAATCTTCGGGTTAGTCTACCTATTCCAAATGGTTTCTAGAGTATGAAGTTGGTCCAGGAGCGAATTGCTGTAAAGCAAGACATGTTCGAAGAGCATATGCATGTCTTGATAGGAAAACAGCTCATGAGACTTCTCAACATGGCGGATTTTGCTCCGAGCAGCCAAACACTTACCATGATCCAAGGATGTAATGAGTACCAACAAACGTGGAGGACTCGGCAATACCTTGAAAGAAGCGGATAGCCATAATATGCTGAGGACGGTGAACTGCCGCTGTGCACATAGTGAGGAGGGCCCAGAGAGCCATCATGGAAGGGAAGAACCGCCGCGGCTTGAAGTATCCCAGGGCAAGGTTATTAGGGACCTGCCCGCTACAAAGGCGTTAGCTATCATATCTTAAACACCCCAACGCAGCTCAAAGACGCTCACAGAACATATCCAACCGTGAAACACGTGTTGATCACGTTAAGCTCCTTGCCGCGAAAGTTGAGATCCTCCCTCATCCCGGAGACGTATGCCGCGGTGAGGTTCGACCGGTCCAGGTAGTTCATGAAGTACCTATCAAACGGAAAAAGTTAGATTCGCTATTTTAACTTTCGCCTATACCACAACGGCGAACGAACGGAGCTTACGCACATCAAGCAGCAGAAAGTCAGAATGAAAAAGTCTATTTTCCGCAACAGTTTCCGCTCCCCTGGCGCGCCTTCCCGCACCGAGAAGTATTCCTTGAGTCTTGACATTCTGGTGCGTAAGCGGCTATATGAGGATAGGGAAGACAGACGGAGGAAATGGGAGAAATGGTTCCTTGTATCCTGTGAGGTTGTCCAGCTGTGATAACTTGGATGGTTTTTCCCCACTGTTGTTATCATGATTCGGGGGGGCTTGGGCTCTGCATCAAACCCCACTCTCATGGTTATCTTATCGCTGGGTACTACGTCACTATCTATACATATAGTACATGTTGTGAATAATATATTATATCAGGTTCGTAGAGATGAGGCTTGTAGTTAATAAGCCAGAGTTTAGTGGACTATTGGTTCCGTTTAGGTTGAACTGGAAATGAAAACGCTTTTCTGAAGTTAGTGGATAGAAAGAAAGTGTTGAAAGTAGTTCAGTCCACCACGATTTCCAATGCGTACTGCGTTGGCATGATGGCTACTAACTTTTAGTATATTCCGGACATACTAGTACTTTCTTTATTGTTGAGCAGAAATTCTGGGTGACAATATGCTAAAATTACTAATCTGTAGCACCAAAGTCTGTTACCAGAGAAATGCAACTGCCGGGCAAGTCTAAGGCAACCACAGCTCTACCGAAAACCTTGACCAAACAATTACTTCGCATGCGGGTGTAAAACTCAATTCATAACAGATGCGGCGGCTAGGTATGGTGTAGAAGCTCCACCACGTGCGAACTCAATCCGTAGTGAAGTCATAAACCGACCAAGCTCCAGAACAAATGTTTGCCAGGAACGACACTTTTCCATCCATTCCTGAGTCCTTAGACAGGCTTCATAGAAAAATTAAAACAGCGAATTTTTTGGACCATTTAAAATTTGATCGGAAATCTAGCATGCCACCCTTTCCCGGCGTGTCTGGTTAGTACTTTTGTAGCCAGATCGAACGAAGTAGCGTAGCGATTATAAATGTAGCCTGGATCAACGGCTCATTTGCCCAAGGCTCAGATACTCTGTGACTTCCCTTGATTTCTTTAGTCTATTCTTGTGAGTTCCTATCAAATGTGTGTATTGCTCGGCGTTATTACTAAAGGCATAGTGTTGGGAAATTTGCTTTGACCTTCCACACAATGTGCAAGTGACTCATGGTATGTATTTCAGCCCTATAACCTCAAGTTATTTCTGTTGTCATCCCGTCATGCTAGTGCCAAGATAGATAGTCGAATGTAGGCTGTGCACCTACCAAAGCAAGTGATATGTGTGATATAAATCGACTATTGAGGGTCTTCAGATCGTTGGCAGAAGTGGAACGGAAGTTACCAGTCAATCAATTCATCAATACGCCGGTTTCACCCACCTATTATTTAAGTCGCTGACTGTCTCACGATCAACATTTAACTTCAGATCATGAGCATGCCGCTGAAGAAAAAGGAGATTGCGTATAAGGGTACTCAAACCCTCTACCCGAACGTCCCGTCCCAGCCAGTCGGAGTCAACCAGGGGGAACTTCCCCAACCGTGCTTTCTTGCGAGTCTTAGCGATCCACTAATCTTTATCACCTTGATAATATCAAGCCACGGCTTTAAATTGTGAAGAACAGAACATGTGGGGGTATTAAATGATCTCAATACAAGGGAATGCCAAGCAGCCATTGGAATTGATCTCGTATTGTCATGGAGTGCATCACCTATTTGTTTTGCTTTGGTTTTGCCCGCTTCATAGCTGATTTTCTCTCCTTCGTCCTTTTCTTCCTTCGGTCCTTCACCCTTCTCCGGTCCGCCCTCAGCCGAAAACAAATAACAAATAAGGGTGTAAGTTTGAGTATCTGATCCCCAAGCTCTAATGGACAGAGTGACCATTTGTGGAGAGAGGTCCGTTCACAAGGAATCGAGGCGTGGCTGCCAAGGTATCTGAACCGTCTTTGTACTAGCCAAATGGTTCAAAGGACGCCTCATCGACGCCACCGATCACAATCCGAAACTATCACAAGCACGGAGACCCATCACCTGAAATCGAAGTCCACTTCGATGGCTGCAAATTCAACGCCAAACGCAAGGATCGCTTGTTTCGCCTGCTTTCGCTTCACGGGTAGTCGATCTTACAAAAGAACCATTCATGCTGCTTCCCCATGGACGGCTCCAGCACCATGGAACCAATTTGTACTGAATGCTTAACAATTTACATATGATTTGTACCAGCTCGGTGAGCGAGCCGAGTGGTTCTACGTTGGGAACGACCTCCCTTGCAAAGCATCCCGTCTTATGCAGGACCTAACCCACCAGTTGTCCGTGCCCTAGTACCTATATCTGTTTGGTTTGCAGCTTATGTATTCTGGTTCTTCTGCCCTTCACCCATCAACATATGGCCATAACACCCTGTCGCGATGCAATTGCCGCCACTAGAGGTGATTGCAGCATGGCCAAAGCCGAACTATGAGGATCCTCCAACTCGTGGGCCTGTGAATATCATCTTGAACTCGGTCCTCTTTCCTATAGCCTTTGGGATTGTCGGTATTCGAGTATACACTCGTCTTTGTCTGTCTAAATGCTTTGGAATTGATGACTGGTTCATGCTTCTTGCCCTGTTGCCCACTGCCGCTTTCAGTACAACGGCCTTGGTCATTGAGCTGCACCTGGGTTTCAATAAACACATCTGGGACATACATCTCACCGATCTTGCGATGCTGTCATTAGGTTTGAAGCTGGTAATGGCCGTCCAGATTATGTTTGGCCTGGCTAGTACGCTCATCAAATTATCGATGCTCGCTTTGACATATCGAATATTCACATCTGCTTCAAGTCGTCTCAGGCCATGGATCATTGCTGCATTTGTTCTCGTTGCATTGGGCGGCCTTATATTCGCCGGCGTTGTGGCATTACAGTGCGCGTATGTGCCTTGAAAACCTGCTCACAAGAGGTTCACTAACTTCTTGCTGTTATAGTCCCAAAGTCTCACAATATTGGACATTTTCTGCGACTCCGCAAAAGTGTATCGACGAAAAAAAACACCTTCTAGCAGCGGGCATCATAAACACCATCACAGATCTGATAGTTGTCACACTCCCTATCCCAACTGTTCTTGGTGTCAAGATGCCTTTACGCCAGATGACAATCATTGTGCTGTTGTTTGCTGCTGGTTTTATTGCCACTGCTGCAGGGGCAGTACGCACATACTACACCTACAAAATAACTACTTCCTATGATAGGACATGGGATGCTTTTCTCACATGGCTCACAAGCGATATCGAGCTCTACGTTGGCATTGTATGTTCTCTATCACTAGCCTTTTCCATCGTGTCCTTCTTGTTCCCTCCCTCCACCACATTTTATTCATGACACAGTACAGCTGACACAACCTAGATCTGCGCCTCTCTTCCGGCATCCAAAAAGTTCTTTAGCCGATACCTACCTTACCTCATTCCCACATCAATTTACTCTCGCTCCACACGCACGGCGTCCTCTCACCCTACATATTCGGGGGCAGCAAACCCTTCCCACAGTAGCACATCTCAACATCAAGATATCGAGCTCTCTTCTGCATTTAGGAAAGATTCAGAAGAGAAATATGGCAATATTGAGGAAGCGATAGTAAAACAGACAACAAGTGTAGATAAGGATGGGAGTTTTGAGAGTGAGGTTAGAGCAACGAGCAGTTATGGACATGGGAGTAGGTTTACAGGAATGAGCATGGAGAGTACTGATGAACTCGTAAATGACTAGTTAGTTTATTGCTATTTGTGCACATTTTTGCGTGTTCAAAACTAGAATAAAAGTTTTACAAAGTAATATAAGAACTGTAAATAATTCAACATGTAATGCTATTGATAGTGCAATACTTAACTTTCAACAGTTTATGAACATTCATAACTTTTGGTTACTCATGTAAAAGCTTTCATGAGCATAAAACCTACGAAGTTGCTTAAAGAACTACGTGTATCTGTATGGTGTGTGGGTTACAGCTATTGCTACGTCTATTTCAGAACCTAGCCCTAAGAATCAAATCAAAATCATGCGAGAAGGCCACAAGTATACCCTCTCGTTTACATCATGGCGGTTTGTGACACATAACCACAACTAATCTTCTAACTCGTTCAACGCTCTTATTTCTGCCAGTGAGCTAACTCAAGCGGCTCCATTGATTCTTCATTCCTTATTCCACTGTCTCTTGTTACTAGAGTATTTGTCTTTGACAGTTGACCACAGCCGTGCGCGGAATTTCGTCTCGCTCTTTTCGCTAGGTCGAAAGGTAGTTGCTATAATCCCTCGAATTCATATCTGCCATGAAGTCCCTTTTGGCAAGTCGCTTGCAATCTGGAAAGACGTTGACTGTTGACTTCAACCTGCTCCGCCGGTTAAACAATTTTTGGGACGTATCTGAGACATCTAAAACGGAGCTCGACAATTAGCTACGTAGCGATTATGTCTTGAGGGAGAACATGGGTTAGACATTATAAACTTCAGGTGCGAGTCTGGATTGCGCTGGTGATTTCGAGCCATCATCATGACCTTGGCAATGATTTGGTTTACCCCTGGTGGGCTAATAATTTGGATTTAATAAGCACCTTAACTACTCAACTGCCTTTGAAATCCTTCATAATATCTGGAGAGCAGAAATCGAAACCCCTAAAGCTAATGGCTACAACCGAAACAGGAGGAAGGAAATCTGGTACGATATTAATGACATCTTTTGTATTCGCCATCACATGGATCATAGGCTAGAAGCGGCTAACTGTGCACGCCAATGTTACACAACATCTAGTGCATGGGCATCAGCACACCCTGAGAAGGTCTTGATGTTTCTTCTGGCAGCATTGCTGTGGAAGAACCTAGGGTGTATAAAAGTTGTGTCCCAATATAGGTTTTCATCAGTTAAACCGGCAAGATCGCCATACGGCGAAGCAATTCCTAAGGCGAAAGAAAACGCTTGTTCATATAAACACACTCGCACGGGAAGAGATGCAGCCTCAGTGTTCGGTAGAAAGTTGAAGGAGAATCTCTTCAGCCTGACATCTCTAGTTATAGATTAGTTGCTACTGGGATGGGATATGATCTTGAGCTGTATTTCAAACATCCAAGGCAACACAAGGGGCAAAAAAGCCCCTGATCCATAAGCGACTCTCCCTTTTCCTAAGCGAGTTCCAAACCGACCATATTGCCCGAGCTTTGAATTAGAACCTGACAAATCTACCGGAGAGGTCGTTCGGATGTAAATGAACCATCATGACCTACAGCATACTCTCTACCCTTACCGAGCGGTTTGGAAGGAGAAGAAAGACTGACCAGGCGAGAAGATAAGAAATAAATATATGTAGGAGATAAAACGAGATACCCCACAAGGCCGTATAGAGGCTTCAAACAGAAACGAAGTCTTGTATTTGGTTATGTAAAGACGTACGCTCTTTGGAATAGGTCCCGTTCATGGAAACAATATATTTACGAACCATCATTCGATAAGCGCCGCGATTAAGGTTCGAGCCAAATTATGCTGCTCAACCTCGTTTTGTCCTGATAACACCCTCCGATGAGACCTAAGTCGTGTTACGCCCTATATTTCCGTATTGCGCCTTTTGATACCCCTAAACACCATTCCGATACAAAGCTGCCTTTCAAAAACGCGCATAACGACCATCACCTGCGTGTGATCCGGTCTCGTCTACGTCTTCTCCCATCTCCACGTCATCATCCCCGTCGGTGTTCCGGCTCGAAGCTACATCGTTTTCGTGTTTAATTAGCGGGATCGCGGCAGAGCCTGTCTCGGTGGCCGAAGGTCTTGTTTCGGCCTCTGGCTCCGTACTTCGATTTACTGCGTTGAAAGCCGTAGATTCGGTGCCAGCAGTATTTCTTTTCTCATTATCACGCATGCTCTTGAAGACGTTGAATTGATGCTCAAATGGAAATCGTTCCTCATCTGTCAGTCTCTGGAATCCATGTGCTAGCTCTGAGTCGACGTTGAATGTTCCCTCGGCGATTGCAGCCTCATTCTTTGCTACGAGACCGTCTCTTGTGCTATTGCAATATACGTCGAAGACATTTTTCGGCTCCTTTTGAGGCACGGATAAGGAAGAGACATGGTTAAGCTGACTATGAGCTCCATTAGTCTGTGGAGCACGACGTACATCAGTCGTAAGTGCTCGGGCGTTCAACAGAGAGTTAGGTTCGGCTTGTGAGTGCGAGAAAGCATCGGAGCTCGGAGAGTGTGTGACGGGCCCTTGCTGAATGAACGTGCTGCTTGTACCATCGCCCAAGTTTTCAAGGTAAGGTGGTTTCCGATGACCACGCTTCGTGCGGAGCGGCTTTTCTTTCGGCTGCAGAGCATGTTAGTATGGGGATATTTATCTAGTGCCATAGGATGAGCGTGAAATCCTTGTGCCAGGAAGTGGAAGGACTGAGCAGATACAGGTGCAGGTAGAGTCTGAGACCATTTTTAGGGTTATTTGGCTCCAAGTAATCCTGTCCTTTCAACCCCCCTTAATTTATGACACAATGATATCTTTGCGGTTCCAAGCGTAGCAGATGATGGCAGACGTACAGTGGGAGGCGGACTAGGACTACCTTCAGAATCGTCCACGTTTGTGCTTGTTCGCTTTGCGAGTTGTTCGAGTAGAAATGCGCGTTCGAGTCGTAGTTTTTCGATGCCTCTTTGCGCCCGGACCAACCGAACGCGTGAAGCATCATTCGCTTCTTCGACCTCGTTCAGCCTTTGCTTAAGCTGGATACACTGCATGAAAATTGTGATTAGTAGCTACTTCGAGAGCCAGGAGACTGGCTAGCATACCTTTCGACGATAAGCTTCTTCGATGGATGGCGCAAGAGGTGGTGGGACGGCACCTGGAATTTTTGTTAGCGGTCTCTGAAAAGGCACGCAGTGAGAGTCACCGCTGGCAATGACCCTATTTCAATTGGTAAAGCTATTATGGGTATGGTCGTTGTTTTGATAGATAGTCCCAGCCTTTGTATGTCTCGAAAGAAAACTCCTGGCCACAGGACCCGATACGTTTTAGAGAGAACACTGTTTGTTGCAACCAGCTTGCGAGCCAAAACAATATATCTCAATTGATTACGGCGTGTTTCTGGCACGATGCAGGCATATAGAGCAGGAAGACGCCAAACCGTTAAGATTCGATAAGGAGTGTAAGTACATACCAGGAGTAGGAGCCATGCTATCGACGGTAGAGAATTGTCTGTCCCGATATAAACTTTAGTTGTGCTTCGGGGAGATAGTGAGATACCGCGCTGGGTAGAGCCTGTAGTGACAGTGATGCTATTCACATGAGGGTGGAACAGGAAAAACGTTGGACCGTGAATGCCTGGATATTGTGGCATCAAATCACGTCCACCGCGAATTTTTGGGATCTCAGGTACTAAAAGAAAGAGCTTTCGCAGCGTACGCCTCACGATAATTTGCGACACTTTTTTCAGAATAAGGGCAAATTTTCAAGATGTCTCTAAATATTCCAAATGCGCCGAACGCCGGGCTCTTTAAACAAGGATATCAGAAGTATATCTTCCAAGTCTTCTCGCAAAATTGACAACTAACCTGCAATAGCTATGAATCTGAAGATGGAGCTGTTCTACGAAATATTGACGCCTGCCGAACCATAGCTTCGACTGTACAAACCTCCCTTGGGCCATATGGCCGAAACAAAATCGTCATCAACCATCTCCAGAAGATGATTCTGACCAGCGATGCAGCCACAATCCTCCACGAGCTTGACGTTGTTCACCCTGCCGCAAAGCTTATTGTTATGGCAAGTCAGCAACAAGAAGCTGAGATGGGAGATGCTACAAATCTGGTAATTGTGCTTGCGGGAGAGCTTCTCAAGAAGGCTGAGGATTTATTACGAATGGGCTTAAAGACTAGCGATGTGGTGACTGGATACGAACGTGCCCAGAAGTTTGCCTTGGACGAATTAGAGAATCTTGTTATTGATAAAGTTGAGGATATTAGATCACAAGCGGAGCTCAGCAAAGCCATTCGTACAGTTGTTGCTAGCAAACAAAGCGGCAGCGAGGATTTTCTGGCAGATATGGTTGCTGAGGCTGTATTAGCCGTACTTCCTAAGAACCCTATCAACTTCAACGTAGACAATATCCGGGTAGTCAAGATAATGGGTGGGAGCTTAGAACAAAGCAAGGTGGTAAAGGGCATGGTTTTCGGACGTGAACCAGACGGATCAGTGAAGAAGGCAACAAGAGCAAAGGTCGGGGTATACTCATGCCCGATCGATATCAGCCAAACTGAGACCAAGGGAACGGTTCTGCTACACAATGCGAAGGAGATGTTGGATTTTACGAAAGGAGAGGAGACTCAACTCGAGACCGCTATAAAAGAACTATATGATTCTGGACTTCGTGTCGTTGTAGCTGGCTCCACAGTCGGCGAGCTTGCGATGCACTACCTCAACCGCTTTGGTATTCTAGTCATTCGTATTCTCAGCAAATTTGAGCTCCGGAGATTATGTAGGGTGGTTGGAGCAACTCCACTTGCTCGGCTGGGCGCTCCCATGCCAGATGAGATGGGTAACGTTGATGTTGTTGAGACCCTAGAGATTGGAGGAGATCGAGTCACGGTTTTCAGACAAGAGAACGAGACTACGAGAACAGCCACTTTGGTTATTCGAGGAGCGACGCAAAATCACCTAGATGACATTGAGCGTGCTGTTGATGACGGAGTCAACGTTGTGAAGGCTATCACAAGAGATGCCAGGTTAGTGCCGGGTGCAGGAGCCACTGAGATGCAGCTCGTAGAGCGGATACAGGCTTTTGGTGATCTTACACCTGGTCTGTCTCAATACTCTATTCGAAAGTTTGGTGAAGCATTCGAGGTCATTCCTAGAACGTTAGCAGAGAGTGCTGGCCTGGACGCGACAGAAGTTTTGAGTAGGCTTTACGCAGCTCATCATAAGAAGGATGACTGGACGACTGGCGTAGACATCGAGGTAAGGAATTGATCATTCCTTTAAACTGATATAAGTGCTAATACTTCAAAGAACGAAGACAACACTGGCATTTTAGATGCAAAGGATGAGGGCATTCTAGATCTTATGATCTCAAAGAGCTGGGCTATCAAGCTAGCCACGGAAGCAGCTCGAACGGTACTTTCTGTTGATCAAATTATTGTTGCACGGCAAGCCGGTGGCCCTAAACCTCCTGGACCAAACCCTGTAAGTCACCTATACGCATTCCAGGTGGATTTTTTAACTAACTATATCAGAACTGGGATGAGGACTAGATAAATAGAAGCTTAGATATATTACGTTCAGATACTAATGATGTGTACAATATCAAAAGTCGTCCTATGTATACACCTCATTTTCATTTTCATTCGAATGTAAGATGTTCTCAGTATCACAGCGTCAGTCATAGCTCAATGTTGGGGCATATCTTTAAAAGCATTTTTGAACATTCTACATTCTATGGCCCTTACATTCTTACTATTCTTCCGCTGGTGTCTTGTCCACCCATAACCTTCACTTGTTCAGGCGAAATTTCTCTATGTTGTTGAAAGTTGAGCACGTTCGTATGCTACTACCTTTTTATTTCGAGCCTGAACGTGTAAAAATACGAATCATATTCTCATAGAATGTACTTGGCACGATTCCCCTCATCTGCGTACTTTAGTCTTAACTTCGAGGTCTTTCGACAATACCTTTGTAAGCTCAAATGGCTTTATATATAGAGCTATCGCTATAATAAGACCCAAGCCTCTCAGCAAGATTTGTCGCCCTTGATCTTGTAGTTTCTGATGAGTTCTCCTTGCTCATGTAGCAAGTATGAGACATACGGTTTACAGTCTCTTTAGAGTAGCCGGGAAGACTGAATCATCACTCGCTATATGCCCCAGATCAGTTAATGGTCTTCTCCGCCGAATGGAACCCGTGCCAAGTGCGATTTAGGCCACCACTCAACGTAAGAATGGTCCTCTGGGATTCGTATGGACCAAATATTGCCATAAGAAAAGTGCCGTTGACAGATAATTTTCCCATGGGATCAAGAATCTTAATTGTTATCTTTTAGGCAAACATTAAATTGGCGAGAACATAAAGCTCATTAGCTAGAAAAGGGAGCTTGCAGACAAGGAGTTAACATTAGGCATGCAGCGGTTTAAATATTTCTACTAATGCTGCATCAATAAATTCGAACTTCTTGGAGAGAGAATTGCGAGCTCCACTTGAGAGTTTTGCCATTTGAGATGAGCATCGACAATCTATCACACCACCTACAGGCTTCTCCATCTACATGCGTTGACTTGCATACAGATAAATGCCACCATTATTTCGTGTACAGTTGGTGATGGACATCTAAGCGTCTTCTCACCTCCTCATGAGACGGCACTCGAATTAGGTTTAATTCCGCTCCATTCAATCCCATGTGAGTGCCAAGATATAGCGTAATAAAGCGCTCATGACAGATTTTATATCATTATCAAGGGATACTAGCATGCATGATAGGAGGACGCTACGACGGCCCATCAAATACTTCAGAGTGTGGGCAGGATGCCCCAATATGACATTACCAATTACGGTATCACCGATGGGTACAGTAATCTGGCCCGTTGTCTCTTTCACAATATTCTCCAAACATACTCCTCAGTCTGCTCCTACTTTATCCACGCCACCAAATGGATTATCTTGTGATAGAGCCTTCTGCCACTTAGCCATAAAGCGGCAGTAAGAATTGTGACAGACCGTAAGGACCCTAAACTCTTTGAGGGAAGAAAAGGGGACCATGCCCGTCACTGGTAAGTTGGCCGAATGAAATAAACCTTCTTAGCGTACAGTTATACTTGCGGGTGGTAAATATCGCTTTCACAAAATATGCCAGGGCAACATATGAAGACTATTTTCTGCAAAATTACTCGCCAGTGGTCTCCCTTAACCACATCCACGAGCATTTCCTTGCAAGTTGGTTAGGAGATTATCTCAGCAAGTAATTCCTATAGAAGATAAAGATTAAAGCATCATATTTAAGTAAATGTAACGTCATACTCAGAGTGCAAGAACCTATCGCCCTCCAGATGATAACCCAAGCAGCCATATTCAGAAAAGTCTGACATACAGAATTTGAGTCAAACATTCAGTATTGCTAATCAGATAAGGCACATGAGTTCAAGTAGTGTGTACTAGACTGCCGTCCTCAGTCTTGCTACTTGGTTCTTTGGAACCTTGATAGATTCAAAGGTCCAGTCACCATTCTCAATAAGTCGAGCTGGATGCCAAGAAGTGTAGTGGCGGCCGCATAATGAAAGATATATTTGCTATTGCTTTGGCAGCCTAAGAGTGACTGCAAATCAAATTATTATTACTCCATTTTAGTTTTGTGGAAAATAAAGTGAATGTCTAGAAGACCCAAGTGGTGGAGTATCAAGCTTAGGTGGCCACTAGAAAGGGCAGGAGAATAATCACGTGATAAACCGCTGAAAAGGAGATTCATATTGTTCTAGCCATCCAAAGACAGACAAGGTTTGCGATTAAGCAATTGTGAGGATGTTAGTATTAGTAAGTTCCCTGCCAAGAAGGGCAAAATGGATGCCCCAGCCAGATCACATGATGTCAATATTCTCTACTCGATTCATGTTATCTTGCTGCCTAAGATCTCATTATTCACAACAAGGTAGGTTCGCAAATGATATAAAGGTAAACAATTGAACATCATGTCAACAAATCTGAAATCTGCCTCACAGATCAGCAGGAAAGCGCTGATTCTCCAATATTTCCCCTCCAGCTTGTGCTTTTGTGTACTCTCAAAGATTATCTGAGCTCTCACGCTATGGCAAGCTCATGTCCACATGTAATAGCACCAAGCTCAGATCTACGATTCCATTCATTCCCCGACCTGCCAACAGAGCTACGTCTGAAGATTTGGGAACTTGCCATCACAGAGCCTCGGACAGTCACAGTCGCTGGCGTGAAGCCACCGTATCAGCGAGGTGAACCGCGAACTAGTCCAAGGTTCCGGGCCAATATCTTTATCCCACCTGTACTCCACGTCTGTCAAGAATCTCGACGCGAAGCTCTCGCCGTATACACGCCTTGTCTCCGCACTCCAGCAGAGAAGCACCTCCCAGCCATCAGTTATATCTATGTCTCATTCGAGAATGATACGTTCTATTTTACTGAATCACTGCTTGTATATCTGACTCTGATCGAGCTCCAAGGTATTAGAAAGTTAGTTTTGGATGTGACTGATGCTGAATACTTCGGGCACTTCAATATGGATATCATTAAGGACATGTCAAGTTTAAAGACACTGGACTTATTCGCAGACAAAGGCCTTGCCTATGGTTGGAAGTAAGCTCATCTCATACCCCTATTTGACAGATAACACTGGTGCTGTATATCGTACTTTTGCTCTCTCTCATCATACAACCAAAACCTAAGCATTTATTCTGAAAAGTCAGCGCTCTGACCAATTATCGCTTTCATTTTCTAGTATTGATCCAAATCGGTACAGTCTAGATCCAAATCGGTACATATCTCAACTGACTGGGCCGTTTGCGGACGCAAAAGAGCTGAACCCTGATTGGGAGTGTCCTGAAGTGAGGGTATTCAACCGGGGAAGCAAATTGCTGGTCGGGAGCGTTACTGGGGGAAAATGGGCAGAGTAATTTTACCTTTTCTTGCAGCTGTGGTATCGCAAGTGAACGGCGCGAAGTCCGGACCAGATCACTACTCTTCGCAATACGTCGAGTTAGGGAATCAGGCACTGTCATTTCCTTCACTTACGGAATGCTGGAGTAAAAAGGACGTTACTTGGAATCCCACACAATGCCAAGAACGGTATGAATCGCAGTGGAAATCAACATTAAGAAAGGCGGGAGGTTGAGATCGCTGATGTTGCGGAAAATCATATGAAAAACGGAAGCGAAGTTTTAATAGAACGCAAGGCAAAAAGCGAGATGGGCCATTTAGAAAGCTGTCTTATTTCTGAGGCTCAAACTTGAACAAATGTCACACAACTGTCGAGACTATCTCCTGCCCATTTCAGAGATGGGTTTGGATGTCAGACTCTAGTATATAGAATTCGTGGTAAATTTTTCATAAGGTCGAAAAATCTGCTACATACACTTGCACTGTGATGTTAACCCATATAATGGAGCAAAGCTAAATTTTAGTTGTCTCCTAAGTCGTCTACTTAAGCGCTCATTCCACTACATCCTATTCACCACCAGCCACGCCTTTCTCAACCACTATGTAACAAAGAGGTCCAAAAATAGACATTATATAAAGGAATAGGGTATGGTACAATGTAGTGCAATCCCAGTCTACTGGTATGCATGCTGTTCATGTTGGTGAAATGAGAAAAGCCGTCAGCTGGAAGAAGTTCAAATGCCCCACCCGAAAGTTTCTAGAAAACCACATATGAGGTGTCCGTTGTATTAATCTTCATATTCGGTTTTATTGTGTTTCTTGACCTTTATTATTGAATGGGTGTCAGCACGTGAGACATGCACTTTCTACCAGTGTGTCAGAAATATAATATTGAAAGAGGTATCACGTCGATAGAATACGGGTTGTAGTTGCTTGTATTGTATGGCCTATTACGTAAGCCAATTCCTGACAAAATGGATGTCGTTTTGCCTCCAGCCGTATCAGGGAATCCGCTTCGGCTGAAAACGCTTGGCTTGGTGCTGCTCAACCTCGATTGCATAGGTTCAGGCACCTTGCCAACCAGCGCAAAGATATCCTTCGACCCTTAGATGGATCCATTATCAATAGCAGCGGGGTCAGCCAGTCTGGCTGTGTTATGTGTCAAAGTCTCGGCCACTCTGTACACTTGGGTAGAGGATACGCGCCAAGTCGATTCAAGTGTCACTGGGGTATGTGATGAGATACTTGCCCTGTCGCGAGTCCTTGACGCGATTAGCAAGAGCTGGAAAAGGAACCCTCAGATTGCAAGTGCTCAGATTGATCCTGATGGCACTCTCTGGTCGAGTGTCAGAGGGTCTCTTGATGATTGCAGAGCCACTCTTGAGAAGCTGGGTGCTACACTAGAAGATGTTCAGAGGGGACCTTTCTTGGTCGGGGATTCCTTAGACGCCCTACAAAACAGATCAAGTTGAGTCTCAAAATGAAGGATATCGTTGTGTATAGACAACGCGTGCAGTCCTATAATAGTGCTATGCAAAGTGCACTTCACATGATCAACCTGTACACAACCGACGCAAATGTTTCATATCTAGGGCCAGTACTAATTTATTTGTAGCTGCCTTCTTTTACAGAGTAACTCCTCTCAAGAAACAGTTTTGCGTACCCTGTCGGACCTTAAATCACAGATTGGACGAGTTGAAGGGGCTTTGCAGTCACGAGATAACGTCACGGCCCTTGGTGATGAGCATGATGAGAGCCAACGTATATCTCAAAATTTCAAGAAACTTGTCCACGCTGCAGAGACATTCCATTCTAGCGCTAGTACCATTATGATTGAAGGATCAAGATCTACTGTATGGGGTGGAAGCATGCTGGGAGATCCACTTAGCCAGGAGGAACTATCTAACATAGAAAATTGGATTCCGCCTCCAGGCATTGCTGAAGAAGATGAACAAGGAGAAGACGGTCTTTCTTCCACGGGGATGTCATCGTCGGCTGCAGACAGCTCTGTCAAGAGAGAACCCATAACCGGAGCAGACCTAGCGAATGATTCTGATTCAGACTCCGATATTGAGAAGGATCTCACTCAAAAGTTTGAAGAACTTGCAGTAGTGAAGCTGGAGGAGAGAGATTATGAGAAGGCAGAACAATTCTTCAGAAAGGTGATTGACAGAAAGGGAATGGAGAACCAATCCCCCGAAAATTTGGTCGCGATTAATATAAAGCTTGCCTATACGTGTTGTTTTCAAGGAAAATGGGAAGAAGCTGAGAATATTATTGTCCCGATTGCTACAGGAAAACAAAAAGTCGACGTTTCTGTCTTCCACGGTCTACACACACTCGCGCTTCTATACTTTGAACGTAGCGAGCTAGATACAGCGGACAAGTATTGTAAGCGAGCGTTAGTTGGTAAGAAGAAGATACTCGGCAAAAAGCACCCTTCATATTACGAAAGTATAAACCTTCGAGCAAGAATTTGTTTAGCGAAAGGTTATCAAGCAGAATCCGAGGTACAGTCTGTCTTGTGTCCCGCATAGCTTCCTCTCACTCTGCTAACAAACTATGTCTACTCAAAGGTCTATCTCAGCTTCCTTCCACCCGGATATACCAATGAATCTCCAGCTTCGCCTCTCGATTACCTATCCCAAGTGATTTTTAGCAAAGAAATTTCAACACCCAAGAATACTCCACTATCGCTTCCAAGTCCTTATACTGTCAGTGACGGCGAAGCCTCCTCTTTGTCTTCCGTCAGTCCAGCTGCTGCACGACCACACATCGGAGTACGAATGGCGCAAGACTTTGGCAGTCCCCGTCATGGCGGATCACGAACACCAGATCCTCCCAGAAGCGTAACAACCTTCTACCAAGATGTTACAAACCAGCGGCCGCATACTCCATCTGTGCACCCAGGTCCACCAGCTTTGCAGCAACCATTTTATCCTCAACCTGCTCCAGCATCAACATCAAATGCACTCTTACCTACACAACCATACACAGACACTGCTGTTCCAAGCTCAAGACGGACTCAAACGATGTTAATTGTTGGTATCGACTTTGGGGCTCAGGACTCTGCAGTTGCATTTGCTTTTACATCAAATACAGAAGCCCAGGAGGACATAATTACTGAGTGGCCAGGCTCGGGTAATTATTCTAAGCCAAGGGTATGCTGTAGCGGGTTGAGTTTGCGTTCGCAAAAGGGCTAACAAGGCATAGGTTCCCACAGTCCTTTATTATGACCAGTATCAAAAAGTTGTTGGGTGGGGTACTGACATTGCAGATGCGATTACACCAATGGGCTATCCAAAGCCTAATATACAAAAAGTCGAATGGTTCAAATTGCAACTCATGGATAAAGGGAACAATTATGTCGTAAGTCTTGTCATTTTCATTTGTTTTCTGCTTTGCGCTGCGGGACTTGGGGGTGAGAGGTTGTTACTTTCTACAAGCTCTTTCTTGCTATTCTATTTCAGTTCTAATCCAGTTCCTGATCCTCCGGATATCCACATGTAATTGACCAAGTGTTTGATTGGTTTCTAGGATTTCATCAATATACCTCCGTTGCCACCAGGCAAGTCCGCCATAGATGTTACTGCCGATTTTCTGTTCAAACTTCGTCAAGCAATACGAACACAACTACGAAAACGGCTCGGAGCAATTTTTGACCACGAAGAACGGAATATTCACTTCTCCTTCACCGTACCTACCATGTTTAACGAGGCAACACAATTGAAACTCCGTAACGCGATTGTTGCGGCTGGTTTTGTATCTACTCCCCATAGCGAGTATCTTAGTCTGATATCGGAACCAAAAAGTTTGGCAATGTACTGTACAAAAACAGGCTTGCTCAATCTTAAAGCTGGCGACGCTTTCATCGTGGTTGATTGCGGTGGAGGAACTGTCGATCTAATCGCATATGAGGTCGAGGATGAACTCCCCCTTACAATGAAGGAACTCACCGTGACAACTGGAGATTCTTGCGGGTAACAGGTCATCCTCGGTTTCAGATCGCAATACTAACCGCCTATAGATCAACTGCAACAAACCGAAATTTCAATAATATACTCCAATCCAAACTGCGTCTGATGAGACTTCCTCAAGGATCTAAGACTGCATCACGTGTATACGCCAAATGCACCATAGACTTTGAGAACCGTATCCGGCATGATTTCCGTAATAATGGACAGAAATGGGCCGTTGATGTTGGAATTGAGGCAGATTACCCAGAAGTTGGCATTGAAGAAGGGTATATGGTTTTCACAAATGATGAAGTCTTGGCCTGCTTCGAGCCGGTAAGTACCTCTAGCATCAACTTGTACAAATTCTTTGGAAAACCAACTTTGCAGATGGATCTCGAACCTCTATCGTAGATGCCTTTGGGCAATGCCTTTGAAGCGCTTCTTACGTTGTTTTGTTGGCCTTTTATGTTAAGGAAGGACTAACTTGGCAGTAGGTTGTCAATCGTATTATTGAGTTAATCAGAAATCAAATTATCGATGTGCGAGGAAAACATAAGATTCTACAGGTCAGTCAAAACTCATTATGTGATGCAACGCGAGTATCATAAAATTAACTGCTTAATTCAGAACATATTGGTGGCAGGAACTTTCGGTGCAAGTGAACACTTATTTCAGCAAATCAAACTCCATATGCCGCCTGAATTAATGCCAAGGATCGTTCGCCCAATGGATAGCGCAAATGCTAAGTCGAAAGGAGCAGTGGCTAACTTAATAGTGGGTAAGTATCAGCTTCACAGAGCAAGCTTTCTAAATTGGAAAGGTCCATGAGTAACTTGCTCTCAAGACATGCATACACTCCTTGAATGTCTTTTGAGCGAATCACTCAGAAGACAGTATCTTGTTTTTTAGATATTTGTGTATAGGCACGCTAACGTTGAATGCCTGATCCACAGACAGAGTGAGATCTCATAAGATTGCCCGCCGAAACTACTTTGTAGATAAGCTGCAACCATTTCAAAACGGCCTACATCCCGATTACTACTTCACCGGCTCGCCTGATGGGAAACAATACTGCAAGTACACACATCAACTGCTTATCAAAAAGGGCGAACGTGTCAAGATAGGCGAGCCTCTGAAGATTGTGTTGGAGAAATTTCTGGCCCCTAGTGGATCTCTAGTGATAGAAGATACGATATACACTTGTGATGACGACGAATATCCGGCCTTTACAACTAATCCAAGTAAGACTTCCTTGAATCATAAATATAAGTAGGCCAATTTTGACGCTTAATATTCGCAGGGCTCGAGCCTTGGGGGACTTGCTTAATCGATCTCTCTAAGAGACGAGCCGATTTGGAAAGTCTAAAGGTCCAAACTGCTAATGGAGCATTCTATCATATACAATATGCTTTATACACCACACTTAACGATATGCTTGTATTCGAGGCTGTATTCATGGGCGAAGTTATAGGCGCTTGGTTCCTGGCATTCTAAGTACCTCTGGCCATCAACCGAAGTAACTTTTGAACCTTCCAAGCTTATAGCATGATTTGAAATATTAAATCAACTACATCTAACGGCTCGTAACTATTCGTGGCTGTGATGGCGCGAAACAATGGGAGCGGAATCACAACTCTGAAATTGCCATGATGCTTGGGAAAAATGTCTGCATATTATCAGCTGAATCGACAGTGGTCCTCCTACGCTAATTTACAGGCGGACTAGGGCACGAAAGCTGTGTCCTCCCTTGCTCGCGAAAGAGCGTTGAAGAAGAGGAATATCATAGAAAGCTGATGGACATACTGCGACTGCCGCAGATGGCCCAATTTGATGCTTTGCGACTCCATGGCACTAAGATGAAATGCGATATCAATGGATACAGTCTGAAGGCGACGGATCTGGTGGCCAATCCGTTAGCAGATGAAGTTTTGATATTCTCGTAGCCTACGAGACTTATCACCTGTCCATACATAGTGTATCAAATATGAAGTCTTAATGTTATTTAATTACTCCAGATATTAGTTAGGTTTGAAAGAAAGTTTGTTTAAAAAATGATGGATTGGAGAGTGCAAGTCAGCAACGACTTCAGGGCTCGCTTGCTAAATGGTTAGCGTCTTGGATCATGCCTTAAGTGGAGCCAACCCCCTTGAACTTGATGAGATTTAACATACTTCACCTCATCACAACAGATCCTGAGTCTGGTTTGTGGCAGCATAAGGTACCATGAATCGCAATCCCAGATAATATCAGCTGTCTGTAGCTTTTCGTCCAGCGGTATCAACGAAAAGCTTCGGACATCTCTCATTTAGGAATGCCCCCTCGTCGGCTTTGGATAGCCAACGAACCAGCGCCCCCCAGCATGCTCAGTTAGATGACTGCCTGTCTGACTATTGGCGGCGCGTGTTCATGGAACAGAAGGTCGCTCGAGACGTGCAAGAATCAGCTCAACCTGTTACCAAGCCCCCTGAACTTAAGTTAGGCAGATTTCATCATGATTTTTTGTACATCTTGCTCTTCGATTAAATCAACACTCTGCACGCCAGCAACCTGCTGGAAGAGCTGAATACTTGAGGTTGAGTGCGTTGCCGGTATGTTAAGAAACTACAATGCATACTGTGCCGCGGGGAACCACAAGAGACGGTATGCTATCTGTCAACCGTCATTCTAAGATACACTGAGTTTGAAGTGTGCATGGGAGCTGTCACAGTGATCTGCCGCTTTGGGACTCAGCTTTTTCGTGGTATTTGTGGACTCTCGAGCTGATGTTGGATGGCATGTACGAATTGCCACCGAGAATCCTTCCACGATCACCGAGTTAACATATCATTGGAGGAGCCTTGCGAACCTCTTGAGAACCTACGTACACGTTACACCGCGACCTTTCTGGCAGGTAAGTGCTGCTGGATCACACACTATGAAGGACAACCATGAATCTGTTGGTTTGGTATCAGTTGTGCTGTTGCAATCATTCATGGGCGTATCAAGTGTACACGTTGCGATAATATAGGGTAGCTAGCTGCCTCTGGCTTGCCCTTGGGAGGGGTATAATTCTTTTCTGGAAATAATAATAGTGTTGAGGCTCTGATGAGTGCAGGCCTATAGGCATCAGCTGGTTCTATTCGGTGTGGAACCTTCAGCCTTCCCATCATGTTTTACCTTTCCATCATCATTTTCCGACACCGACAATGCTTACTTACAATGTATGCCTTCGTTTTGCAGATACTATTTTAGGTGCGGTACAACTGAAGCTGGGCCATCCTCAGCTGCAACCTATTCTCCAAAACAATTCCTGTGGTTCTTATTGCACGGCGGTGCCATTTGGTTGTCCCCCTAAAGAACGCCCCGATGTTCAGGCCATCCAGCGCGATGCCCTAAATAGGATTGATGCTCCGGCACTTTTTATTAACCCCGCAATCATCATTTTTAAGGTTGCCTCTCAGAACCTCAGGGGGTGGACGGTGCTTCCGGCTCAGGGGTTCATGGTGATCATTTGTTGATCTCAGCCACAGCCCTTAACTTCCTGCTTGAGTTTAGTGGGTAATCTCTATGCGCTCCAGCTACTGCCAATGATTCGCTTCCAGAAAGACGCATCATCCGAGCAGCCAATCGACAACGTGCAACCCTAATTAATATCATAGGATTCAGGAACCAGTAAAAATGGTGGGATGCTGATTTCATGTGCTACTGTCTGATGACTGGACTAGCTGTATGTATGTATGTAACGTACCTTGGGATATTTTATATAAAGGGATCGTACTGCTCCAGACCAAAATACTTTCTACACTACTGCCTTCCTTTCCCCCTTCGCATCCTCCTTCCTCGCCGCTGCACATATTCCTGATCAAGTTTCAATATGGCCGTCATCGCAGCATTCCTTCAGCTTTTGTTGGCTTCTAGTGCTGTCAACGCGTTCCCTCTCTTGTCGTTCCTGCACCGTCGCGCGGTGCTGCCCAATCCCAATATTATCAGCTTGCCAGAGTCAGTCCCAGCGGGCGTCGTCGGAGACGTATACGAAGCATATCAACCATACCTAGAAGTATATAATGGCTGTGTTCCCTCTCCCGCTGTTGACGCAAATGGAAATACCAAGTAGGTATCCCAGACCCACAATTTTCATGAATATCATCTAAGTTACTCTAGTGCTGGTCTAGATCTCAAGGGCAAGCCAAATCAAGGGTGCGGCAGCAACCTGGGGCAAGTCTACGCTCGCGCGGCCGCAGTGGACGGCCGCTATGCAATTCTCTACTCGTGGTACTGGCCCAAGGACTCACCATCCCCAGGATTAGGCCACAGACACGACTGGGAAGGCGTTGTTGTCTGGCTTAAGGATGGCACCAGCACATCGCCTGACAACATTCTAGCCATCTGCCCGTCTGCACACGGAGACTGGAAATGCAGTAAGACCTTCTTTTTGTCTGGTTCCGGACCATTCGTCGCATATTTCAGTATCTGGCCAGTGAACCACCAGTTGGGCATCGGGGTAGAGAAAGGTGGACAACAGCCACTGGTTGCATGGGAGAGCCTCCCCGAGGCAGCGAGAAATGCGCTTCAGAATACTGATTTCGGATCTGCGACGGTTCCATTCAAGGATTCTACGTTTGCCGCGAATCTGGCGAAGGCGAAATTGTGAAGTAGCGTTGGTGCAGAATTAATATTATGTATAACTGGCACGGCGTATAGGGCATGGGATAATCGGAGTTGAAGATTAATGGGATCACCAATGGATAGCAGCTGTGCTCTATGCAATACTAATCATAATGAGAATATCATTTAACACTGTGACAAGTCTAAACATTAATACTAAGCGATAATCTAAAGAATGTAGGTCCATCACAGTATGTTCTCGCGATGATTTAATTCATTTTATTACCCGGCTTTCCAGCTCCCACCACGACTTTCAATCCCTATCTTCCTTTAAAGGCTGCTTGAATCTCGAAAAAATATGGGTACCTAAGCACAAACAGCCTCTAGGGGCCAAGAAATATGTCGTCTCTTTATGCTTCTCCGTAGCCATCTAATGCGCCACGATCTATCGGGAACCGATTCCCCGACTCCTCATTTACACCACACGCCGTGCATTCCGCAGGGAAGACGTGAGGATTGGCAATTATAAATAAGGCTAGCTTCTAATCTATCACCCTCGCTGATACATCGATCATATTTTCATTTCTTTGTGCCCACGAAGCGACAACGGCAGGTGTATGCCGAAGCATTTCATGCTTGAGGAGTCAAATATGCTCGCTTTTATGCCCGGACCGCCTCGAGCAGGCCCGGACGGATATGTGAGGATGATTTACGCCGGGTTTGTAGAGCGACCTCTTGAACAGGCGAAAATAATATCTGCGCATTGGAACCCGTTAATCGTTTTTCGGTAGGTGCATGCCCCTCATCTTTGTTCAAGATATCCTGGAATGAAGGGAACGGGGGTGGAGCCGATGAATGGAGTCGTGGGAGCTTAAGGTTCCGTTGAGCGGCGTTGAGGATGGGTACCTGGGACTGAATTCGATAATCAAGAACAAAGTTGAGGGGATGATAAATAGGCGGAGGGTGTGGGATACGGAAGGAGACTTGGCTTGTGATGTGGACGGGTGATGGGATATCTTGTTTCGTTGGATGCGAAAGGGGTTGTTTATGAACCCCATGCGTTAGTCAGAAACAGATTGTTCGATATAATATTGACAGTAACATTGGCAATAGTTCAATTATATACTTCGCTTGTGAGCTGCCAATTTGTTGAAACTTTAGAATTTTGTTTTATAATTAGCTAGCTATAAAATGCGCTCAGTTAGTAAAAAGCGATTCACTCCAACAGCCATGATTGGTTGGGCAGTCACGAGTTACAATCCCAATCAAAAATTGGACTAGCGGCCCTGAACGACTGAAAGGAGGCTGGTTAAAAACTTTGAGTGATTAATATAATACAGCGCATCTCATATCAACAAGTCGGCTCAGTTAAAAACTGGATATAAAAAGGAAAGTAGATAATATATCAAAGACTCCCCTCCCCTGCCAAAAAATATTCCGAGAGCGTGGTTGCAACGGCATGAAACTCGAGGATCTGGATCACCGCTCCCGTGGCCACGCTCCACACTCACGCCATCTTGTCCCACGAACCGGACGCCAGCTGCTTGCCGTCGGGCGAGAAGGGCACAGTGTTGATGGAACTCGGATGACCCTCGAGGGTCTTGAACGCCCTTGGTCTACCCGAGAAGACGCATAAATTGTTCGCAGAGCTCCTTTTCTTCTTCAGTAAGCTCGCGTTGCTCGGGAGACGGGCTTTTGTTCCTGTCTTTTTCATCTAGACTTTCATTCCCGGTATCCTTTTGACAGGTTTTGTATGGCGGGTACTCGGGATGGTGTTCCTTCAGGGCTAAGGGTCGGGCTAGGTCCCGTTGTCTGTGTTCAAAAAGTCCTGTGGTTACTTTCGGCAACATCTCTGGATTCCCCGAAACAAGAGTTTCTTTGAATTGTCTGGCAAATGACATATCGGAAGGTGATATTTCTCCGGTATTCTTCATCTTTGCTCTGAGTTGCTCAATTCGACAGTCCAATAAAGCTGCATGCACCCACTCTGAATATTGCGACAGGCTCTTGGATGCCGTATATATTGAACGCAATGTTGAATTAAAGTGACCGCTGGGAGAAATAAACGTAAACGGGTGGCCATTTGGAAGGATTCGGAATTCAATCCCCAAATATGGTTTGATGATGTCGTTGAGGGAATGCTCCAGATAGACCAGGGCAATACGCAGGCGCGGAATGAGAACCGGAGCGGACACATCCATGTCCTGAACATAACTGCTGTTGGTGAGACGTTCGATAAAGGCCGTTATGACGGAATAGACCAGCTCTGTAAAGCCAAGTTGTTTTGCTGTTACATGGGTCATCACGGCCCTGCGCGTAACCATCAGTTTCAATTCCCGCTTCAAGCTGCTGAACTCTTCTGAAGATACTCCTGCCTTTTCACACATCTCTAGAAATGCCATCAGTAGTGAGCCTTCCTGGTTAATGCGAGTTGCAATATCATCTGCACAAATAGCAAGCAGCTTTTCGTATTCTGAAGAGCCAGGAATCCAGTCGAGCAACCCTTTGCGTTGATATCGTTCGTACAGCGCCTCTTTTGGATCCGTGCATCCATGGAGCAGACCGAGATATTCCGCAGTCCACCCGGACTTTCCACATTCAGCGAAGATGATGTCCTTTTCACTGTCAGCCTTCCACGGATGTCCAGATTTAATAATAATAGTAAGGAGATTACCGGACATCCATATACGAAGCATGTCGGTTCCTCGCCTCTCTGCTGTGATAGTCGGTCATTATTATCGGCATACATGCAGTTGTACAGCGACATGTATGGATAGTCCATTTTGAATTCGGTCCCCCCGTATGCCTCCATCCATACATACCTGCTTCCCCGAACCTCCGAGTCATTCTCGTAGTCTTCAATTGAAGGAGGGGACTGCATTCGGAAGTCATTCCAACGCCTTAACAAATATTCACTTTGCTCCTCGGCCTCAGCCCAATTCTCCGGTATATTTACACTAAGTGGCTCCCGTTGTCTACGCAGCCACCTTTTCTCCCGGCCCAAACGAATTTTGGTCAATTCCTCATCCAAGCAAACAGAATGCCCCATGGCCAACGCTGCACGCTGCCACCACTCACGAAAATCGTCTCTCGAGTCTCTCGGATTGGTATAAGTACCGCCACATTCTATCACCAATGCTTCCATGTACTGCAGACGTAGAGGTAATTGGCCATTGGTAACGCTCCATTCTGCGGCTTGGGACCATAATCGGGCAATACTGCCTACGCAGCAGATCGCCTCTACTAAAAGCTGTCCGACGCTTTTGGGAGCTTCCTTCGTTATTCCAATCTCCACGTAGTGCTTATCTCTCAAATAAGTGTAAATGGCCTCCAGAATATATTGCTTCGCTGCTTTTTTGTATTTCTCGATTGCTGTAGCGTACTGCTGCATTTTGTGATTCACCACCATTTCTTCGTAGTACTCGTCGTCTTCGTCCGTCCAGGCATCCGCCCAGTCTGGAATTCTGACAGCATCCTCCGTAGCTAATTTTGAGTCCAGGCTTTTTGCAAATTCCATAGCCTTACGTGCACGGGCTCGGAGACTATCAGCCATGATTTGCCTTGTCTGCTCCCCGTCGGGTAGACATCCGACAGAAACCTCTCCATGTTGCACAGCATCTGCCTGCTTCTCACAGAGATTAGCGCTTCTCCACCATGCCCACGCCCCGCGCCGCCTAACCTCCGTAGATGACAGGCTGAAATCAAGGGCTGTGCGTTCAAATGGCCAAACAAAGTCATCGGTGTCTATGTCCTCTCCAGGATGTTCTGAGGATTCCACTTCATTCTCCAGATAGTTTCGAGCCGGTGCGCAGTCGACAATGGAAGCCTCGTCAAGTCCTAAGACTTTTTGGATCTTTTCAATCGAACCTAGATTGAGAAGCAAGGCTCTGAAATTGAAAAGTGGTTGTTCGTCAACCTCATCTGATAAGTGAGTTTGTTGAGGAGGCGGTAAATTGGACCAATTCTCCACGATAAAACCAGGGAATTCAGGTTCCGTACTGTGAATATCAGCTGCATCTGATGCGTTAACCTCTTGAAAGTGCTTTGAAGGGCGCAATTCCTTCACGGTAAAAAGGGGTTCCATGCTGTGTTAAGCAAATATCATCAGGATAAGAATGGAGATGTTTTAGCTAATTCCTTAGTAGGATAACTAAAATAGCACCATAGGTAACAAGATCTGACAAAACAGGCTGAAATAGTGTATATTCGATGATAACAGAGAGATTCGCTGACTCCGCCTAAAAGTGGGCGTTTGTTGATAATGTTATAGTAACGCACAGACAAAGGTTTACTTGCCCATGAGAGCTCTGTAGAAAGGGGTAATGTGTCAGGTTATATAGGTGGCAGATCTCATCTATTGGGAGACTGCATATTGTGGTACTGGCTTCAGAGTACAGCAGCCGTGGCGCAAGTTAATATTAAAAAACCAAAACAGCCATAACCAACAAAACAACCCCGCTGGCCAGGTCTCACCAAGCAAGCACCGCGACATAGAGAGTATGAAAGCTTGGATAAGCCCCTCTCCCCTGTGTTTAGAAGTAAAGCCACCAATAAAGCCTCAAACGCCTCTTAGCAGGCACTCATGGGTGGCTTACAGACCTGTCCGAAACGGTTACGATGAGAGCATGAGGTCCTACTTCTAACATTGTTATTTTATCCCAGTTATGCCCCTTCCTGCGACTGAACTGAAAAAACAAACGCAAAAATGAGTTCGAAATGATATGCAGGATATGTAACAACCTTCTCCCTTCAAGGCCACGATGCAGTCACCGCTGGGATTTCCGGTTAGAGGAATTGCAGGCATCAGCACGGTCCTGTAACCTATGTTTGATATTGCTGTCAGCCGTACAAAGCACCAACTTAGAAAGAAACAGCAAAATCTCAATCCAGAATCATTCAAATGGCGACCATGAGATGTACTTTGGATCCAACAGAACCATTCGTGTCTATAACTTGAATAGTAAGTAAAATAATACCAATTGCTAAGAGGATGAGAGTAATAACATCTGATGTAGAATTAACATCCCCACAGCGGATCCAACTCCTATTAACTTCAGCGTCGTTTTCGGAGAATACAGGATCTAATAAAGCCTTTGAATGGGCTTTAACTCAATACAAAAATTGCCTTGCAACTCATAGCACGTGCCCCAACCAGACAGTTGCCAAGTTGCCAGCTCGCGTCCTCGCACTTGGAGATCTTGAAACGGGTTCACTGGACTTGACAGCAAATGTGCGTATACATGAGTCCATTGACGAGCAAAACACCTACGCTTGTCTTAGCCACTGCTGGGGAGTGCATCTTCCTATCAAACTGACCAAAGAGAATCTAGCCTCTTTCCGCAATAATATTCCATGGTCGGCTTTGCCAAAGTCATTCCAAGACGCAATTGCATTCACAAGGAAATTAAGGATCCCTTACATCTGGATTGATTCGCTTTGTATCCTTCAGGACGACGAAGAAGACTGGCGCGAGCAATCGGCGCAGATGGCTGAAATCTATGAAAATTCTGTCATTACTCTCGCAGCGTCGGCAGCTGAAAACGGCGCGGCGGGGTGTTTCCTGCATCCGAGCCCAACCACTGTTGGCTACGTAACAGATGGTAGCAATTTACATCTGCTCAGGGACAAGATCGGCGTGCACAAGTTCTTGAGCATTACGCAGGAGCAGCAAGTGTCTCCATCCGTCTCTAATAATCCAAAAATACTCATCAAAGAGAGTCCCTGGCATCCAGATCTAGATGCCAAGGATGCACAAGATAAAGAACACATACCGCTCTTCAGTCGCGGTTGGGCATATCAAGAGCGTATTCTAGCTCCTAAGGTCTTGCATTTCGGTCCACAAGAGCTCTTTTGGGAATGCAATAACGGTGCCAGCTGTGAGTGCGGAAAGCTAAAGGCATCGCCGAAAGCGGCACACCAGCGGGCGCTCCAGTCTTCTTTGAACTCGGTATTGAGCTACAGATGGCGAGACATTGTGAGCGAATACACCTCCAGGGAGCTAACATATACTTCTGACAAGCTGCCGGCAATCGCCGGTGTCGCCAAGCAGTTCATGGGTCGAATGGAAGTACCAAATTATCTTGCTGGGCTTTGGGGACAATCTTTAGTTGAGGATATGATGTGGAGAGTTGATTCACCTAGTGTGTGGACAAATGAATGGCGAGCGCCTTCATGGTCATGGGCATCTGCACTGGGAAGCGTTATATACCACCAGGACGACAAAAGTACCCAAACAGAGCCGGACTCCGCTTTGGTCCAGATATTGGAAGCGTCCTGTATCAGCGATGGGCCTGATAATTTTGTTGGTTGCATAGGTGGTCATATTGTCCTTCGCGGACACGTTGCCGCGGTTCAGCTTCAGAACTTCGTAACCAAAGATCAACGTGGCGGGACAATCACGGAAAAAGACAACTTCGGGATCACGAATTTGAGCGGCAGAAACTTCTACAACGTTTTTCTGGACTTCTTGCCCAAGCCAGACGGTAGCTGGAAATCAAAAGAGCCTATTTGGCCGTCTCCTCCTTTGAACTGGAATCGAGCCAACCTGCGGGATCGAAATGCTCCAGCAAACAACGATACGGCTGTGCTAGAGTATCAACACTCAGAGTTGCGACTCTTCCAGCAACACTTTATTCGTTATCTTGAACGGGAGGACGACGCATGGTGTCTCCTGCTAAGTATGCAGAAAAATAGGACGTGTTTCCTTGTCCTCAGCCGCACTGCATCCCAAACATTTCAGAGGCTTGGATTTGGATGGTATGGGCCGATGAAACCGCCATTGTTTGATATTAATGAAAATAAACAAACAATTAAACTTATTTAGATAATTAAGGACGATATATTAAAGACCAAGTATTCCTATAAGGTCATGATGGATCTTCCCATGGCCTTTGTTACGTGCTGCCTAACACATACACAACTATTGCACATTTAACACTCTTAGAGTGGCTTCTCATGAATACAATAGCCCCCAAACCATGTCTAGAGTTCTTTCCCCAAAATATTGTCTTCCAGTTTACGACCTCACCAAAAGCAGATATTGAGGGACCACCTAGCCACGCTTTTACTCTGTTGCGTGGTGGAAATGAATTGCGGCAAGTGAAAGTACTGTATTCAAGGTCATATGTATGTCCATAATTGTCACGATACCTGATGCTTCCACTTAGAGTTCTGCACCTAGAGTTCCGCTCAACTATATATCTGCTCTCCTTCAACAAAATTTCTCCTTTCTCTTAGCTTTTGTCAACATAACCCTAAAACATCTTATAAACATCTATCTCTGTCATCTTAGGTTTGAGTATCTCAGCACAGGTTATAATGCGCCAGACCTCTACCATCGGATCGCAATCCGGCAAGTCCAACAACCCTTGTGGACCGATAGATATCCCGCCTAAGATACAATTAATGATCTACGGCGAACGCTCGGTTCTTGACCAATATCTCGAATATATCATTCAAGTAAAGCTCTCCATAGTCATAGGAAATTCCTCGATGGCTCTAAAGAAGGACCGGCTTTTGAGCCTGTCGCAATACAACCGCAACCCTTTGCTCTAGGATTGACTTGTAAGGGACTGGCTCCTCTCACGGTATTTAAACTACACTTCCTGAATAGACCAATTCACAAAGAAGAGACAGCCTTTGTCTACTCAAAGAACAAAGTAATCAACTACATATACTACGGCAAGTACAGAAGCGGCTGCAATTCGGACCGGAAGACCTACAAGCTGAAAGACAAATAGGCCAGACAAACCATCACAAGATGCAACTAAATGAGCATCTCTTGGTAACCAGTGCCGGATCGCCTTTGGCCTAGAAACGCTAATGATTAACGCTATCGAAGGTGGGAATAAGAATTGATTTTGGAAGCAACCTTGGTTTATTGAGCTTGAGCTGCTAGCTGCCACTGCACATGAAAATTTTACAGAGTATGTATTCTAACAGAAAGCTTGCTTATACGGAGAAATGTGAGGCTGTAGGTATCAAATACAGTCTTGTATAATTACTATAAATGACAGACGCACCCTTTTCCTATAAATATGTAGTAAAGAAGTGAGAGCTAAGGAGCAAAATGAATCCTGAATTGAACAGCGGTCTAGAGAGGTGTCGTGAGTAAATCAAGTGATCTCCTATAAGGACTCGAGTAATATTATTGAGGTCTTGCGGTCTCAAGTCATGTGCCACAAGCATGTGAACGCGTGTCACGCGACTTAAGGCTTTTTCTAATGCTGTGTGATAATATAGTTCGGAGCAATGACCAGATAGGCAAACTACAGAAGCAGGGATGCCTATAGGTTGTTTAAGGGGACGAAGAATGGGAAGTCAAAATGAGGAAGAAACGTGCAATGGCAAGCGCATAATACACGTGATCGCCAGATCATTCATTCAGCCACGAGCGGAACGCCTATATGGCAAGGATATGGGCCAACTTGACGGCTTACAAGATCACTAGATTGGCCCTGGAGGGGTGCTGCTTGTCGCCTATGTTGATTTTTAGAAGGTGAGGTCCAGGCGCAGGGTTTGTTATTAGACGCGCTGCGCCTACACGAAGTAATTTTAAGCGCTGACACCACAAATAGAATGGTAAATTTCCAACTACGAACCTCTAGTCATCTTAAATTTATGTCAAGCCTTACTCTCCACGGGCTTCACGTTATTTGGGCTTCTTATCAGGCATTCTATGTCATGGAGTGGGGTTCTTTCCCTGACGGACTGATGGCACTGTTGGTGATTGAGAAAGTTGAGAGGGAAAACCTGACGCCGGGTTTCCCAACATGAGGATGGAGGCTGGGGTTTAAAGAGCCTAGCTCTGTTGGATTTCAACACGGATATCTTCTAGACCGAATATTTCATGGGTTCAGGTCACGAAGTGTTGCCTTCTCGCAACAATCTGAATTATTTGACTGGCTTCCAAGCGTGGGTCACGTTAGGTCTGACCATGATGTCTGGAAAGATGAGGCTGAGGTGATCTGTCTCCACAGCCCTGGCGCAGCAATACCTCAATAAGCCATGCTTGCTTTACGACAAGTTTTAATTTTCCAGAATAGTTTGCAGGCTACAGCTCATTTCTGGCAAACCTGCTATGTTTGTATATAATCTCCATCACCGCTCCCGTTAGTTTCAGTTCATCCCATCATCTTCTCAACATTTCATCAACAAGCATCCTTTCCTTATTTCCTTTGTGGTTTCCTATCCCATAATCGTTTCTATTTCAAGACTTGCAATTCGTTTTGTTTCTTTATCAAATAATTCGTCAATTCTTCAAAATGCGTGCCTCTAATTCATTGGTTGCTCTTTTATCGCTACTAGTCAGCAGTGCTCTGGCCCTTCCGGCAATCCCAAGGAGTGTCGAAAGCGATAAATCCACAGCCGGGGCCATTGCAGACATTGGAAATTACCCATCACCTACTGAAGGCTCAGCTTCAACCACATCAACTTCCCAAGCCTCCCAAAGCACTTCTCCATCAGGAACGTCCACCCCGCCTCCCAATAACGAATCCGGCAGCTCTCTTCCTCCATCTTCTACCGGACTAACCCTCTTCCAACAACTCACCCTTGCACCTAACGCCGTCTCCCGTCTCGCACTTCTCAAAGATGAGGATTTTGTCTTCAAATTCGATAACCCTCTCCAGAAAACCGGTGTTGCATCCGGTGAAGGTGGTTCCATCGTTCGAGCCGACCATGCCACCTTCCCCGCTCTCGTCTCTCAAGGCGGTGCCCTCGCAATCGGCTTCCTCGGTCCTTGCGGTTTCAACACTCCACACGTGCACCCTCGCGCAGCAGAGCTGAATCTCGTTATCGAAGGCCATCTCTTTGCCAATGTGGTCGCTGAGAACGGGGCAAGGTTCATGAACCATACCTTAAGCAAATATGAGATGACGGTCTTTCCTCAGGGCGCGGTGCATACGGAGTTCAACCCCGACTGTACACCATCTGTGTTTGTGGCTGCGTTCCCTCATGAAGATCCGGGCGTAGGACAGATTGCACAGGAGTACTTCGGGTTGGAGAACGAGATTGTAAAGGGCAGTGCTGGAGGAGAAGTTTCCATTGATGGAGCGGATATTGAGAAGTTTCGCGCGAAGATTCCGGCTAATGTTGCGAAGGGTGTGGATAGCTGCCTACAAAGATGTGGCATCGCGAAGCGATAATTGGAGAGACTGTACTTCTAGTTCTTGAATTTTTTTTGGAAGGCATTTAGCGGCATAGCGTTGGCGTTTGTCATATTTGGAAGGATTATTAGAAGACGACACTGTTCAGAAACTTTGGAGTAATATGTACCATAGATGTCAAGACCAGCTGAATCTATAATCATAATAATGAATACCAGACAATATCTACTATAGGCATATCCATTTAAAACTTATCATGGGACTTGACCATCTGTGTAACAAGTCGTTACACCGCTCTTGGTCCCACCAATCATATTCCCCCTTAGAGGACACCTCATTCTCTCTCTAAAAGAAGCATGCTTTGCGACGTAATATGTTGTTCGCTCACCCGAGAAATTTTTGCATATGTGGGTCATCCGGCTCAGCCACTCTGCGCTCCACATCGCATACTTACCAATATATTGTTAAATAGCCCCAATTTGAAGCCAAAATTTGAACCAATGAAATGGTTGATTAGTGTAGCGGTTAGCACGAGAGATTCTGATTCTCTAGTCCTGGGTTCGAACCCCAGATCGACCTTAAACCTTTTCCCCCCTTTTTGTATCTAACCAACGGGTTTGCATCAGGAAGCGGATTCGTGTGTGTTTTCGGATTTATGTTTTTTTTGTAGTTCAAGATAAGCGTCGCCTAAACACTTTAACCAACTTCACCTTAACAATCTCGGTCAATTGATTTCCTATTTGATTTTCATCGCCAAGCCGTTGCTTCTAATCTCCCCTATTGTTGGTTCGTCCTCGCACCGCGAAACATCTTCGTTGTGAAATCAAACACTTTTTGAACTCAACTTTAGAACGTCAAATCCAGAGTTAAAGAACATAGTCATGAAGTCCAAATCCTTTGCTTCCCCGTCTCGGTTCTTTACTTGTTATGGTCCCTCTTCTTTCTGTAGCTTCACCCCGCCTTTGCGTCATCTCTTCAAGAAAACTAATACTTTTACTTCGCCTTGGACTTGCTACTTAGGCTCAAAAGCCTCATTCACCTCTACAGCCGCAATGTTTGGTGAGTGGGAACGTGATGTTAATTGGAAGCTTCGGAAGCTTCACGACCCAACATGGGGCTACACCATTTTCCGCACCGTGTACACACCCGCCTCCGACACGCAATTCCCATTATGTCTCCGCAAATTAGACTCATGGATCAAACACGAGATCTACGAGGAATTCAATCGCCCATCCAGGTGGCCTCGCAACGCCACAGACCCGGTGTTGAGAATCGAGTCCAACGATGAAATGTATAGCAGGTATAAGAATGAGGTAGTTGAGAATCGCGAGAGGCTAGATGGGGCCGATGTTGAGGTGTGAGACGAGAGTTCAAGGCTCGACTCAAGGAACGTGGTGTGAATGTTGAGACAGGATATGCATATACGCCGTATCGAGCTTGTGTTATGGTCGATGAGGAGGTGTTGCAAAATATAATGAGTGCGCCGGATGAACCTACCCCGGAATATGGTAGTCAGAAGGCGTGGGTGAAATTGGTAGAATTTGCGGGCAATGATGAGGGTGACGAAGATGACTATGAGAAGGGTGAGGGTGAGGCCGTGGTTGATGGGGTGCTTTACACTTGGGAAGGTTGGTTGAAAGTTGATATGAGGCATTTATATGACGCTTGGTTTAATATTACCTCTGGCGGGGAGGTGGCACATTTGTGGCAAGAAGCTATGGAGGAAAATAATGGTGTTTATCGAGAATGATTCGAAATTTCGGGCGAGTAGCTAAATTATTGGCGTCTTCTAAGCAACCGTAATTCCATCTGTTGAAACTTTGCATATTACCTATGTTAATTTTAATGACTAGATTTCCGTTCTTCCCTTTCCCAAGCTAGTTCTTGTTTTGGGATTTGGAGTGCAGTGTCATAGCAACGCTCATCGCAACAATCCCCTACTATGCCACTACCCTCATATAGTCATATCTACATTATTTTTCCATGTTATCGCCTAGTCCATCTTCCTTCATGGCCTGTGTATATTTCCGGACTTGGGGGTTTCACCAAATTCGGATGTCAATCCTGGAGTGGCTAATTCGGCATTTATGGACGACTCTTTTGCTCTAGCGAATGAGCACCCTGCAGGTCCTTATAATTTTGCGCTAGAATCGTAGTTGGAAGTTGCTAAATTTTCGGTTCAGGGTTAGGTCTACTTAAATAACCAAATGCAAGATTGTAATTTCAGGAACTATTAATAGAGATTCCAAATGATAGAAAAACTTAGAGGCTATTTATATAAGTATTACAGGAACTATTTATTTAAAAGAAGTATGTAACAAAGGTATAAATACCTGGTAATCGAGTATATGACACAGCCCCATCATCAACACAAACAGCTTCTTCGAAAGATCGCTTACCTCAAAGTCAAGTTTTCACTTGATCATTAAATGCAAAGAGACAGAGCTTGACATCAAATGATCCTCAAGAATTAATCAAACAAGCTCTTGCAGCTATCTCTATAGCTAATAAGGCTAGGCTCGGCCAACTGTACTTCAATAAACTTGAGTTTGCCAATTCTTCTATTCTGAGGAAAGGTGCTTCAAAAGCACCACTTCTTGACTACACGCCATCACCCGCAAAAAATGGGACAACAAGGCGTGCCTTAAATTCCACCTCGGAAGACGACGCCGGAAAGTCATATTCAATTCCTCCTGAGCTAGTCGAAGGAGCTCGCTTATTAGCCGAATCGACATCCCAGGGAACTTTGGGAGGACAGCTGGAAGTCGCTGCACAAATAAGAAAGAAATATGATTTGAAGGTTAATGATAATAACCCACCCCACAATATCTTATTCACCCCAACGGACTGCTTGGGTATGAGCCTTTCGCAATCCAAGAAGTGATAAGCAATGAGACAGCGAACCATTTGCTGCAGCGGGCGCCTTCTGGATCGTCGTATTGGATGGCGAACTTACAACGGCTAGGCTCATTCCTTTTGCCCCACATGGGAACCCCAGATTGACCTTATATTTTTAGGGGGGGTTTTCTGGACAATAGTTTTTCTTTAGAAGAGAGTGAAGTCGTGTACTTAGATATGTGGATTTTTGTAGTTAAGCATAAATATGTGGAAGGAATGTTTTAGTCAGACGAATATTTTATTGAGAACCTCTATGTGCCATTCGCTCTTTTCGCTTTTAGAAGATACAACTTAGTTCTTTTCACGTGATTATCAAAATTTCCCCCTTTTACCTTCTAACTTAATGGTTGTGTAATAGGACACCTGGCCGGCAAGTTATTTTATAAGCATGGCTCCTCATTTCTTTGCATACAAAGAGCCTGCCGAGGACTCATCTCGCTCAGCATTAATCCCAGAATTTCAGGGGTTAGCCGTGTTTCTGCGCTTACCCATCAGCCGAAATCATATGGCAATGACGTATAATCCCGAGGTGCCATCGAGTGTGTAGCCTTATGGGTAGGAGTTGTAGTAGTAGGCCTTGCACTACTGGTTGAGGTCACCACAGAGTCGACGCGGGAGACCTGCCCGATTGCGAAGCTTTGATGTTATTGAAGAGAACTGGGTCCAAATTGCGAAACTCAAGTGTCTAGTTTCAGCTGTGACAAGGAAAAAAAAGAGATTGGTGAAAAGGTATCTCTCGTTCCAGAATGATTTATTTCTGCTGATCTAAGCCTTTCATGTACAGATGTTCTTGATTCGATTCCAACCATATGAATACTCGAACTGCCGCCGTTGACTATTTCTTATTGTCGTGCTTCTATTTTGAAGCTACATGTGCAAGTTAAGATAGAATATCTTAACATCTTAAGGAGCACACCAGAGCTTACTTGAACCTTGTAAATATTGTTTACTATTGTCTACTGAGTAGGGGACACTAGACAAATTGTATCCACTTATATATTAAGTCTATTGAACAGTAAATATTAGCCTTAGGTTCATTTATTAGCCAGCACCTGCTGAGCCTCACTAATCCCAAGGAAGTCCCTCTCCATGTTTAATAAAATACCTTTGATGAGAATTATGTATAGGTAACGCCTCAAAAACTTTCAAGTTCTGCAAACGTGGGTCATGTAGAAGAATTTTAATACCCCCAAACACCTCTCCATCCACTCCTGTATGCCTTAACCACATTTTGTTTGCTCAGCTCATCAGACCCTATCACTACTTCAAGAGCGAGTAATCTCCTCGCAATGCCGATGCTAGATAGGAAAGTAGGGGAATTGAGAGCAGCTTGAAGAGCATTGCCATAATATCCACCTTGTTTATTAAATATCAGCACCATGCTCCAGGAGTACTTTTACTGTCTTCCCGTTGCCCCAATATGTTGCAGCTTGCAAAGCAGTCCCATAGTATCCACCTAGTTGGTTGACGTTAGCACCGTGCTTCAGTAAAATTTCCACTGTTTTGTACAGAGTCCTTGTAAAATGCAACTTGTAAAGAAGCTCCAGAGCCCCCGCCATCCTGATTTATATTAGCACCATGCTGTAGCAACAGCTCAACTACCTTTGAGTTTCCACTGTATGATGCCGCATTTAAAGCAGTCCTATAGTGCCCGGCCTTCAAATTAATTGTGGTGCCATAGGAAATCAAGCATTCTACAATGCTTTTAAATCCATAACGCAGTACACGGCGCCCAACTCAAACGTGGGTCTTCTGCATGGAACGCTTCATCGATGTCAGCCCCATTCTCCAAAAGCCACATTACGACGTTCAAGGCATCATATTTAGAGGCGTAGAGCAAAGGGGCAGGAATGCGGCGAGATAGTGTCTCTACAGATAGGTGTCCGTTAAACATGGTTCTGATGTACAAATTTAGCAAACTTATTGAATTTCTCTCGGAAATCTTTGTCATCAAATATAAAAGTTGAGGAGGCCAACATAACGAGTGAAGCCGTTCAACATGTTTCGCCCAGGAAGATATAACGTAATCCCAAAGCTCGAACCGCCTAAATAGCTCTATGTTAACAGGCTCGGATTTACTTAGATGTAGATGATAGGTGATACAAGACATTGATATGTGAGCGTGAGCTTCTTCATGGGTGAGCCCAAAGAATTTAGCCGGCCCTTGCGATATTCGGCTAGAAAGGAGGTATTCCTGGACTGAAAAGTGTCCAAATAGTATCATGTCATTCCCAAGGGATCCGGGTTTTCGAATAAGAAAGCTTGGCAGGAACACAAGAATATTTTCTGCTTTAAAAAGTCTGCTCTGTTCGTTAAACGGGATCTCCTTGGTAGGATCTAATATAAATATCTCCGCAATTTCTGCTATCGTAAGAGGACGTATTGACCCTACAAGCCAGATCAAAACTGATCTAGCTTGAGCCTGTCGGCTGGGATCCATGCCGCTGAGCATTCGGTCGTAGGTTGCATCGAGCCCTATAGGCAGATTTTTGATTGCGTCACTTAGTTCCACGGCTGACCGAAGTGACCGAAGAGCATCGAGCTGACAGGATACATATTGGAACCTTCTTAGCTTAGTATTTAGGATTACCACTAATATCAATTCTCGTAGACTCACATTCCGTCTGCTTTCCGAATCAGTGCTGCTTTTGCTTCATCCTTAGAACTAAGCGGCCAGGTGCTGAAATCAGGGGTGGCGAAAGTTTCCTCAATGTACAATTTAATATCGTGGTCTAGAGCTGCCTTACAGACAGAAAGGTCAATCTCAATAGGCATAGCTTACGAATTCTCAAGTCTGTCAGAAGCTTTCTGGATACCGATCTCTTTACGGCTAGTCCAAAGCATATGTGAATTCGTAAAATTGCCGTCGTGCGTACTGGATAGCGTATTCATTAAAGTAGTCCGCTCTTGTCGCTCTTTAGGGCATTCACCCAAAGCATTTATCACAAGAAGCATTTTGCTAAACCCACTGATTGTCGATCTCAGGGCCTTTTCGAGGGTTTCCAAGTCTGGGCGGTGTCCCTTCTTATGATAACCCGCAAGGGCTTTCAGCATTTCCGGCGTGTCTGGGCGCTGACAACATAGTTGTTTGATGATAGAGCACAACATGCCAACTATAGTTTGTCTTGCTTCATCACTGAAGCTGAAGTAGTAGTATGCCAGTGCTACTTCTGGATCTTGCATGTAAGTATCTTTTAACTTTTTGATGACGGATGTACTACGGATCTGATCAGCTCTGTATCGCAAAAGCTGTATTTTCAAAGATAACTTGCTCACCTCAAAATAGTTTTCCCAGATCCGGCTATTAAAAAAATGTCAGCCAATATAATAATATATATCATAGCTTACATGCCTTTCCCATTCAGCCATATTAGGAAATTGGGCTCTTTTTGCCAAAGCTCAAAATCGTTGGTATCAGTCACGAGCCAGTCTCCAGTATTTTTCTCATGCTTCAATCGTCCGCTATTGTAGTTTGATGAAGGATCCACCGATGTAAGCCATTTGAGCGTTTCTTCCCTCTCTTTATCCTTCCTTGCATCGTTACACAAGCAGCCTGGACCACTCACATCTGTAGAGCTCAAAAAACCGCCAAGTTTGAGCCTCGCCGCCAGTACACACGCCGATGGTTTCAATAATCTAATGGAAATTGGTTTTTCTACTGTAGAATGCGTACGTTCCTTTCAACATACCATTAATATCTTAGGACTCATGCTCTCCTTCACACAAACTCCGATTAAAAAATAAAACCGTATCTGGATAACTCCAGCTCACTGAGCTTATGGTGTTCTAGAAAGTTTGGCTCCCAGATTAGATTTATGGAACAATCACAGCTGCGGCATATTTCACAGCATATTCCGCAGCCTTATCAAACGCCGTCTCCCAATTCTCCAAGCAAATCTCTCGAACTTTTGGTCACCCAACTTCAGCACCCCATACTCAACCATCTTAATCAAGTCTTTGATGTTCTGTATTGAGTACACCCACTTCCCCTTCATCTGCAAGTTCCTACGCACGAACTCTACCACCGGAAGCGCAAGGTCGCCTCTCACGCTCGCCATGAAACTGATGCGGCCCCCATGCCTTAAAGCAAGAATGCAGCTTCTGAAGTGGGTAGAATTTGTGGCGTCAGCCGGAGAGATGTCGAGATATGCGTCGATGGGTCCGAAAGATTGTAGGGACTTGGTGTCTACCTGAACATCTCCAGTGATCTGGACCGTCTCGATGCGCTCTAAATAAGGCCTACATATGTATTTAAGTATCTCAACGTTAGGTCCCATGGCAATGACGTGCGCTCCCATTGCGAGAGCTACTTTTACTGCCACTGAACTAATGGGACTTGTTACCGGAGCTACGATTATGGTTTCACCGGGCCTAAGATCCATATCGGCGAGCCCGTCGTATGGGACCACAAGTCTGACCAGCAATTAGATTCTAATTCATGTTCATAATTTAAGTCTCTGGTTCTGAAGGCACCCTAGATGAAGGACTCAAGTTTAATTGAAGTACATCATTGTGACTTATCGGCTAAGTATTTTGTGAGAGTTCTCTTAGGTAGGCGAGGATGTCTTGAAAAGATCACTCACTGAGATAAAGCACACAACCCAATTTTTATCCCATATTTCCGCACAAGAACGGACTCGTTCAACAGGTGACAGTTCTCCAGCGGGATCTTCGCATACTTAGCATGCGTGCCATCTCTCCACTCTCCACGCATCAACTTCCGGCTTCCATCCGTAAACCCCTCATGCACATCCATCAAGAGCGACGTGCGCGGGTTATCTCGCGCGCGTATAAAGCTGTCGATCGGCACAAGCTGTCCAGGCTTAAACATGACAGCATCCGATCCTGCAGCAGCAATCCGTCCTACAGCGCTGGTGCCGGTCACCAATGGCATAGGGAAGGGGTATGGGCCGGTCCTGTTGTAGATTTCTCTGGAGTTATAAAATATGTTTGCTCTTCGATGCGGACTATGGGCTGCCGGGCATGGCTGAGGAGTTGGGATGTTCCTTACTTCGGGTGGTTGGCTTGGAGAGGACAGGACTAGCGCGCGATGCGTCTCGGGTAGTTCTTGGGGGAAAGCCACCTGCATTGTGGAAGATTTACAACTTCAAGGTCTCAAAAAGCAGATATTGGTGCTTGATACGTAGCTTGGAATATGATAATATATCATCCTTTGGCGTCTGCCGACATTAATAGACTTATTTCTGCTGTTGCCGAGGAGCCCCTTTTGTCGTGCCCACTCTGATGATATATCTGTACAGTCATATAGAAATGGGTGAATGCAGAGCCTGCCTCATCGACCTATTTTACCCTCAAATTGACGTTGAGCACTGTATAATGAGGGAGAATTAAATTTACTTCATAAATAGGACTTTTATGAGATTGCTTCACAACTAAATAAACATTGGTAAGCATGCAATAAAGTAGAGTAAAAGTAATAGCTGTGTCAAAAAAGGGCTCCTTAATCTCCGCCGAAAAGACAGGTCTGGTCGTTTTACGTACGGCAAGAGACAATGAAAAAATATACCCCTTTTTGTGCATTACTCATTAACTTTGGTACCAAAATACATTCAAAGCTCTTCAATTTCAGGAGTCTCCTGCTTGACCGGTCTTGTCGTAGCTCGATAAGAATAAAATATTAAATCAGTTCGCGTATAATTGATTTCAAATCAAAGCAAAGCATACAAACGGTTGCTTGGCCTAGAAGCGCTGTCACTTAACACTAATCCGAATCAGAGGCTGGCTGGGCTTTGGGGCCAACAAAATAAGACGGCCTAATGTCCTCCAGTCGAAAGGAACGACTTGACCTCTTCAAATTTGGACATCCAGGCTGTCCATAACGCAGATCCAAAGATCAGGATAATATCTTCGACTGTAAAAGAATCAGGATCCTTTGTGTAATTTTTAGATAACCCTTACTGCAGGAATCCTTATGATATCAGATGCTGTCATCTGGGTGTGGTGGGTTTTTTGCATGTGAAGCTCTCATGCAAAATATGGAACATTTGTAATATGAGATAGAATTCCGAGAGAGACAGAGAGAGGGCTCTTTGACGAGACAGAATTTCCAACAGCTAAATACGAAAGATGAGAGTAAGAAGTCACCGGTCGCGTGTGGGATCTTTAGTGAAGATCACACCCATCCCCATGAATCTCAAAAACTGCGACGGAGTCCGACGCACTTTGATCTGTGCAGACAGCCCACACCAGTAAATCTTATAAATGCCAACCTTTTCGACACCTCAAAGACTCATTCAAACATCGTTAACGAGCACGCAAACCTCACTGGAGATTGTGTAAGGTGGCTGGCATAATCAAGTGGATTGGTCAGCCAAAAATTAGGGCGCGTTGTGTCAAATTGGAGGTGACAAACTTGGAAGGCTTGGCGGCAATACTTATTCCAACGTCTTCCCGTTTTCTCGGCTTCTAAGGGTTCCTTCGACTGCTGGATATTTCTATAGATTCAAAAAAAAGGTTCGAGCTTCAACAGGCTCGAGATGCTTCGAGACGACTACGCGCATACCTGTGAGGGAAGCGGGGTGAAGCTGAAAGGAACCATGGTGTGTCGCTAGGGAGTACACGATAAATGGTCATTGCACCACAGAAGAACATTTCGGAAGACAGCGTTTCTGATCGGCATGGCATGACCCTTCGACGCGGACAGTGGAAGGATATAACAGGTTCTGGCAAGCGGCAAGCGGCAAACGACATATCTGATCCCGCGTATGTATACAGATCGCTCGGGTGCTGCAGTGAATAGTGTTCAACCTGTGTGGCACCCTGTCTGATGCTCAGTTCGATCAAGCCTCCAAACCACAACAGCACACTCATCACAGCGGCGACGTCCCCATATGTAAGGCGACACCCGGTGTCTCGCTCTACCCAGAGATGCGGCTATTGTTCTTGTCGCCTTCCAGATTGAGATGATGGTTTGGCCAAGTCTTCAAATTCCGGCTGATGGTCGTAAAGCATCGCAATCATGAAATTCCAATGTCTTTCGTCTTATGTCAATGTGCAACCAATCATCCGCATCAAAAATGTCTTATCGCACGACCAATTACGCTCTTGAGCTGGGATGGTATCCGACAAGAATCAGCGAGCGATCCACACCAGCAGATTACTACTTTGCAATACGCATGCCCGTCAGATTAGCGAATTTGGGGACTGGCCAGACTTGCAAGCCTGTTACTTATCACTTGGCATCCTATCGCACCAGGGGCTTCTATTCGGCTTCCAGAACACCGGATCCTCTTTGGTGCTGATAACGAGGAAACTAGAAACCACCACTTGTTCACGTGTACACACACTCGACACTCGTACATCCCGCCTGTTAGGCCCCAAACGAAGCAGTGCAGCTTGAGGTTAAATTGTTGACCCGGTGCTGTGGCAACATTGACCAGAGGAGGAGCAAAACGTGCTGATCCTTGCCACCCCCTCATGCGGCGGCGGGATTTACCGCTTTGATTGCGCTGCGAAACATTTCCTTGCAAGAATCTATTATTGAGGTGCCCCATCTTGGAAGTTGAAAGCATCGATAGTCTCGAGGCTTGTGATATCAATGATTTATCAAGGGGAGAGATGGAAAGAATACTGCAAACTACATTTCGAATATGCGTCGCCTTCCGTTGTTTCAGTAGTAGGCGGCGGAAAGCCACAGTGGCTGTTAAATGCCGCCCCGAGGCCCGTTGCAGCCGTTATCGAACATTGGAATGCCGCCTACGAAAGTACTGTTTGTACTGTACAGGATTGTGCGGCGCTGTGCAGTGTATCGAGCTCAAGGGGTCCTCCAATTTCCACCGCTTATACTTTCTACAAGCCTGAAAGCAGATTTCTCGCCCGTGTTGGCTATCGAACACTTTGCCCTCCTGCCAATTTTGCTGGATGGGAATACCGGTCAGCATTATGTACTCGGGCAAGTCCGAACGGGACTTGGAGCCATTCAGTACAAGTAAGATGATACTTTTTGTTCATCCAGAGCTTATTGGCAGCATGACATGTGCTTGTCAATCTCACCTTCCCTATCGGGATGGGAGCTGTTGGTCTTGGCACGCAAGCCAAATGCTGCATCGTCTCCGCTCCCCGAACCTGGGCATCCGAGTATCTATGCATGATAGGTGATTCCAATCCTTCCAACGCCCCCCAGGATCTACTGATTATAGCGGTTTGTGTATCTTGATAGCGAAAGACCCTCCGAACGGATAGGGGACCCGTCCAAAACTTACCTTCGTCCTCGAGCTGTAATGGACCAGAACCTAAGCAGATACGCTAAGCGACTCAGGCAAGTCCACTCAACCATGCACATAAATATTTTGTCCCACCCGGCCGTCGAGCTTGTTCCACCGTCAGCTTCGAATTTTCTTTCCCCGATCATTCTGACGCCCGCGGGTCTCTCCCACAATTGACTCCGACAATATGGTGTCCATTCCACCTGCAGCAAACGAGGCCCTTCACCCCAAGGCGGCCGAGGCCAGCAGCAGCGGCTCGATCAAGGGGGAAGAGAAAATAAGCCCGGTTCCGTCATACGAAAGGGAACCCACCACTGCAAATGAGAGCGCGGATCTTGAGACCGGAAATGTGAAGTACGGAACTGGTGTTGAGGAAAAGGCCATGAGCGAGTCCGAGGATGGCACACGCGAGCCACCGGCTGAGACGTCAAAAATCCGCCGCCTCTGGAATAAATTCAAGCCTTTCATTTTCCCGATCTTTTGGGTTGTTATGACTGGGTATGTTTGGATCGATTCGTACTGCAAGCAAATATTAACATGTTGGTAGATGGTGGATTGCTGGACTTGTTCTGCACCGCAAAGATCGCGGATGGTTGATTCCCTTCCTCCTGTGGCTCTTCCTTACGATCAGGCTGGTCACCCTCTATGTGCCCGCCAAATATGCCTTGATACCAGTCGCTTTTATTTGGAACAAAGGCTTCAAAGGTCCATCTCGCCTGATCCCAGAGAAGTTGAGGACTCCCCTTGCAGGTGCCGGAACAATTGCTGTTTTCATCGTGGGAACCTTCGCTAGCGAGGAATCCGATGACAATACCCGTGCCAATCGTGCTGTGAGCTTGTTCGGCCTGGCTGTATTCATTTTTGCCTTCTGGATCACTTCGAAGAAACGCAGCGCAATCCAATGGCAAACAGTCATTGTGGGCATGCTCTCTCAGTATATCTTGGCCCTATTTGTTCTGCGCACCAAGGCCGGATACGATATATTCAACTTCATTGCATTCCTCGCAAAGTCTCTCCTTGGATATGCGCGGGACGGTACCATGTTCCTTACTAGCGAGGACGCATTGAACACTTTTGGTTGGTTCCTGTTGAATGTCATCCCACCCATTATCTTCTTCATCGCATTCGTGCAGCTTCTGTACTTCTGGGGCTGGCTCCAATGGTTCATCAAGAAATTCGCCACCGTTTTCTTCTACACCATGAAGGTTTCCGGTGCCGAGGCCGTTGTCGCAGCCGCATCTCCTTTTGTTGGTCAAGGTGAATCTGCGATGTTGATTAAGCCCTTCATTCCTCATCTCACGGAAGCCGAGCTTCACCAAGTTATGACCTCTGGTTTCGCTACCATTGCGGGAAGCGTGTTGGCGGCTTATATTCAAATGGGCATCAACCCTCTCGCACTCATCTCATCTTGTGTGATGAGTATTCCCGCTTCTTTGGCCATTTCCAAACTCCGATATCCAGAAACCGAAGAGCCTCTTACGGCTGGGAAGATCATAATCCCAGAGGATACGGATGAGAAGCCTACTAACGGTCTCCACGCTTTCGCTAACGGATCATGGCTCGGTCTCAAGATCGGATCTATGATTGCAGCATGTCTTCTTACTATCCTCGCTCTTCTCGGTCTTGTTAACGGTCTCCTCGGTTGGTGGGGCAGATACCTCAGCATCGAGACCGACATTGGCGGACCAAAGCTCACCATCCAATTGATCTTTGGATACCTCTTTTACCCGATTTCATTCCTCCTCGGCGTCGACCGTAACGGAGGTGATATCCTCAAGGTTTCTCAGCTCATTGGTATCAAGATTGTTGCCAACGAGTTTGTTGCTGTAAGTATTTGCCCACTACACACGGTGCCACAAAAAAAAAGCAAACCTAACACGATATAGTTCGCGGAGCTCATGGGTAATTCGTACCTCGGGATTTCCCAACGTTCCCGCCTCATTGCCACCTATGCCTGCTGCGGATTCGGTAACATCTCATCTGTGGGTATACAAATCGGTGTGCTCTCCCAGCTCGCACCCGGCCGAAGCGGTCGCGTCGCTAAGGTCGCCCTCTCCGCCCTCATCTCTGGTGTCATTGCTACCTTGACTAGCGCTTCCATTGCTGGCATGTTGATTGTCGACCAGAGCAGATATGTCTTGCCTACGGAATCCACTGCTGCCTAAGGGTAGTTTTGGATTCGTGGATTTTGTACTCTGAGAGCTTTGGACGGAGAAAATGCCACAGGTCTGGGACACCGGCGTTGTAAGATGATGAAAAATACCCCTATTAATTGATTGATTAATTAACTACCGTCGTTAACGGCACACCTTATCTTCTTCCCTTCGTGACATCCCTTCCTTCGTGTACGAACGCGTAATTTTGTCCATCCTTTCCTTGCCTTTGAAATTGGAATACGAGTTGCTTAATATACACATCCTAGCTGCAAAGGTACCTGATCTCGCATATTCGTACACGTAAACATATAACCCAGCCGTACAGCACTCACCTCATTGATTCTTAGTAAATAGGATGACAAGCGAGGAAAAAAAGGGGGACAAACCATTCCCCCTGCGTACTTTCAAGTCTCGTCTACGTTAGCCTTCCCTTTATCTGGCATATCTGCACATATTTCACGGTGTTGTTAAGACTTTTACGAAACGGGACGTGTTCTACCAGAGAGGAATGTCGATTTATGATTGGACGGTGGGATGATGGGGAAAATACCGAGGAGAGATTGAAAGAGGAAAAATATGGATGGTTTGGTTGATGATTTCATTGTTCTCCTTTATAGGACTGAGTAGAGCCCATTTGTTGGTGTACATTTGGATGCATCTAAAAATAGATATCTGGGGATCTAGTGATCGTGCTTTCTGGTATATTTCGCCTGGCTGAAGGTTGAATACATCGTTGGCGGAATAGATGTTGAAAATGAGGGAGAACTCCACAGCCGCACGATTTCATGAAATCGGTGACTGATCTGAAGCGCGAGCGCTCGTCTTTCATCTCGCCATGCAGCCTGCCATAGGAGGTCGTTGCCTCCATAGGCGGCGGGATGTATATCCGCCGAGTATTGCTCTACCCTGTCATTGATGTGTGGGGCCTGTGTCTGCAATAGCTGCTAGCATTCCATCTTCACCAAATTTGTAGACATAAGAAGTCATGAGACTATCTGATTTGCCACTATCAACCATTCCAGTTTCCATTGAAATTCGTAAATGGCGCATCCACATTCACATGTTGTACGATCGGGCAGAGATCTTTGGGCATTCTAGCCGTGAAGACCCATGTTCTGTCTGGGAGATCTGGTGCATACGCATCATTGAACTGTTGATCATTACTTATGTTTGGTGCAATATATGGTTCTCGGAACGTTCCTGTGCTATTAGGCACTTTGTCGTCAAGGAAGAGGCACGGTTCTTCGGCTATGAAAGCGCTTCTCCCTCTGCAGGAGGTCCGGATCGGGGCTTGTGAGTCCTGAGAATCTGATAAGGACAGAGGGCTGTTGTTTGAACCTGAGTTCATCAGGAAATCTGGAGATGTTTCAAGTGATGAATCACCAGAGCTATCCCAGTTTGGCGCTGTAGTTGTATGTCCATTAATTGGATCGAGATTTGCTGTCATACTTGAAGTTTCTTGGGTGAAGAGCTGCGCACTACTGTCTTGACCATATTGCAGTGTGGGTCCTTGGGCTTCTGGCACGCCGCTGAATTGTTGAACATTAGAAGTTTGATCTGAGATGCCGCCTAATGCGGATGGAAGAGTAGGGAGGACTCCAAGGAGCGGAGGATCAGCCTGGCACATGGATTCTCTATATTTCTCTTTTGTAAACGGATTTTGGACCTGTTTTGGTGATGATGCAGTATCTCGTCCAGAAAGATGAGGACGCTTCCGGTAGATTCCGCTGTTTTCTATGTCAAACTCTATCTGTGTAGTAAAATGTTCCGTAATGGTATGCTGTTGGATTACTATTAGTCAAAGATTCTCACATAGATTCATGTTTGAGGCTCGCACGACGAAGCCAATCACGAACAGAGCGTTCAGAAGATTGAGGTATCCACATACCCGATGTCCAATTGCCTTCATTGCAGCAAGTAGGAATTCCAGGTTGCTGAGGCTCGATGCCTGTCTGTCAACTGATCTATGGTCTTGAATAAATATGCCAGCTGCCACATAGAGACAAAACCCCATCCAAGAGTTCATATATGAGGAGTCCATATGAGTAATGAGCCGCATGATCCCAACTATTTCCTCGGCCGCCATCATGCTACGATGACGGCATTTCAAAATGAACTCTGGGGAAATACCATGCTTTTCGGCTGTGGAGATGGCTGCCTGATGAAGACAAATCGTAGAGGCATGAACATTCATGTGAAGGAACACAATGTTCATATCTCGAATGCCACCCGGAAGTCGCAGATGATTAGGGAGGTATAAAAACGTGTGGGATAATACATTGTCCATTTCTCGGTGTCTTCGCCAATATTCTCCATTAACCAGATCGTCAGCCCGTTCGTCGTCGCCATGGCCATGGAGATGCTCGAAGTTATGGCCAAAAAGACATGCAGACAATATCACACCACCAAATGGTGTAATTTTAGACGCACCAGATGGCGTCAAAGCTTCCCGAAGTGAATTGGTGCTTTCTGCAATGCCTGCTTCAAACCCTTCTTCTGAGGAAGGAAGATTTGTCAATATCTGCAGATGATTAGTTCATGATTCTCCAAATTTCAATCATGTAAACATGCCTTGCACTCATCAATAATCATAGGCCATCCCGTGCCCGAGCTGGCCCAACGATCACCGTAAAAAGCTGCCCAAAAAGTCCTTCTTCGCTCCTCAAGCTCGATTACGTCTTTTGGTGGCGGCAATATCTGCTTCGTGGCCTGCCCATATCCATCCAGTCGATGAAGGCCTAGCATGAGACAAAGTCTAACCAATCTCCCAGTACTCATCCACGCTCGGGTGAAGTATGTCTTTTTGGCCTCGTACATTGAGATCAATACCCACGCCTGCGCTATTGGAATAGTAACAAAAGTCTCTCCATGGCCCTAGACACCGTGAGCAGGGGAAAACGAGCAAACGAAATTATCCTAACCTTCATTTCCGCACGTTCTATGTATTTCCGCGCACGCTGGTAGAATACATCAGCATACTGCCCATAGCTGTCGTGACACATTGAGGCTGCTGTAGCCCATACGGCGTATCTGAGGCAGATGGGAGGACGCATATGCGCTGGCAAATTCAACGCCGCTAGGTATCGCTGCTTGTGCATCATTGGCATCTGGTTGTGGAACTTGTCAAAATAGATCTGATGCCTTTGAAAGGTCAGGACACGAAGAGCTTTTAAATGGAGGTATTGCCTACAGATCTTCCATCATCTGGTCTGGTGGTAAGGCTTCATCTAACCCCAGGCTGATTACCTCTTGCGAATAGAATCCATCGAGCGGGACCTGGTCCTGAAAAAAGTCCGGGTCCGGATTTTGCATGTCAACGAATGCATCGCTCCCAAAATCCATAGTCATACTTGTGTCCATATTTAAAGGCACATTGTTCCAACTGGAGTCCATGTTGGAGATATGGCTCGGGGCCACATTTTTTGATGTTTCTATGATAAGTTGAGTCTCTACTTGTGCTGTTGAGTGTTAACCCTCATTCTTCCAAGTCATATGATAGAGCATCTACACACCTAGTCGCGCTTCCAATTCTTTCATATTGCGACGCTTTGTACCCACATTCCGTCTGCGCTCTGGAAATACACAGTCATGGCGGAGACGAGTGCAGGTACCGCACCTTGGCTTAATGCGGTCACACTTGAGCTTCCTTTTCCTGCACGAAGTACAAGAGATGGTTTTCTCGGCACCTGGCATTGAGCTGGTTGTCTTCTCGTGCGAATCTGCTGGGACATTGGTGGCATGCTGTGCATCTCCATCGGAGCTACCTGTTGACATATTGACATGATCGTCCGAGAAGGCATCCATGAGCGAATCACAACGGAACCAGGGATACTATTGGCGTGTTATAAAGCATCAGTGGTGGTAATGGGTTTGCAGCTGATTTGCGCTTTGCGACTGGATGGCTGAATAGATCGGAAGACATTCGTAACCTGGCTGTTGTTGTTTTTCTTTCTCTTGGTCATCGTGAATGAAGGAGTTGATGATGATGGTTTGTAATCCGGAATCCTTGTTGATCTTCAGCGAATCGCCTTGTGGGGCTGCAAGTCAGCGCCACAACCTTCTGGGAAGAAAATGGAGGCTTCCGGACTTTCTCATGCAGAAAAGTCCAGAGGAGAAAAAACAATAATGACACTATACAGTACATATTCGAAGGTCTTGAATAGTAAGGCTAGGCTCTTTTGTGTTTCCGTTCACCCAAATTTTCCAAATCGCAATTATGCATACCCATCTCTACAGTACAGTATCTTCCAGCTACAGTAGCGATTTATTCTTGGTATCAATCGGTAAGTAGATAAAGCCAAGATAAGCTTATACAGTGGGCAGCGTTACAGTACAGTACAGTACGTACTGTACTGTAAGTAACCCTCCCCCTTCCCTTAGCCACTAACCCTTTAGCCACTAATCCCCTGAGCCAATGACTCCTGAGCCAATGACCCCTAAGCCACCGACCCCTAAGCCACTGACCCCTAAACCACTGACCCCTAAGCCCTAAGCCAACTAACCCCCTAGCTACTGATCCCTAGCTACTAACCTTTAACCACTACTCCTACTCCTCACTGAGCCGCAAGAGTCAAGGACCCCCAGCCCCTCATATCTTTTCCATCCATCACCTCATCTTCAATCGCTCTGTTCTCTGTCTCGTCAACTTCCACACCCGGTCTGCAAAAATCAGATCAAGATGACATTCTCCAATCACTCACTTATCAGTCAAAGCCCAACCTTGAACCACGATTCCCCTTCTTGGTGCCACTCTGCTTCCCTGCCATGTCGACAGGTTCTCGTCCCCTCCTCGCGAGGTTTTGGTTGGTGGTATAATTGATCACCATCATCCGACAACTTGTATTGTTGCTATTCCCCCCGCAACTGGATTGCTTGACCTGCGTTCCATGCATGAACCCTGTCTGCTGGGGAAAGGACGCGGCCCATCTGAACAAACACCTTTAGTTGACGGTCTCGTCGCGCCCAAAAAGCAGGGATGAGAGAGATAACCCTCATGAAAGGCCGGGATATAGTATTCTCTTCCGGCCAACATGGACTTCTCCCAAAATTGGTCCCGCCTCACTCTCCTTCGAAAGTCCATAATTATCGTACTGTGGTTATTCTGTTTCCCCTACGATTCTCCATAAGTTGCAGACTGCGCTTTGTTGACAGAGAAAGAGGAGAGTCAACAGGCAACCAGAATCGTCAGATGCAGATTGATATGCAATTTGTTGGAATATGAGACGGGCGGCAGTCACAATGCAATGTAATTCCATCCAGGGATCTGACCAATGGCAGTACTTGACAACATACATACAATTGCCGGCCTCTATATTCGAGAAGCATTATCGTCAAACAAATAATGAGTGTGCTAAATTTTTACGCTACCTGTTACCATAGAGCCTTCAAGTAGGCCCGAAAGATTCCTTTCATCCAACTCGCACATGCTGGCATATTGCGTCTAATTAAACGTCCGATTCTAGTTAATTCCTTTCTTTCTAGATCTTGAAAGTCACAAGGCACAAGGCTTCTGACACCTCGTGCAAATAGTTAACGGCCTCGAGCATGCAGCTTCGCGATGGCCCAACAATGAATTCCGTTGTGCAACCGTTATATTCTCTAGATTTTCCATTGTTTATGACGTTTTGCTATCCAACCAGTCTCGGCCTTCGAGGCATATCACTGATTGTTTCTTTTATGTTCTAGCTGAACTTATGACTTCTTTTCTACCTGGGTAGGTATATGAAGAGTGATCTTTTGACAAGAGATTTCCCTCACTTGGTCTCTTAATATCTTTTGGTACCACCGAATGGAGCATCACAGAAAATGGGTTGTCACAATGGTTTTTGCAACAAGAGCCAATATCCCGAGGTTCCAGCCATTGAACCGACAGAAGACACTCTGGCTAAAAAAGAGAACACCAAAGACTCTGTGCGTTCCAGCAATGCGGAATCACTTGAGGCTATAGAACCTGGTCTGTACGCACAGAAAGGCGATTCCCTCCAGGACATAGCAGATGACACAAACCGTGTTCAACCACAAGAGATCGCCTCAAGCTCAGGAAATGGCTGTTGTTCCAGCGACCGTTCAGAGATCACAAAACGGCGCGATAATGCTAGGGAAATGGAACAGAATTCCGAGACGGATCAAAATAAACACTTGGAAGACTGTCACGATTGCGCTGATGGCCAGGATAGCACCTGCTCTATTTGGAAGAATCCCTCTTATACGACGGAAGCAGAAGCGCCAGATGTAATTTTACCCGCGCCAGCTTGCAGCAATGAAAAATATTGTGCTACAGGAAAGTGCCAGTCATCTGCTGCCACGGAAATTGCAGCCGCTACATCCGGGGCAAGAAGCTCAACGAACAGCACCTATGAGGATATTGAAAGTATGGATATTGAGCATGGCTTACAGAAACCAGAGCATGTTATCGTTCGCGTTCGCGGGATGGATTGCACAGGCTGTGATAAGAAGGTGTACAAAGCACTTCAGCCACTGCCTGGCCTGTCAAACATCAAAGCAAGCTTCCTGCTAGCTCAGGTGGAGTTTGATATACGGCCCTCAACAGGATTAAGCAGCACAACTATAATCAGCATCTTGGAGAAAAGGACCGGATTTACTTGCTCAAGAATTGCACATATTGGATCTGAACTGGAACTTGATGTGAAAAATGATGTTCAGCAATACACGGAAGGTTATCCAAATGGAGTGCTTGATGTTTTGGTTATCGGAAAATCTCGGTTACAAGTACTCTATGACCCAGCGATCGTGGGAGCCAGAGATCTGCTCGCAAATGAGTTCTTTCGAGGCGCAGAACTTGCTCCCTTATCTGGGTCACCAATGGTGACGTCTGGTAGGCAAGATCTTTATTCTTGGCTTCGAAGGACCCTTGTAGCCGCCGTCCTGACTGTACCCGTTCTCGTTCTTACTTGGGCGCCATTACCAGAACATCCTATTACTTATGGAGCGACCTGTCTTGCTCTTGCGACAATTGTGCAGTTCTACCCTGCGGCACAATTTTACTCTCGGGCTTTCAAAGCATTAGTTTTCTCCAGAGAGATAGACATGGATTTACTCGTGGTGCTGAGCAGCTCTACGGCATATCTCTATTCTGTTGTGGCTTACACCTTTCTTGTCCTTGAAAGACCGTTGCGAACCGAACAATTCTTCGAAACTAGTACTCTTCTCATAACCCTCATATTGTTGGGTCGCACGATCAGCACTCTTGCTAAACAAAAGGCTATTGAGTCAATCAGCATTGAATTTCTGCAGGCATCTACTGCGATCTTATGCAATATACGAGGCGGCGGCGACAATGAGATTGATGCACGCCTTCTCCAGTATGGGGACATATTCAAGGTGCTCCCAGATCTGGTTATACCCACAGATGGCTTAGTGTCATCGGGAGAAAGTGAGGTTGACGAATCAATGATCACTGGCGAAGGCACATTAATAACGAAAACGCCTGGCACGACTGTAGCGGCTGGCACAATTAATCATTCTGGTATTCTTATTGTGAAACTTACCAGGCTACCTTGTGAGAATACGATCAAGAAAATTGGGGACATGGTTGACCGGGCCAAAGCATCCAAGCCAAGGGTTCAAGATTTAGCTGATCGACTCGCCAGCTATTTCGTTCCCGTAATTCTCACAATAACAGTGTTGGTCTTCACAATTTGGATAGGGGTAGGAATGACCATTAGACGCCAGAATGCATCGGTAGCTTGCATCAATGCCATGACCTACGCGATATCCGTTCTTATAGTCTCATGCCCCTGCGCAATTGGTCTTGCTGTACCTATGGTGTTGATAATTGCTGGTGGAGTTGCCGCGAAACACGGACTAATCTTCAAAGATGCAGAGGCTATCGATACTGGGAGAAAAATAGCACATGTTATCTTCGACAAAACAGGGACACTCACACGAGGAAAGCTCTCAGTCACTTCGGAAGATTATCTCGCCAACGATGCTGCGTCCCTAAAACCTGTGATTCTAGGCTTGACGAGCAATAGCACGCATCCCGTATCTAAAGCTATCGCAATACATTTGACTTTACAGCAGCACAAGGCATTTATAGTTCAGGACATGGTCTCAGTTGCTGGAAAAGGCATCGAAGCGAACTGGAATAGGTCCAAAGTACGAGTTGGAAATCCATTTTGGCTTGGTGTCCAGGATACTGCTCCTGTCCAGAAGGTTCTTGCACTAGGCTTAACTACCTTTTGCATCACCTTAGACAAGGAACTCGTTGCAGTGTACGGCCTCGAAGATTCGCTTCGCCCTGATGCTCTCGCCACCGTAATGGAGCTCAAACGGCGATCGATTGCCATCTCCATCGTCAGCGGCGACAACCACGCCGCCGTTCAATCCGTTGCCACCCAACTAGCCATCCCATCAACTCACATCCGGTCATGCTTTTTGCCAGAACAGAAACAGCGATATGTCACGTCTCTTATAGACAGTGCCTCTCATCAAGGGCTCGATCAATCTTGCACAAGCAAGAACATCGTCCTTTTTGTGGGTGACGGCACCAATGATGCCCCGCCTCTTGCGGCCGCCAGCATCGGCCTACACATGTCTGAAGGAACCGAGGTCGCCTCGTCGGCTGCGGACGCCGTGCTCATGCGCCCTTCTCTTTATGGTGTTATTACCTTGATTGACCTATCCAAAGCATTCCATCGCCGTGTAGTCTTTAATTTCGCGTGGAGCTTCGCATACAACTTCTTTGCGGTGCTATTGGCTGCGGGTGTATTCAGTGCGAAGAAGAATGTGAGGATTCCGCCACAATATGCGGGCCTAGGCGAGATGGTGAGCGTTGTACCGGTCGTGATTGCTGCGATGGGGCTGCAGTACCGGCAAAGGCAGGTTTAGTAATCAGAAAGGGGACAGACTAGACCGGTGGCTTTTGAGATCGAGCTCAATGATCTGTAGGGAGCCGCGAATTACATAAGTTATTGAATCTTATCTCGTCCGCTTCCTTACCACTCCATATTGTAAGCAGATATTTCCAAGATAGGTCGCTTGACCTGCTCCAAGAAAGGGGGCAAAGATATCAAGCATCACATGACTTAGATTAGACGTAACAGCAGCTCTCCAAATATCTTTTAATTCATTCACCCCAGAGCTATCGAATCGCCAATAAAATTTCCGCCAAACCACCTTTAAATCAGAGAATTTTCATTCCCCCTTTTCCAAACAAAATATCTTCATCCTCCCCCCCCCCCCCCCCCCCCCCAAGCCAAGCCAAGCCATCCTTTTCCATCTCACGTCTTCACAGTCTTCGCATCTAACACTTCTGCCACTGCACGCCGGTGATGAAGGTGATCTTGCCGTCGATGGAATCGTCCGTGATCTGGCCGCTGGCGCCGGATACCGAGGAGCGGAGCAGCACCGCGGAGTCGATGTTCAGGGCGACGGGGGCGCCGCACGGCGACCACACGACCGAGGTCAGGGTGCTGTCATCTTGGATGGCGTAGTCCTTTGAGAGCGGGCCGTAGAAGGTGGTCGAGGTCTGGGTTTGCGCGGATTCTGAGGCAGGCGAGCGGGTTAGTTTAGCGGTTAGGGAGAAGGGAATGAAAGGGGGAGGGGGAGAGGGGACGTACGGCCGGAGAAGTAGTAGGTCGCGGATTGCGTGGCGGTGATTCCCTTGTCGATGCCCACGTACCCGCGGTACACGGTGCTGAGGATGCTGTATTGGAAGCCGCCTGGGTACTGCAGGTTCAGGTTGATCTGGCAGTTCTTGCGGGACTCTGTGATCGGGACTCCTGGGCCGATGGAGGCGACGTATGAGTCGAAGATGAGGGTGAAGCTTTACGCTGTTTTAGCATATATCCTGGCGAGAACGAGGAAGGTTTGCAGGTTACTCACGTTTGTCTGTCGGTCGAGATGAAAGAACCAACGGTTCCCTGTGGGCAGCCGGTGCCTCCGTAAACGATGCCCTTAAGGTAGACCTGGGATGGGTCTGGGGTGATGGCCGCAGAGCGAGTATCCAACTCGGTAGTAGGCAAAGCAGTAGCCAGGGAGGCTAGAGCTGCAAAGAAGACCTTAGCGAGCATTTTGTTAGTGGTGGTATGAGGTATTAGAGCGATGAGGCTGAGATGTGCTATGTATTGCTGATGATCGAAGTAGATGACTTCAATGGGAGGGCCTTGTCCATGTCTATATACTCTTAGAGATTGATAATGAAAAAGGTGCAAATCAAAAGGCTCGTTTGTGGCGTGCAGATAGTAGCCCAGAGCATGTGTTGCAATATAAGGATGTCACCAAAGCAGATGTTAGTTCCCAGCCTAAAGCACATAATACGAGAATGCAACTATTGGCCTCGACCATGTAGACTTCTCATGGCGTTATCGTTATCAAATTGCGTCCTGACCGCCGCTGCGAAGTAGCTTCAGGGTCACCAGATCTGGCCTTCATACCCCAGGAAAGTTTGTCGGTAGCTGCCATACAACAGAACGTGGCTTGCAATCAGTTCAGAGCAAAACTTTGGGCTATTGTCCCCTCACATCTGGTATTTTTAGAACATGTTCCGAAAAGCATATCTTGGCTTCATCTGTATCGGTCTTGGTATGGGAAGACCTTCCTGCCTGTGGTCCGCCCGCTCACTCTTTCCGCCCGGCGGAAAGTCTGGAATCTGGAGGAAGTTACCCCGCAAACTTGATCGCTTTCTTGCTTGGGATGGCCCTCAAATACTAATATTTTAACTGAGAGTTCCCGTGTTTCAAATCGCAGAGAATAAGCTTATTTCGAAGCTCTGAACATGGAAAAGATCCTCATCGCTGGTGTCTTGCCGGTTGCCGAGCAGGATATCAAGCTTCGATTGGCGATGCATGCGGTGCTACCATCGATGCATCGTGAATGCAGGCACACACTTGATGTGAACGGTTAAACATATTTACCATCAGCTGTTTAAGAGCAATTTACCTGGCGACAAAAATAGAAGACAGATTGTCTCTGCAGATTAAAACCATAAAGGCTGAATTGATGGTGCCAAGACCCGGGCAGCTTTCCCGCATCCAGAACACAATCGGCAATATCCACTGACCCAAAAAATTGGAGCTTCCCCCCCAAACACGTAGTGGAGAATAAGTACCGGAGGGGATAATTAATTAACTAAAAAGCTAGAAATAGTACGCAGGGCATGTTGCTGTAAGATCTTGACACTTGGGATGAAAGCAAAAATAGAACCCAATACCGCTGCTATACCGAGGCGGTGGGTAGCATCGCAGAATCTCCCGCCGACCAAAACAACGCTTTCCTACACAACTTCCCAATGACTGTGCAACTCTGCTGGGAGCGCCATCCTGACCTCACCAATCTGCTTCGTGATCAGTAAAGGGCCTGTGCCGTCCCAGCTGACTTCAACCTGATGAACGTCTGCATCCCGCACTGTGTCAACGATACGTTTGACGACGGCGTGATATCTGCCTAAGGTTGTAGAGTTTTCATCTTGCCAAGTATCAATATCCTGCCGAACATCTTTGACTTCCGGACTAGTAAATACTCCGTCCTGGTGGTAGGCGAGGAGAAATCTAGGGGTTCGGTTCATCCACAACCGCGGAAAAATTTCGCCCATGTCGAATCGCGTACGGGTGGATCGAGTTTTAATGTCAAAGATCCGGTCCTGGGGTATCCCGGTGCCTTGCATCCGGACTTCGAGCTTCGCATCTTGAGATGGCACCTTCTGGCCTACAGAAATAGATCCTAAAGCTTCTTCGAGCGAAGAACCGTCCTCCGAGTCGATTGCAACCGGAGCCTTGTTCACAGATGGCATTTTGAGGTATCCATCCGTTTCTGATCTAACCAAAATGTCCAGACCGCCAAGTACATAGTGCACTATCCGCTGGTGAGAGCAAGAATTTTTGACATCTGTGCCCCAAGTGGTGTATCTCTCTGGGAATGTGTGTCCATATCCTCTGAGTCCCTCTATGACTTCAGTGGGAGAGGCTTCACGGCGAATTAGGAAGGCTGTATCCCCAATCAAGTCCACATCGAATCGAAAAGGTTTGCGCACGTTCGAAGCGAATCGAAGTAAATTCCCCAGAGTGCTCCCACACCCAATTATGTCCACCGAAGGTAAATCGTATTCAGGATTCTGTGCAAGAATCGCGCGAATCGCTGGTTCCATAGGATAGGCGGCATAATGAGCAGAATTTATGTCTCGAAAGACTTGGAGACTGTTGCTGTCGCCCCTTAACTTCACGACCTCCTGAAGTGGTGGAGTCCAAGCAGGGGGCGAGCCTACAAATGAATAGAAAATCAGATATTTTGCGACCAAAGACTCCACCGAAGCTATAAACAGTACCAGCCTTGAAAAGGTATGAAATTGAGTGTGCGAAAAATAAAGTTATATCAAGCACACTTGACAACAGGCATCTTCCTTAAGACTTACCTGGGACAAGTATTATAGGGGTTTTGCCCTCCACCCAGTTATACGATGCTAAATACTCGGAATCCTCGATTTTTGGCGCGCTCTCTTCTATCAACAGCGACTTAATGTCAATCGTATCGATGACATCTCCAAACGGTCTTGGTGGAGGAGGTGATGCTTGGCGATTTCGATACATCTGACCACGCATTCTCCCGCCTCGCCTGGACATTCCGGTATTGACGTTCCACGACATGTCTCTGAATTACATGAAATTGATGGCCAGATTTTCTCGATAAATCTTAAGGTCAATGAAATCAACCTTTCTTTCAGGTTCTTTGCTCGAAGTTGCTTCTTGTGTCACTTGGTGCTGTTCAGGAAGCTTCGCCACCTCAGTCGGTGAACAAACGGTCATCTTTATGGCCATTCATAACCATAGCCACCCAACCTCAATATCTGCAAGGCTCCATGGTGCTGCTCCAATCGAAGTTTCGAGAGCTGCAGCCTACAGGAATAACAAAGTGGCCGACGCGCTCCATAGGCTACGTGCCAATGCGCATATGCAGTAGGCCTCAATCCGCTTTAATAAATGGCAGGCGAGACACGTATCGAGGCAGATTCGGTTTTTATCAGTATCTGAAAGAAGATAATCTGTGAAGTTTGACCTTTGTGATGACCTTGAATCCCAGTGAATCTTAGGCAGAAGCTTGTTGCAAGGTCTAGATGATATGTTATATTGTTTTATTACTGCTTCCCGCCTTCTGCCCTCTCTGCATTCTCTCTTTTAGTTGAGAAAATCAAATTTCCGTTATTGATCATTAAACAAATCCCTGCCCTTCAACCACCACCAGTATACGATTACTCCGACATGGGTGGTCTCTCGAGCTCGGACGACATCCGGCTCTCTCGCCTTCTGTTATACTTCAACAAGGTTATTTCTGGACAGCGAGAATTGCAGTCTTCCCGCGAAGGGAAGCAATTCATTGAGGCTACCTGCGCTCAGTCAGATCATGCAGTGTGTCTGTACAAGTTAACCTCTAATCCTCCGGGACTTGCTGCTCTTCAAGCTTGCGTTCGGTTTGACACCTCGCCCTCTGCCATAAACGAGCACTCGGTTCATTTGTTGCAGTATTTGCAATTACCTAGTTTGGAACATATCGATTCCGGATCCGCTCTTGCGAAAGCTCTAACTCAGAGTAAGTTCTCTTTGCTTATGAAAATTCCCTGAGCTTTTAAATTTCAGCCTCGGGGATTCCTTGGTGTATGAAACATATGTCTGTAGTAAGATGCTAATTTTAAATGCTGCAGTGGTTGACCCGCCTTTCTTTTGGGACGCTTACACGAAAGCGTTCTTACAAAATGAGCTGCAGCCAAAGTCGGTTCAAGCCTATGCATGGCTTCTATCAAGATTAATCGGTCTGCCTGGCAAGTTATCGAAGCCGTACATGTCATTGGCGAAGAACCCTAATATCCTGCGGCCCTTACTAGAAGCATCAGAAGGAGAAACGAGAAATATTGGCCAGAAAATAAAGCACCTCCTGTCACTTCAGCCATCGGACTTGAAAGTTGATACAGATATCGGACCAGGGGGAAGACACAACAATGATCATTCCGATTACACTGACATATCCATCATTCCAACTGCCGATGAACTCCTTTCACGGGATCGACCGTTTCTCCGCACCCCAGAGTATTTAGAAGATCCAGGTTTAGCTTCTTCCAGCGTGGCAATGCATAAGGACAACCAATTTCGTTTGCTTCGAGAAGATATGGTGGGTGAAATCAGGGAGGAGATACGGGCACTAGAAGATTCCGCAGCCAAAAAATTCAAGGGCATCATTCTAGATGGCTTGAAATTGATGGGTGTCGAGGCTGGCACTGACCGTTCCCGTACCCCCTGGGGCATCAAACTTCAGTACGTCACAGAACTACCTCATCTGACGAAATTGAAGGCTGGAGAGAGGACTTCTTACCTGGAAAAACGTCACTACATCTTGCGCCACCAAAGTATGGCATGCTTAATCTTAGATGGCGAACCAGTGGCATTTCCTAACATCCACAGAATCATTGGGGAGCTTGCCATGTCTCCAGCAGTCATCACGTTACAATTACAAGAAGATTCGGCACTGCGATACACGCTTTATAAGTTGAAGACTGCAGAGAGAATTAAGCTGGCCCAGTTAAATTCTGCAGTATTTGCTTTTGAACCATTCCTCAAAAGACTACAGGACATGAGGGATATCCCCCTGTCAGATGAACTATTGCATTGGAAAGAGGCGAAGCCAACCAGTATTACTCCGTTTGCGCCAAACCTGTTGATTAAGAAAATAAAGGCCAACGCAGGCAGCGATCTTCGTGGGATTCTTGGAATCAATAAGCAAGTAGTGCTAGACAAGTCGCAATTGGATTCATTATGTTCCAGCCTCTCGAATAGAGTCAGTCTGATTCAAGGCCCTCCTGGTAGGCCGGCAGTTTCACTCCATCATCTAGCATCCGCTAATTTGAAGTAGGAACCGGAAAATCTTTCATTGGTGCATTGGCAGCCAAGGTTTTGTACGACTCTGCCACGCAAGTCATACTTGTGGTTTGCTTTACGAATCATGCTCTTGATCAATTCCTTGAAGATCTTATAGACGTCGGAATACCCCAATCTGCAATGATACGCTTAGGAGGCAAGTCAACTGTGCGGACAAAGCCTCTCACACTTCGGGAGCAACGTGGAGCGAAGTTCACCCCAGCTCAATGGGACAAGATTAACAAGCTTGAAAAGCAACTAATTGATCATGAGGCGCGTCTTCGAGAAGTTTTCAAGCGATATGACGCCAATGTGAACAAGCGCGACGTCCTAGATTACCTCGAGTTTGCGGACGAAGACCTCCCTTTTTATGAAGCCTTTGCTGTCCCAGAGAACAACACCGACAATATGGTTTTGGTTGGACGCCGCGGTAAGAAGGTTGATCCATTCTATCTCCTTGATCGGTGGTACAGGGGGGAGACCAACCCTGGTGCTTTAAGACATTGCCAACCGCGAGGTGTCGCTCCGATCTGGCAAATGCCAATCGATATGAGGAGAGCTGCGCAGGGTAAATGGCAAAAAGCCATTCTTGATGATGTTATTGGAGAGCTCTGCCAAGTGAGCCAAGCTTATAATGAAGCTGAGAGAGAGCTTGGGCAGATACGGCAACAACGAGACGCATCAATCATCATGGGAAAAAATATCATAGCCTGTACTACAAATGGTGCAGCCAAGTTTACAACATCGATACAATCGGCCTCTCCTGGAATTGTACTTATTGAGGAAGCAGGTGAAATTCTTGAAGCCCATGTCTTAACTGCCTTGGGACCGAATACAAAACAGTTGATCATGATTGGAGATCATCAGCAGTTACGGCCAAAGTGTAGTTATGAGCTTAGTGTCACAGCAGGCAACGGCTACGATCTGAATAGATCGCTCTTCGAACGCTTGGTTATAAAAGGATTCCCACATGTCACTTTATCAAAACAGCACAGAATGCGCCCCGAAATATCTTCTTTAATTCGCCACCTCACATACCCGGAGCTCATGGATGCCCCATCAACTTTGAATCGAGATGACCTTCGTGGATTTCGTGATAATGTTATGTTCATTACTCATTCAGAACCTGAAATTGAGCTTGAGCAGGCACGCGAGTTGCGGGAAATGGGATCCAAGACATCTAAGCAAAATGATTTTGAGGCTCAAATGATTTTGAAATGCGTCCGTTATCTTGCCCAGCAAGGATATGGCTCAGACAAGCTGGTGGTTCTGACCCCATATCTGGGGCAATTGAGATTGCTTCAAGACAAGCTTTCCGAAGACAACGACCCGATTCTGAATGATTTAGATCGTTTTGATCTAGTTCGTGCGGGGCTATTGACAGATCATGACTCAAAATCAACTAAACCTTCCCTTAAAATATCGAGCATTGGTCAGTTTCGCATTTCTCTATATCTAACAACTCTCCCTTCAAAATAGCAGTGAGTCAATGGTGTCCATCATAAGTCCACTATCCCAGATATGATGTGAGACAGTTGTGGCGTCACCTTGGTCCTATGGTGTTGAGATTTGAAACTGATGGCCTATTTCCTTTCTGCGGGTTGGATACGTTGGATTCACATGTACAAGTTTACTATCATGGCTATCCGTTTCTTCTTGTGAGGGGAGTTTTTGGTGAGATGGTATCAATTTGGATGCGTCAATCATGAGATATTTTATGGAACGCTAACACTTTAAATAGATAACTACCAGGGCGAAGAAAGCGATATTGTCCTGGTTTCCCTGACGAGGAGCAATAAGTCAAAAGACATCGGATTTATGGCTGAGCCAGAAAGATTGAATGTTATGATCTCAAGGGCACGTAACGCTTTAATTATCATAGGCAATGCAGATAATTTCCTTCATGCACGCAAAGGAAGCGATGTCTGGAAAAAGTTCTTAACCGAGTTAAAGAATAAGAACCACATATATGCCGGATTTCCAATCAAGTGCGAAAAGCATCCAAATCGGACAGCCTTAGCCTCAACGCCTGGAGACTTTGATTTGCATGCTCCGGATGGTGGTTGCACAGAGCCTTGGTGAGCTAGCCTTCGGCAACATATCTTGATGTCACTGACCAATCACTTTCAATTAGTGGCACAAAGCTAAAGTGTGGTGTCCATACCTGCCCAAGTAGCTGTCATCAAATATTCGATCATTCCAGGATTGAATGCAGAGTCGTTTTGAAGCAGCAGTGTCCCAATGGCCATACCATCAGGTGGCAGTGTTCCAAGGTACGAGATAACTATGAAATGTGCCATTAGGTCTTAGTTAAGGGAAAGATGCCGGAATGAAAGTGCTAACATGAGTCTCTAGGCTGCCCCAGCTTCATGCCATAAATGCGAGAGTCTAAAGAAAGCTGCAGAGAAAAAAGTACAAAAAGATATGGAGGAGCAGTTACGGCAAGATGCTGCGGCCGAGTCCCACCGCAGGCAAGTTGCTGGCATACAAGATCAGATTGATCAGATTACGCAAAAGATGAAGGACTCCCGAATTAAAGTCGAACAGCAAAACATTCTTCGTCAAAAACGAGAAGACCTTGTTGCAGCTAAGGAGCGGGCCAGGAAGCTGGAAGCCGTGCCATCTAACAGGCCTGAGAATCGTGTTGCTAGCAACAGCATATCATCTTCGCCTAAGGCCGGAACTGCTGAACATACACGAGCTCTACAGGATCAATCTTCAGGAACTCCAATGGAATCAAGCCAAAAAGCAAGGATTAAGGAGAATATCAAGATTTGCATGGACCACAACGCCTCAGTATGTATATGCAATCGTTCTAAACCCTTGTGTAAATCTTCACCTATGACCAACCAGAACTATAGGGTGCACAAACAGAATGGCAACGCCAGAAAGACCAAGAAGGGGCTGTAAATCCTGCCATTGACTCAATAATGGAAATGATTGGGTTGGAAGATGTGAAGAGTCAGGTTTTAATGATTAAATCAAAGGTTGAAACTTCTAAACGACAAGGCATTGACCTGAAAAAAGAGCGTTTGGGTTTAGTTTTGCTAGGTAATCCCGGAACAGGTGAGCTTAGGTAAGAACACTTCTTTTTAAAACTATTAACTTTGAAAAGGGAAAACAACAGTTGCAAGACATTATGCCAAGGTTCTGACTTCACTTGGGATCCTTCCTGGTGATGGTTTCATTGAGACAACAGGTTCTCGCCTAGCCAACGGTGGCGTTAATGAGGCTAAGAATCATTTAAAGAATCTTGAAGAGAGCCAGGGCGGCGTATACTTCATCGATGAGGCATATCAACTTACTGAAGGGCACAATGTTGGCGGTAAGCAAGTTTTGGATTACTTGCTAGCTGAGATCGAAAACTTGACTGGGAAGATTGTCTTTGTTTTTGCCGGCTATCGCAAAGAAATGGAAAAGTTCTTCGAGCACAATCCTGGAATTCCTAGTCGCATACCATATACTCTTCATTTCGAAGACTACACCGATCAGGAGCTTCTAAACATGCTTCAGTACAAGATGAAGGTATACTATAATTCCGCGATGGGGGTTGAGGGAGGCTTGGATGGCCTCTACATGAGAATTGCAACGAAGCGTTTAGGACGAGGGCGAGGGAAAGACGGATTTGGGAATGCACGCGCTCTTGAAGAAGTATTTGCTCGGATCCGAGAACGCCAGTCCAGAAGATTGGATCACGAACGCAAGAATGGTGCCTTACCCGACGACATGTATATGGCGAAAGAAGACCTCATCGGCCCAGATCCGTCTGAAGCTATTCTCAAATCCACTGCCTGGGAAAAACTTCAGAAACTTACTGGTCTCGAATCAGTCAAGGAATCTGTTCGCTTTCTAATCGACTTAATCGGAACTAACTACAAGCGGGAGCTTCAGGAAAAGGAACTGGTTGAAGTCCCTCTCAATCGTGTATTTATTGGGTAGGTGCAAGTGATACTAATCGAACTTGATGCGTACTTTCAACGCATTGAATTTCGGATTGAAATTTATAACTTCCTTTGCAGGCTCAAAATTTTTTCCTAACTTATTCTATGCATTTCTGGGCACCTTGCTGACATCTCAGGTCTCCTGGTACTGGTAAAACAACGGTTGCCAAGCTCTATGGTCAGATATTAGCTGATATTGGGTTGCTGAGCAAAGGAGAAGGTCAGTGAGCTCTTTTATGCAGATCACTGTTTCTCTGCTGGGTACTAAGATATATGCAGTCGTTATCAAAAATCCTGCGGACTTCATTGGCAGTGTCATAGGCCAATCGGAAGAAAATACAAAGAATATCCTTGCCAACACATTAGGAAAGGTCCTCGTCATTGATGAAGCTTATATGCTCTATTCTGGATCTAGCGGCGAGGGAGGCAACAGCGCAGCAGATGCGTACAAAACTGCTGTCATCGATACAATCGTTGCAGAGGTTCAGAGCACGCCAGGAGAAGATAGATGTGTGCTTCTTCTTGGTTACGAAGACCAAATGGTATGATTTATTTTGTTTCTGGGCTCTCCTCATCTTGAGTGTTAATCGTCGCACTAAAGTGCTGTGCTGATGAATTGCTCTAGCTTCGAATGTTCCAAAATGTCAATCCCGGACTTCAGAGGCGTTTCCAGCTTTCTGATGCTTTTAGATTCGAAAATTTCAATGACACCGAACTACAAGAAATTTTGTGTTTGAAGTTACAACAACAGGGCCTTGGTGCTAGTGATAGAGCAAGTGAGTTGTTACCCGTGGCCAAAGTCAATTGAATGTGGCTCATTGATACTTATACGGCACAATTGCTGACTTTGATCACAGTTTCTGTTGCAATAGATGTTCTCGGACGAGCTCGCAACGGTCTGAACTTTGGGAACGGAGGGGATGTGGAAAACCTTATATCGAAAGCCAAAAGCCATTATCAAACTCGCCAATCTCATGCCCCACTTGCGGATAGATCGGTCGACTTCTTCTTTGAACCCGAGGATTTTGACTCTGACTTCAACCGTGCGGCAGGGGCGGAGACGAATCTCCAAGAACTGTTCAAGGGGGTAGTTGGGTGTGAGAAGATCATTACGAAGCTTGATGGGTATCTCAGGGTAGCAAAAGCAATGAGAGCTCATGGGCGTGAGCCAAGAGACCAGATTCCTATGAACTTCATTTTCAAAGGACCACCAGGAACGGGTAAAACGACCACTGCTCGAAAGTTTGGACAGGTTTACTATGACCTTGGGTTCTTATCTCAAGTTGAGGTAGTTGAATGTTCAGCAACGGACCTCATCGGCCAATATGTTGGACAGACTGGTCCAAAGACAATTAAGCAACTTGAGCGCGGCTTAGGCAAAGTTCTTTTCGTGGATGAAGCATACCGTCTAGGTGAAGGTCCTTTCGCTCAAGAGGCTGTGAATGAACTTGTGGACACCATGACAAAACCACGATTTGCTGGGAAAATGGTGATCATATTGGCTGGCTATGATGACGACATGAACAATCTTCTTAGAGCAAACGAAGGGCTGAGTAGTCGATTTGCCGACGAGGTTAACTTTGAGCCTCTCACTTCTCAACACTGTCTTCGGCTGTTAAGGGAAAGGCTGAAGCAGGACGAAATCGAGCTTTCGACATTGCAAGACCCTATTACATATTCAAAGTTCCTCGAGCCAATAAGCAAAATGTCAAAACTTCCTGCTTGGGGAAATGCGAGAGATATATTGACAATGGCAAAGCGCAGTAAGTGTTTTCTGAACTTGAACCTCTGCCCATTGCGAATACTTCGTGTATGCTATTTCATACTAGGCAGCACAGATTTTCAACTGGAATATTGATTGCTGACCATAGTATGACACAGTGGTGATGGCCGCCTATCAAACTAATGACACCGTTAATGGGAGACTGATTATCTCGGAGGATAAGGCACTATCTTGCATTCAGTCTATGTTGTCAGAAAAGCAAAAACGTGCTGATGCTCCCACGGCTCTTACTAAAGATCTCCAGGCGCTCCAAAGTATGCAAGCATTCCATCAACCTCCTCCGTCGGCTGTGGAAGCATCTACCACTGTGACTATGGCAGCAGATTCACCTCCGAAAGAGGATGATGCGCTTGATAAGGACATATTTGTACAAAACACTCATGAGAATCGCGATGCTGGTGTCTGTGATTCTATTTGGGCACAACTGCAGCAAGACAAGCTAGCGATGGCGGAAGAAGCTCAAAGACGAGAAAAGGCTATCCAAGATAAGGAAGAAGAACGTCGAGCTGCTGAAGTGGCAGAGCTAAGAATAGCCGAGGAAGCGAAGCTGGCTGTCTGGCGGGAGGAGCAAGCCAAAGATGAAGCAGAGAGAATTGAATTAGGTCGCCGGCGTGAACAGACTAGGATTCGAGAGCTGGAGGCCAAAGCCGCAAGAGAGGAGGTTGAGAAAGAGTTAGAGAGACAGCGTCAGGCAGAGATGGAGAAGTCGAAGAGCGAACAGCGGGCACAGGCGAAGTTGAGAACCATGGGCGTATGCTCTGCTGGTTTTCGGTGGATTAAACAGAGTGGTGGGTATAGGTGTGCCGGTGGGGCCCATTGGGTAAGTGATGCGGCACTTGGAGCGCAGTAATGAGCCCCTCATGCAAATGAGCCATTGGAATCAAATTACATCACTTTCCCCTCCAGGTCTTCGTAACCTCCGTTCGCTCGACCATATCATTCCCCATCATGAATTCAATGCAGCTTTAGATAACGTGTGGGACCGCCGAGCAAGCGAGCCTATTTTGGCCTAGCCTTTACTTGGCTTCACTCTCCTTTTTATTCGCTGGTAGTTAGCAAGAGTCTAGCTCCCGTGGTCAAAATATATGCCTTATTCAGGGGAACATCTTTCAATAGTATAGACTATAAGAGAGGTCCGCTAAGAGAGGTCCGCACATCGGAGGTCCAATCTAGCAATAGATGACGGCCTCTATGAAGCGTATAATAATCCAAACATCAATTGATGTTTACATGTCAAATTTCATGTTCAGAAATCGCTTATCGCATGTCTCCTACCTCTCTTTGAAATGCTAAGTTTGATCTTGCGGCGTGGAGCGAAGCCATTACCATGTTATCATACTCCAACTTGACCGCTATACGAGCCAAACACCAGTTTCACTGCAAGTGGGCGAAGACATTGTCTGTTAAAAAATAAGACATGCTTTCGGGTTCAGTACAAGATAATCATTGGTGAAGAACCATAACTTGTTGGAATAGGCAAATGCCGCCCATCCAGGTTCGGCATATCCTGTACCATGGCTGGGAGGAGTTCATTTGGTCTGCAACATCACTCATTTTAGAAACGTCCTATTGACCTGATGTCGGTTCTGGGGCTGATGCATGTCTAATACCTGCCGACTCGTCGCCAGCTTGGGCGGGCTCTAGGTAGAAGGGCCGATGAGCGTGAATGATCTGCGCCGGTAGTGCCAAGATTGGAAGCGTTCAATCAGACTTTGAGCTGTGATCGCTTTTCCAGCCTGGGTTTGGCAAGTTCCGGAGCTCCTCTCCGCTAGTTTTCAACTCTGTCTGAGCATACTCAACAAGGAGATGGCCTCCTGAAACGGGCTGTCAACGGTTTGCTGTATTCCCGATTCGTGTTAGACTCGCCCATTGGCCAAATCTTACGAGCTTTACGCTCTGTGACAGCCTGGTGAAAGGAGGCACGTGCCTGGCGCTGCAGAAGTGTGAAACGTCCCAAGGTGGCCAGTTATTCTTGTTTACAGCCTGGTCAATTATAGAACGCATGGCCATTTACTCTTCACCACAGCTTTTTCCAAACAAGACTTCCTAGCACTTCTCCATACAGATCGATACGCAAGGGCAATTTTCTAAATGCTCAAGTGGGTGCGTAATATTAGTCTTTTTGATAATTCCATATACCACTCCAGGAGCAGTATAACTAGAGGATTGCGAAGAAGAACTTCTACACACATAACATCTCTATGGAATAACAACCTCGCAAACCAAGCACTGTTTAAACGAAGATTCAGCTGCGATATTTGCAAGTCACAGTATTAACTGAGCAGTGTGAGGAACTTGAAACTGGTAGTGAAATTCTTGAGTCTCCTGAGATGTCAACAAGTAAATCTGCTTAACGTTCGTCTGCAGTGAGCGCGCAAATTGGCAACGAGGCCAAAACAATGGTAGTCTGCGCATGCTATGCGGCCTTTTGTCCAATTGCTCAAGTAATGCCGGCATTTGAATCTTGTGCCCTTTTCTGTTTTGCTAAAATAACGAAATTTGTACCTTATACCATTACTCTGATTATACGTACTTATCTGCGACCGCTTGCTGTGATTCGCCTAGCCTGGGATTCGACGAATTAGGCCCATCACCTTTCTCTAGATCGAAATCACTCTCCACAGTAGTCGTTATAACAACTTCCTTCCCTACCGGACTTCGGAGCGCAATCTCATCGTTGAAAGGCGATGCACGTTCGCTCTTGCTCCGGACATATCCAGCGTTTGCGTTACTGCCGTGCCAAGGGTTTGAAGCGCCGCGGGAAGATGATCCGCCCATAATTTTTGTTTGCAAAAGGAAAGATCGAAAGAGTGGGCGGAGGGTCGCGATGCAGGACGCGGTTATGCCAATGCCAGTTTCGCACGTACTCCAAATAGCTACGTCGGTGGTAGCGTACAAGAAGTCGGACATGTTACTCATGCCCTTGACATATGGAATCCGGACAATGGTTGCTGTTGATGCACTGTGTCTTGTTAGTCTGTAGCTAGTGACAATAGAGATGGCTTGCTTACACAGCGCCTAATGCAAGAATCGCCGCAACGGAAAGCTTCGTTCTTGTATTCATTTGCAAGTTCCATACTATAAAAGCCGGCAAGATCCCAAAGGTCCAGTCACCCCAGCAACTGATAGCTGAGTAGACATATGTCGCATCGACGGTGACCTTGGGATTGATACAGGTGCCTTTGCCTCCGGTATATTTAGTCCAGAAGTATGCAGATGGCCTGCATTGTAGCACAAATAGAAGGAAGAAGAAAGCGCCATAGATTTGTGATACCAGAATGACCGCCCATAGGATAGCTTTATGTACTTTTGAGACAGCAATTTTGAGCAAGAAGATGCCGATGCTCAGTTTCAGTGCCATGTTTGATAGGACGTATACAGGCTCGCACGCCCACCACCACTGTGCGTTTGTCAGCTTTGAATGGTCTTAATTCTTCTAGGAGATAAGTACCTTGAGGCCAACGGGGATCTCTGTAGGCGGTATATTCCAGGCATGTTGACCAGTTCCATGCTGCACTCCGGTAATACAAAATCCACAATAGAAGACGAAGAGAATCTGTATTGATCAATGTCAAGTAGCTAAGTAGTCCTTCAAGAATCTTACCCAGGCAAGGACGGAAAAGTAGTCATCCAGACCGAAAATCCGTGAAATACCCAACCGACTATAACATCGTAGAACAATGGCAACAGTGCTTAAGGCTAGGAAAAACCCTGCACTACCACTGACCTCGGGTCCTCGGTTCTCGGCAGGCATAGCAGCAGTAATAAAGTCCAAAATCCAGGTATTTATTCAATTGAAGAATTGCTGGTTTGAATAATCCTCCGAGTGGAAACTCAGGAGAGGGAGAGGAAGCTCTTTCATATACTCGGGCACTAGCCAAGTGTATCCTATCATCGAGATGTATAGCGATCAGCAAACAACCCAAACATACCGTCCCGTTTCTGCCTTCCGTTTTTTTTTTTGGTTTCCCCAAGCACGCTCTCCTGAACCATGCAGCCTAAGAACGCCATAGTGTGCAGCCCAAGCCATCGTAGATGATAACAGGCTAAGTGCCATCGGAGATATAACTATTTTTTACTTTGGTACCTCAAACAACCGGCATAACCAAGAGAAGCTAAGCTTTTTCGCTTAATTGTGATGTGACCAAAATGCAGAATACAAGACCGGTACTTAACTGTGCGCCTTGCTTGCATATGGCTAAACTCGATTCATCATTCTATACCATCACATGTTCCAGACTTCAGGTTGTTCAACAAAATGTTGATTCTACATTTCTTGTGTGTGGCCAGAAGCAAGATGGATTTCATAGTGGCCAAAGAGGAATTCTCTGATTACTGGAGCGATTTTCAATGGTCCGAGTCATGCGGGCGCTGTCGGTCACGTCCGCCTTTGGGTAGAACCCCTCTGCTTATGGCGATAGCCCACTTCCGTACGCTTCCGCGTACCTTGGCGACACTTGATAAAAAACCGAACATGCAAGATGCGCGCATGCCTATTATTCAACTATCGTCGTACAAAAGATCTTGAGGCTCTGACATATGATAAATTAGGTGTATTCCTACTTGAATCTCGAATTTCGAGCTGCTTGTGCTAGTAGTTTCGCTGTAAGATCGGTTACAATCAAACGCCGCCTCTGAACTCGCTGTTGTGCTCGTAGGCGGTCTGTGCGAGGCTCTGCAGTTAGAGGGTATAATATATCTAGATTAATGTTCTGGACCTACAGTAATCAGATTCGGGCTTTTCCGTTTACAAAGTAACAAACCGATCTTTTTACCAGACCGTGCGTGCTGTAGAAGGAAACTCCCCCCCGCAATCATGCATTTTCGGAGCAAGACATGATTCGGTAGACCAGATTTCTGTGTAGTCTAAACTTGCTTTACGTGCGGAGAAATAGGGCTAGTGCTGCAAGGCCGGTCTGACGATCTGTTTCTGTTCGAAAGGATGCCCCTGAGAAGGCATTGGTGGCACTGAAGCCACCATGACCCTTTGAGCACGGATCTTCAGGGACAGGAGAACTCCCCCTCTGTGACCATGTGTTCGGCAATTTTCTTCATCCTTTTTCCTCTAGTCGGTCCGCGTCCACTTGCTAGCACAATCACAATCCGTTGCGATGGACTTCGCCCCTGTTCATCGAAACACCATCATCAGATGAGCATACATGAGAGGTCGAGGCTTTTGAAACGAACATGCCGAAACAACCAACTTGGGAGGTCTGTGCTCGCAGGGACTCTACTTGACATCTCAAGCGGCCCAATGTCGTTTGTTTAGGCCTGGAGGAACGCAATACTGCGCTGTTTTGACAGACGCGGAAATCAATTGCCGATATCTAGGCAGTAGATATACGCTAAGAATATTTGCGTAATTCTTGCCAGCTATAGCAATGAAAATAAGGACAAAGAGGGAAATAATACAAAGCCTACAACAACTAGCATCCAAAACGCCGTCATTTGGAAAGAAGAAATTAGGTATTTAACGCATAACAAATGAGAGAGTATCATTAATTTTGAGATTTAGGGAGGCTCCTAAAATGCCTAGTGCGCAAAGCGGACACTCTTATATGTTTACCATATAGGACTTGGCAGCTTAACTATAAACGTACCGTCTATTGAAACTTCGTGAGAGAGGCTTCTTCGTTCTTTCCTTATCCGCCTTTACCATATTGTCGGATTACCATATGGATATAGTTTCGTGAAGGTCCTTCCTTTCTCGGGCGAGATGGCACATTAGACTTTGATGCGTGGCGGGACCTGTCATGTTGACAATGCAATCGCCACGCTCGGATCCATATTACCTCCGTTGACTGTTAACGGTCGGGATCTAAGCGTTGGCGTACCCGCTGGATTGTCCTGTTTGGTCTTGTGCATGGTCAGGTTAAAATAAAGTTTTAAGAACACCAGAAGAATACCCCAATCTCCGAGGAAGCTGCGTCAATTCGTCGTGGCCATGAGTTTGCCACCGAGTCCAGGTGGGGAATCAACGCCGACTGAGGGGCGCCATACTGGGGGTTGACCTGGATGCTGAACTGAATGGCGACGAACTGTCATGACATGTGCATTACCTTACGAAGGTACTGTGACCAAAGTTTAATCAGCTAACCATTTGTTCATTGTTGAATCAGACTTGCTTAATATTGATTATATTAACAGCTAGCCCTTATTTGATTTTACTAATTATATTAATTATAGATAATCGAAGTACCAAGAAAATAATAAAATATCTATAAAAAAAGTCTACTTTTACGAGAATTGCGTGTATAAAATCATGTGGCTAAACATTTGTGACAAATTTTTTTTATCGCCGGGCTTTCGGTTTTGAGCCGAATGCTTACTGCTTATCACAGTTGCGTGGCTAATCAACTCAATCTTGATCAATCTGGACTTCCTAATCATGAATATAATTAGCGAGAAGATTTGATTTGATTTGGTTATAGCAGTAGGTTTACTAAGTAATTAATCAAAGCTTTTACCACACTGCATGTGGCCCCCCTGACGAGTCTAAACTGATGACATATTGAAACTGGGTCCTCAAATGAAAACACGGATACCCTACCAGTATAGAAGTGCTGCCGAACTTTCCAGCGGGTTTGAAATCCACTGCGCATTATGCGCCTCATGCTTCTCTCCATGAAAGGAAAGGCAAGGCTCCCTCGTATTTATTGAATTTCAAGAAGAAAGGGGTATCCGTTATGATAAAAGAGTGAGCATTCCCTGAAGGATGTTGTACCATTCCCTGCTTGCCGCACGGTTAAGTTGAAGAGCGCCGACAAAAAAGCCCTCTCGTCCATTCCTTCAAAATGCTCGTCCTCAAATCCTTGACCTTCTTTACAATTGCCGCTTCGCTTGTTGCGTGCTCTCCCACATCATCCTTGTAAGAATTCCCGTTGATCACTGCATTTCTTTCTTGGTGCAGTTCTGATAATGTGCCCAGCGCAAAGCGGGATGAAGTTGTGACACAACTCGATGACTATGATTATATTGTAGTTGGCTCAGGAGCAGGAGGTGGGCCACTTGCAGCACGGCTTGCCATCAATGGACAGAAAGTGCTTGTACTCGAGGCAGGTGATGATCAAGGAACGGCTCTTCAGCAGTCGATTCCTGCCTTCTTCCCGGCTGCAAGTGAATATGCGCCGATGTCGTGGGACTTCTTCGTCAGACATTACCCCGATGACGCTCGTGAAGCACTGAATTCCAAGGCCACTTATTCCACTCCCGATGGCCAGACCTACATCGGCCTTAACCCACCGGAAGGCTCGACGCTGAAAGGCATTTGGTATCCAAGAACAGGAACTCTCGGAGGTTGTGGTGCTCACAATGCCATGGTTACTGTTTATCCCCATGAGAAAGACTGGTCATTGATCCAGTCCCTCACCGGTGACAACTCTTGGGCCCCAGCAAAGATGCGACGATATTTCCAACGTCTCGAGCATAACAATTACATCAATGCCACGGATAAAAAAGCAGCTGGCCATGGATTTAATGGTTGGCTAGGAACGGATGAGATGCCGTATGACTTGATACTTGATGACCCACAGATCCGGGACATTCTCCGAGCAACAAGCTCCGTGCTTAACGGCTCACCGGCCGAAAACATTACCGATGCCGCTGATCTAGACGCTCTTTTCCCTCTGGACTTGAATAGCTATTATCCCAATCGCGATTCAACCAAAAGCATTTACGAGGTTCCAATTGCGGTGTCCAATGGAGTTCGAAGTAGCCCAAGGGACTTCCTCCTTGCGACAGCAAATGCCCTCAATGCCGACGGGTCCAAGAAGTATAAGCTCGATATTAGGCTAAACTCGTTTGTTACCAAGATCCGATTCAGTGATGATGCCACTCCCAGAGCACTGGGAGTTGACTTCCTCGATGGTCAGTACCTCTACAAGGCTTCGCCTCTGTCAGGCAGCAATGTTGGAACTCCAGGTAGTGTAAACGCGACCAAAGAGGTTATCATCTCTGCAGGCACTTTCAACACCCCTCAACTTCTCAAGCTTAGTGGAATTGGACCAGCGGATGAGTTGAACAGTTTTAACATCAGTGTTGTATCGGACCTACCAGGGGTAGGTGCTAACCTGCAAGATCATTATGAAATCAGTAATACCGTCACATATGATACGGATTTCACCCTGCTTAAGGACTGCACATTCCTTACCACGGCCAATGACGCATGCTACATTGAATATGCTGGCAATACAGGAGATGCGCAAGGACCCTATGCTACCAACCTCATTCCAGCTGCCATCCTTTTGAAATCCTCCGTTGCAGGATCTGAACGGGATACTTTCATTTTTGGAGGCCCCATTAACTTCTATGGCTACTTCCAAGGATACACAAATGTTGCCATTGCAGACACCAAACATTGGACTTGGCTCACACTGAAGTCGCATGAACTAAACCTCGCCGGGACGGTGAAACTCACTTCAGCCAATCCTTTGGATACGCCATCCATCAACTTCAACTATTTCGACGCTGGTACTACAGCCGGTGGCGCAGATGAACTGGATCTCCAACCTATGATCGATGGGATTAATTGGAGTCGTCGAGTCTATGACAATGTCTCTTCCGAATATACTGTCACGGAAGTTCTCCCCGGAGCAGATGTGACAACAGACGAGCAGATTGGCAACTTTGTGAAGAACAATGCCTGGGGACATCATGCCAGCTCTACCGCTCGCATCGGCCCCAGTTCGGATCCCAATGCTGTGGTTGATTCTTCTTTCCGCGTACATGGTGTAGCAGGGCTGCGGGTGGTTGATGCCTCTGTCTTTCCTCAAGTTCCAGGATTCTTTCCGGTTACTTCTGTGTATATGATCAGCGAGAAAGCAGCAGATGTTATTCTTGCAGATTACGCGTAAGGTACCTGCAAATATGTAATATATGAACTAAACAATATAAATATTCTGTCCGTTCACGTCTATTTTAGTCCTCTCGAGTCAGTGTCTAGACATTGACATTATGCCTAGTTGCTTCTACGAGAATTCTTGTATGTGGCGTCTAACTATCGTGAAATGTTCTTACATCAGATCGTGATCGTTAGCAAAAGTCGTCAAATGTTCACCCAAAATCTAATTGACCAATATATCGAACACGTCGGAGAAGTTAGCGGGGCCACAAAAGCAAACTCGTATTCATGGATGGAAGGTATTGTCCTGGCGAAAGGCGCACATAGTGGATGAGATCACAAGATGCTGCGTAACAGCAACATTTCCGTGAACAATGTACATTTGATTATGTCCGAAGGCGCTTGTCAAAGACCAATCAATGATGGCGATCTTCGCCAAGCCAACTCTGTGGACGACACAAGAGCATCAGTACAAAGTCAATCCACGATTTCGCTTGATATGACGATGAAGGAAAAGATCAGATGTATCGTTATCGAAAATTGAAGAATCCGGAGACGGATCTCAGGCTGGTCCAGATCCTCCCAGGAACGGATGGAGATCCGCTGAATTGTCTGATTTGTACGCGCTCGGCAAGGCGTATTAAACGTTACTATGCACTGTCATATGCTTGGGGCGACGCAACACAGCGAGTTCCTATTTTGCTTAATGGGAGGAAGATTTATATCACCATAAATCTGTTCACGGCGCTCGTCAATCTTCGCACGCCCAAGAAGGCGAAGATATGTTTATGGATTGACGCGCTGTGCATTGATCAAGAAAATATACATGAACGGGATCAACAAGTTCTTCGGATGAGATCCATATATGCAATGGCGTATCGAGTCATTGTCTGGCTTGGCGACTACAATGAGCCAGGTGACATAGATGTTTCTGCATCGTTCGAGCGCTGGGGTCTGTCTGCGCAGCAAACTCAAGACGATCGCACGACGTTGAAAGTGTTAGAAACAATTGAAACATTCTCTGAATTCAATTTCTTTAAGAACTATAATCAATTATCACAGGGTTGGTTCAACACCTACGAACAAGAAGTTTTGCAAGATCTAATTCCTTTGGCCAAACTGTTTCATAGACCATGGTTCAAGCGCCTGTGGATCATACAGGAACTCTATTCGGCTCGCGAGGTAGTACTTGTATACGGGAAGTCACAATATGAGTGGCCGAGTTTCAGTGAAGCAGCACAGTTCATTCTGAATCCCGGCAAAATTCTTAATTTCTTGCCGGAGACTTTTCGAAGAGCATTTCCACTCATGGGTGCCCACCATATGACACAAGTAGCCATCGGTAACGCCACGGAACTTGACCGGGACAATATTCTTACAGCATTGCGACTTACCCAGGATGCAAAGTGTTCTGATCCACGGGACAGGTTGTACGCGTTACTTGGAATTGTGACCGATGTCAAAGATGTCAGCATCGATTACGGGTGCGATGTGGAGAGTGTCTACAGAAATTGGGCCAAAAGGAGAATCCTAAGAACTGGATCCCTAGATATCTTGAGCGCATGTACAGATTCAGGTAAAGAGGGCACATTTCCCTCATGGGTCCCAGACCTCCGGCGGTCCTTTGCCCAGGATAAAGTACTCTGGATACAAAGCCATCTCTCAGAAAAATGCCACGCGGACCCTCAATGGCTTATTCCAAAATGGTCCAAAAACAGCTTCAATAAGTCCTCCAAAGATTGCTATTTCTTCAGCGGCCAAGATCTTCATCTTGAGACTGAAGGTCATGTCTTGGCTTCTATCAGAGCCTTGAGTACCATTGCCAATGTAACAACAACGCTGAAGGATATCATAGAGATGCCAGTAAAGTTGAAGCAAATCTTGATAGACTGGGAAGACTGGATAATAAGCCAAGATATGGAACGTGCAATATCACACGTCAGACATCTCACCAATGCCCTAGCGAGGGATTGTAGCGAAAACAATATTCCGACTTACAAAGGACCAAGCCTGCGGCTGTTTGACCAGTATAGGATCTGGAGAGGAATTGACGAACACAAGCCGCAAGAAGGGCGGAATGGAGGAGACTTCAGTCGTCTAGAAACTCATCTTTTTCAGATGGTGCACGGGTGTCAATTAATGGCAACGGCCAATCGTGAGTACTTTTCTCAGCCGAGCGCACTGGGGGTTGTTGCAGGAAATTGCAACGCCCAGATAGGCGACGAGGTTTGGTATCTACGAGGAGGATTAACGCCATTTATTGTCCGACTAAACCCTGATATGCACACCTACAGGCTGGTCGGACCGTGCTTTTTGGACATGTCATATGGTAGGTATCAACCAAGAGAACAGCCTCAGATACAGAAGATTGTTCTTGCTTGAGATAGTCAAATGCACGCGATGGTACATGAATTGATCCCATGGATCTGGAGATATCTCAGTTGTTTCATACTCGGGAACAGCCTCGATTGACGCCAATTATCCATTTTGCGGAGCTCCGACAAGTGTTAGCAAACTAAATACCTGCGAATGACAGTAGGCAATTAATGGCATTGCCTCATAGCGCTAAGGGCATAATATGAAGATGGCATTTGGTGAGCTGTGGACGTTGCATCTACGGATTCGGGTATAGGTAGTGACTGAGAAAGTAGCACTCGAGGCGATTGATTACCTCATTAGGTTATCATGGCAAGTAAAAAAGTTCGAGCAAGTGTTAGCTGCGTGTTATAGACAAGCTGGAGTTGTAAAGAAGTAGCGGAATCTGAAAGGATGCGTTCAATGGTGCTGACTTGAAAGGTTATGGACTTTATATATGATTGATGATGTCATAGATAACAAGCGCAACGTCTGCAATAGCAAACTACCAAGGTACTTCTGCAATGCCCTCGTCACATTCCAACCACAAAGTAGGATGAGAGAAGGGTCCGACTATCGACCAAGAAACAATTCCTCTTCTCCTTCCTGTATCGATGCTAGCACCAGGTGAGCCAATTATGACTTAGATCCACCGAGGCATGACTAAGCAAAAAGGCTTCGGGTTCGCTCAGGCTAGCGTGGACAGCTCCCGCGTCCCAAGCTGCGTCCGTCGCCCAACATTCTCTCCCACATCTGCACTTCTATTCAACCATTATGCAATACAAGGTTTTAGCCGCGTGTCAATTAAGAAGCAGGGCCTCCTCCCTAACGCAACAAATGGGCTCCCTTTCCTTTACATACTTAGAAACTGGCCCCGCACCAAAGGCTGTGGTAGAAGCCCTGTTTCATACGTTCTTGGGGGTGTAGTGCCCCGCTATCAAGTTGCTCTCCCGTTTCTATCCTAGTTCTTCCACCTCCTAAACTAACATTCCCCTCTCGTCTGCCATCTTTTTCGGTTCTTTACTCTCTATTCTAGGGTTTCGAGAGCTTTACTGCTTGTCGTTTCTCACGATTATGTCTTCTTTGATCGATACAGCGACCGTTACATCTGTCAAAAGCTCGACTCCGGACGCAGATGCGCTCATCAAGCGATTGGGCCATTCACATGTGAAAGGGAACCGAACCTCAGGATTGCAACCCCTCGAACCCATCAGGATTAAGAAAAAGTATAGACATGTTGCTGCTGTACACTCCAAAAACTTGACATCATGTTTGAGCCACGATTCGGACATTGCCCCGAGTTTCTTGGGTTTCAGGAACTTGATGGTTATTGTTCTCAGTACGTATGCCAAGGATATACTTAATTGAGTCTAGAATCTTTCAAGTTCAGTTGGACTGACACCCACCAGTTGTTGGAAACCTGCGATTGATGATCGAAAACTTCAAAAAGGTCAGTTCTAGTGTTCTATCGACAAGGTCATTAACTAATCTATACAGTATGGAGTGCTCATCTGTATATCATGTCACGACTATTCGTCGCAAGATCTCCAGCTCGGCGCAGCTCTCTACTTCATCATACCATGCCATCTCCTACTTGCATACCTAGTGGAATTAGCAGCAGCACAGCAGGCACGAGCGTCGATGCGCGGAAGCAAGAAGAGGGACGGGACTGCTACGCCAGGAGGAAGTTATGTGCCAACAGATGCTGAGCTCAGGAAATTTCAATCGACGTGGACGATAATTGCATGGATCCATGGCCTGAATGCAACACTTTGCCTGCTAATCACCTCAGTCATCGTCTACTTCTTCATTCACCATCCTTTAATTGGCACGCTGAGTGAAGTACACGCCATAATCGTCTGGCTGAAAACCGCTTCATATGCCTTCACTAATCGCGACCTAAGACACGCATACCTCCATCCTTCGAAACGTCTCGAAGATGCTGTCCCGGATATCTATAATCAATGTCCATATCCACACAACGTGACCCTGAGCAACTTGACGTACTTTTGGTGGGCGCCAACTTTAGTCTACCAACCCGTCTACCCACGAACTCCTAAAATCCGCTGGGAATTCGTTCTAAAACGAGTCGCAGAGGTCTTTGGTCTCAGCGTATTCATATGGATCGCTAGCGCACAATACGCAGTGCCAGTGCTCATGAATTCCCTAGAAACCATGGCGTCTCTTGACATCCCCATGATTCTCGAGCGCCTCATGAAGCTCTCCACGATTTCGTTGGTGATCTGGCTTGCAGGTTTCTTTGCGCTATTTCAGAGTTTCCTGAATGCCTTGGCGGAGGTAATGCGATTCGGAGACCGAGAGTTCTATACGGATTGGTGGAATAGTCCTAGTTTGGGAGTGTACTGGCGGACGTGGAATAAGCCAGTGTATCAGTTCATGAAGCGACATGTCTTTTCGCCTTTGATCGGGAGAGGATGGAGTACTGGCGCCGCAAGCGTCGCTGTGTTTCTCTTTTCTGCTGTGCTGCACGAAATACTTGTGGGCATTCCTACGCACAACATTATTGGTATACTTCCACCATCTATAATTGGAAGTTTCTAGTACTGACATAAAATAGGTGTTGCGTTTATTGGTATGCTGGCGCAGCTACCTCTCATAGCCATCACAGCACCTCTAGAGAAAATGGACGGCATCAATGGGCGAATTATAGGGAACTGTATATTCTGGGTATCTTTCACTTTAATTGGCCAGCCTCTCGCTGCATTGCTGTATTTCTTTGCTTGGCAGGCAAAATACGGAAGTGTGAGTAAACACGGCGTTAAAACATAGACTTCGAACTTGGAAAGGAATAGCAATATATCTAGGGTAATACTATAATACCAGCATAGTTACATCTAAAATATTGCGTAGCGTATTTTGTGATTCTGTATTACAGGAGTGGGATGACAGGAGGCAAAGTTGCAAGATGTTTTCCATCTTTCAGTCCAATTGTAAGAGCACGGGTGTAGGCGGGCTATCAGTACATGCTTGCTCTTGCCTATGGCGGTTGGAACCACTCTCATCACATAGCTTACATAGCAATGATCACACAGACACTTTATGTTTTGTTACTTTTATGGTTATCTTCCCTCATTCCGTTATCCTCGCATTCTCCGCACTCAGCTCTGCCCTCATACCCCCCTTATCCCTTTTCTTCGTATCCTCAGCTAGCTTCTCATCCATAATTTTACTCAGCTTCAACACATGCTGTAACGCCACATTCGCACATTGCAGTAGCATTACCGCATCTGTAGGCGCACCCCCCAGCTTTGCGATCTGGCATACCTCGCCATGCTTATTCATCCCTATCGTACAACTTCCATCTCTCGTATGCTCTTCTAACTGCGTTGCATCCACCAGCACCATCTCTTCCTCCCCCGGTGCCGGAGTATAAAAACTAAACGTAACACACAACGGATAATGCAACAGGCTCAACGGTACTCCTTCCCTCTCCCTCAAGGTATAAACCGTGACCTCCTCCCCACTCACACTGATATCGTTCCTCCTAAAATGCCTTAACGCACTCACCACCCCGAAGCACGCCGCATCAACGAGGTTTCCATCCGCGCTCAGGATGTGCACGTCTGCGCGGACAGAGAAGCATGATTTGCCCGCGAGGAGACAGAGCGATTCGGTGTCCAGCGCGCCCGAGCGACGTATGGTTTTCTCGAGGAGCCGCGAGAGGAGGATTTCTGTTTCTGAGGGAGGGCCGGAGACGGAAAACGAGGGGAGTGTCATGGGCGAGAGGGCGGTGGTAATGGTGAAGAGGCCGTCGAATGGGCGGTCGGGGTAAGGCGTTGTTACTTCGGCGGAAATTTTGGTTAGGACTCTGGTCAGGCATTAGTATACAATAGATTGAGGTATCTGTACGAGTATGGAGGCAATCAAATTGCCAGAAAGTAAGGATGTCAGATGTACCTCGTCTTCCCCAGCCTGACATCTGATACGCCATATTCGTCCCCAAATTCTAATTGGACTTGTCGAAAGTCTTCAAAATTCCGCCCATCGATTCTTATCTTCTCCTTTAGGGCTTGCTGGAAGAATTGCCTCTCATTGAGAGACGGTCCAACTTCTCGAGGCATTTTAAGTACTTTAAGAGATGTTTGGATGTCGCGGGGCTGCGATTAAACATGAAAATATTGGGCAGAATTCAAGGGCGGTGAGCGGGAAGAGACTAGCGCTATCTTGTCGCGCCGGTATCATTGCGCAGCTCTCGATATTTTGTGGCAGAATCAAGAACGCGATTTATAACTCGACAACTATTCACCATCGATTCTAGCTCATATAAGCCGGCGGTCACTTTTTAATAGTCTCTCGTGCTCGTGCTAAGTCTCTGCGGACAAAGTTGCTGGATAATTCAACGGTGGTAAACGACCAAAGGAAACCTCTGTTGATCACTTTAAATTGTTACAGCTATGACTACCGGTATGTCCCTTGGTGTCTAGTCATACTCTCTACTAATATTCTACAGCTCATAGACCTACATTTGATCCCGCCGTGGGAAAGGAGGCACAGCGAGGTCCTGCCTATCACCAACGTCTTCTCCCAGCCCACACACAACTAAAGGTCCGCAAGCCAGGCCAAGGAGGAGATGCAGACAACCAACCCCGAGATCTTCGCGCTGAGCTTCTCAGAGCAGAAGCCGCTCATTTCGCAAAGGCTAGAGGAGAGCCAGTTCCGTCAGATGATGAGCCGGAAACATTCACTAATAACGCTAAGAGACAACTGGAGAACGGAGATGGGGAGGAAGAAGACCCTGAGGCAAAGCGACGGCGAATATTGGAAGAGAGTAGGGACATAGATGCGGAATCTGAAGAGGACGACGAAGATGATAGTAGTGACGACGATAGCGACGACGAAGACGAAACGGCGGAACTGCAGCGGGAATTGGAAAAAATCAAGCGTGAGCGGGCAGAGAAACGAGAACAAGAGGAACGGGAAAGGGCAGCCGCAGAGGAGGCGGAGCGAGAACACGATATTGCGCTTGGCAACCCGCTACTCAACCCTAAGACCGACTTTAACGTGAAGCGGAGATGGGATGACGATGTGATCTTCAAGAACCAGGCTCGTGGCACGGATGATAAGAACCAGAAGAAGGAATTCATCAATGATCTGCTGCGATCGGATTTCCATAAGCGGTTCATGAGGTCAGTCAAAGCATTTACTTTTAGATGGAATCGTGGGATAGCAAGCTAACAGCGGCATATATAGCAAATACGTGCGATAATGAATCATTGATGGCACTCAAGCTGTTATAATAAGGAAATATCCGCGACGGTGGGAGATCTTTCTTCTTGCCTAGCGAGGGCAGTGGGCAGGTTCTGTAAGATTAGACAAAACCTAGAAAAAGGAATCGTACAATACAAATGCAGCATTTAGCACCTAATGATATCTAGTATTGAGGCGGATTTTCACAATATTGGATTTTTTTTCCGATGCTATTAACTCATCATGCAGAAAGGCTACCCTCCACTCCTCCTCTGCGGCATAGGGTTACATTCAAATGTTCCCAATTCCCTGGTCCAGCTGATGACGGAGTCCCAGGAACGAGCAAGATCGAAATTCAAAGTTCTTGGCTGCGGGGTGCTCAGATTGCCAGTTCTGATTCGCCAACCCCTCAGCCACAGCACGGATCAATTGTTCGGGCAACCCGACACAGCACAATGACGAACATTGCTCGATTTCAGCACCGCACTGGGGCAGCCAAAGCTTGCTTTCGTCCCATCACCAACCACGTTCTGGAAGGATACGCCATCGTCAAGTGGTGAGGGGGCAGTTAGCGGGGTCATGGAACCGAAAGAGATATTTATGAAGGGCCTAGAACAATTTATCGAAAGCTTGTCCTTGCAAGTGAGGGGAGCTTGGAGCTGAATCTTGCTTAAGTTCTCTAGTGGTATGGGAGTGCTCGGCTGCGCTGGGACTAAGAGCTTCACGAAGAGCTACATCACGATGAAGCCATAGCTGGCTAGTGCTGCAAGTCACAGCTTCCCTGTGGATCGACATTCCTAAAGCTTTATATGTACTACTATGGCTTTTTGTCTTTCCCTGTTTGGCGGCCTGACCATTCTTTTTCTGGTCGGCAGCCAATCAGTCATTGAAGCAGACGATGGGTGTCACCGTCAGACGTCGCTAACATGACGCAACCAATTTCGTGAGAGTTTTATGCTAGTGGTGATTTTGAGCTGGGACAGGTTTTGAGACCAGGAGCTTGTCTACTTTGAGCTGAGGGGTATAGATGGTATCATAAGGACTGAGCCTTGTGTGATGTTGGTGGAATATAAAGCTTCTGTCGTCCTCTAAATGTTGTCATCGATATACACACTCAGTTCATATCTCACTCATCCAAAAGTACCTTCTTGCACCGGTTTCAGTACTACTGTGAAAATTCTTCATCATGTCTAGCTACGATAATGATAACACTGTAAGTCGGATTGACTGTTCATAAGCCGTTATATTCGCTAGTTCTGACAGCCTCTCTTCACAGCGCAATGATTCCTATGGCGTAAGCCTGCTACTACGCAGATATATTCTCTAGTCAATACTAATACTTGGCTTAGTCTTCGGACAGAAGAGGAGATAGTGATAGCTATGGCGTAAGAATTCCGCACGAGGTGTTTTCTCCATTGCGGACTAACATTCCACAGTCCCGCAACACCGGCGATGACAGCTACGGCTCATCAGGCCGCACTGGCGGCCTAGGAGGGGATGACTCCTATGGATCAGGAAACACCTCAAGCCGAACTGGAGATGACAGCTATGGCTCATCGGGCCGCAAAGGTGAATCTGACAGTTACGGTGTAAGCTCTTCCTCGACTTCCATACTGGTTACAGAGAACTAACGCATCCCCTAGTCTGGAAAAGGAAATGACGACAGCTATGGCTCTTCAGGACGCACCGGCGGCTCAGGCTTTGGTGGTAATGACAACTCCGACTCATATGGCTCTGGAAATACCTCCAGCCGCACTGGCGGATCCGGCTATGGCAATGATTCTTCAGATACCTACGGCTCAGGCAACAAGTCGGATACATACGGGTCAAGTGGCAGAGGCACCTCTGATAATTATGGCTCGGGCAATAAGTCAGACACCTACGGTTCAAGCGGTAGAGATACCTCCGACTCCTACGGGTCTCGCGACAAGTCAGATACATATGGTTCAAGCGGCAGAGATACCTCAGACACATATGGCTCTGGCAACACCGGCTCCGGTTATGGCTCATCCAACAAAGATACGTCAGACAGCTACGGATCCGGAAACACCAGCTCCGGCTACGGTAAGAAGGACAGCTCCGATACTTATGGCTCAGGTGCCACCTCCGGTACAGGATATGGCAATAAGTCTGATGACTATGATAATGACTCCTCAAATAAGAAGAATGATTCTACCACAGGTAAGCTGCTTGAGAAGGCAGGAAATATTTTTAAGAATGAAGGCTTGAAGGAGAAAGGACAGGATAAGAGGGCTGCAGCAGGAAATGATGACTATGGCTCCACGGGATCTGATTCCTATGGTTCAGGCAATAGAGATGCATCTGACAACTATGGATCCTCTGGCAGAAACGACAACTATTAAAGGGTAATGACTGTATGATTGATGAGGAATTGGGTTAGGGCGATTTAGTATCTAATTGATTATTAAGCTTCAAATGCAATCACTAATTTATTCTGCTTACATCTCATAGCGTCAGTTAGACACTATATCCGCGCTACATAAAGCTTAATAATTTTATAGACGTATTGCTATTTCCTGAGATGTTTTTCGGTTTTCCTTTCTGAGAAACATTCTATGTTTAAAATTGTAATCTGGTCAAACCAACCGAGGCTTTTACGAAACAACCATGTATGACAGTCTTTTAATAACAATATTGTAATGTCCATTATTTCATAAGTAGAAGTTCTGTTGCCTTCATATCACGTACTGATAGCTCTCTGCTCTTCAGCCACATCACCAGCCACAAAAGATCCCACCTGTTTACCTACCATCATGTGACGAGGCTGAACCTCATCAAAACCTCATCTCCAATTCATCAGCCTTGAATCTTTGTCTTCTAACTACACAACGAACGCCATGATAACATAATCAGAAATGGCCTACGATCAACGCGATTACGGAGGTGGAGGACCTGTACCTATGGAGGCGGCATCGTACGCGGGTGGTGGCTATGGACAAGGAAGGGGACGAGGAAAACGTGAGTTTGCTCTTTCTTTGAGTTTTGATGGGAAGGAAGGACGAGCGAGAGGTAGGATGAAATGAGGGAAGGCCCGATGGCGAGTGTTCATCGTGTAAATTTTGGATACGAATGAACATAGATCTTTAAACACTCTGGATTTTGGATGATATTCATCTATGTGCCCATGAGCAATCTCTACAACACACGTTTCCTTGATCGCAAGCCATTTGCTGAGCGATGGGAGGCATTGCGCCCTCGCATAAGTTTGCATCGTGACTCCCTAGGAACAAACATCGAAGGGGACATATTTTTTGGGGCAGAAACTATGATCAGTGTATGTATAATCTCAGGGCTAATTCGAGGAAATTAGGCCACATCACAGACTATGGAGCTACTATGGTGCATTGGATGCGGAATCGTCAGTAAGCCAACCATCCCTCATACTCTTTCTGTTTATCTATACGGCATTACTCCAAGCCGCTGACTTAATTAGACCACGATATAAGGGCGGTTATCAAGGCGAGATGGAACGCCCTAGTCCCAGCTTCATCATAGATGTGAGATATTCTGCTCATCATTCGGCTGTCTAACATATCCTCTGACTTTCATAGATGTTGCCACCACTGGCAAGAATCAATAATCCAGCAGATTCTATACCAGCCCGCCATTTACATTCCTCACTTAATAAAATTAAGCATCCAGTTAACGTTGTGAAATGGACACCAGAGGGTCGACGACTACTTACAGGCTCAAGCAGTGGAGAATTCACACTCTGGAACGGAACCGGATTCAATTTCGAGACCATCATGCAAGCACATGATACCGCTATCCGGGCAATGTCTTACTCTCATAGCGATGACTGGCTAATATCGGCTGACCAAGATGGTCAGATCAAATACTGGGAGCCTAACTTTAACAACGTAAAAGTCATACAAGGTCATAATGATGCTATAAGAGACCTTGCGTTCAGTCCAACGGACTCCAAGTTTGTCACTGCGTCCGACGACTCCACACTTAAAGTTTTCGATTTTGCTGCAGGAACTGAGGAATCTACCTTGACTGGTCACGGTTGGGACGCGAAAAGTGTCGATTGGCATCCAACAAAGGGGCTTCTGGTATCTGGCTCAAAAGACCATTTGGTCAAGCTATGGGATCCTCGCACTGGTCGATGTTTGACTACTTTACACGGTCATAAAAATACCATCACAAAAACACTCTTTGAGCGAGTACGAGGTCAATGTCTTGCTACGTCGGCGCGTGACCAAACAGCACGTGTTTTTGACCTTCGAATGATGCGCGATATTTGCTTACTTAAAGGCCACGAGAAGGACATCTCCACCTTAACCTGGCATCCGATTCACTCATCCTTCCTCAGCACTGGTGGTGCCGACGGCTCTCTCTTTCATTATCTTCTTGATGAACCAAATCCACCTCCAGGGGTTGAGATAACGGTTCCACCATACGAGAGCGCGGATCCCTCGACCGCGCCTGCGCAAACCATCTACCCGGCGCATAAATTAAGTTATGCTCACGACTTTGCTATCTGGTCACTGGACTGGCACCCGCTTGGCCACATTCTCGCATCAGGCTCGAACGACCGAGTCACCCGCTTCTGGACACGTGCTCGCCCAGGCGAAACAGAAGTTTTTAATGATCGGTATCACATCGGTGAGCAAGCTGCCGAGCAGATCGGTACTTGGGATCGCCGCAAGGGCCGTAATCAGCGACAAGAAGATGAGGAACAAGAAATGGAGGACGAGATGGAAGGCCTGGTTGACCAGAAGATGCCATCTAAAGCTCCCTCCTTCCCAGGAATTCCGGGCCTACCCCTACCTGGAGCAGGTGGCGCTCCCAAACTTCCAGGCCTTGGAAATGCATCTCTACCACCTCCCCAATACCTCCATTTCCGCCACTCCCTGTTGCTAACGGTCTTCCTCCTCCCTTCCCAGGTATGGATCCCGCCAAGTTCCAGGAGATGATCAAGAATCTACCTCAGAATCAGCAAGGACAGTTCCCGCCACCAGGTATCCTTCCACTTGGCTTTGTGCCACCACCGCCGCCACCTGGTTATGGCGGGTTCCCTCCTCCTTTACCTGGGATTAGTGCCCCCGCGCAGTTTCAAGATGCGCAGGAGCCGTCTACTGTGGCTGGGACTGTGAGGAGAAGGGGACCGTTGCCGAGCCAGGAAGAAAGTCTGCAGATGGAGCAGAAGAAGGGACGATATACGCATGCAAGATAAGCTAGAGGACTTGTATGATAGGGTCAGAATTTCAGGCGTTTTGAGGTGTTGACGGGACTATTATTCGATTTAACTTGATAAAAGCATAGAGTTAAGCGAATACAAAATTAAAGGTACAAATTCTACAAACCTCGAGCCACGCATTGATGCTTGGAATAAAAAATATAACTCATCTTGGTATGTGCTCAACTAATTTATCTATCCTAACATTCCCCACGCGACGCTATCCAATGCCATATACACATTTCCATCTGTCCTTCCCGCTTCTTCAAAGAGATCAACGCCTTCTTTGTATGCAAATGTGCCCTCCTGTATGCCGCTTGATAGATATTGAAAAAAAAAAAAAAGAAACATGCCCTTGCGGGCTCCTCTCTGTTTTGTAAAGCGATCTCAACCCTTCTTACAAGGGACCGGACCTCACCTGCCTCTCATTCTACCGTCTAGTAATCCGACTACCCAGCTACCCATCAAATTCACAAACTCGCGTTCCTTGGGCTCGTTCTTGTGGGCTGTCTCTCGCCCTTCCCAAACGCCTTCTGCCTTTCCGCATACTCCCTAATCACTAGACTACACACCGTATCTGCACATAGCCTTCTTCTCCTCTGAACTGGCAATTTTGTAGCAAACTCCAAACCGCTCGCCCTCTCCACCGCCTCCACTGGGACCTCAAAGTCTGTGATTGGCTTCTCGTTGGGAATCACCGCGTTGGGTAACACGAAGGCGCCGACCGCTACTGGGCCGGATGTAGTACCGTCTTCTGCGAAGATAACCTTGTAGAAGTGCGTTGGGACCGCGATGTTTGGCGGGTTCCCAATCACCTCATATGAGACGCGCCATTTCCCATCCACCGCATCTTTCTTAGGCAGATATAAAGGTCCCGTAACGATGCGCACGCTCGGATACTTCGTTGTGAGTCTCCTGCAGAAGTCCTCGAAATGCGCCCAGTAATCTCGGTTGAAGCCCTCTCCGACCTGCGGACACATGTTCGTCAGGAAGAAGGTTTCGTTCATGGCCTCCTGGCTCCATTTCGCGTCAGCGGCCGGCACCTGATGTCCCCTATCGTAGCCCGAGCGGAAGTAGTCTTTAAGCTTCCCGCGGAACTTTTCGGGCACGGAGGGATCCTCGAGGAACACGGAGTTCTTGCGGTCCCCGTTGGAGGCGGCCAGCGATTCCGGTGTTATGTGTTCCGCGACCCAGGAGGGATTGCGAAGGCGCCGGTCGAAGGAGGATATCAGGGCGTTCCGCGTGGCGAGGTCGGCCACGGGCCCCGGGAAGCCGTATTGGAACAGCCCTGCTGGGTCGACGGGCGGTATTATGGCGCTCTTTGCGCGTATGGGTATTGGTACTGGGCCTGAGATGGGCTCTGGCACGGAGCTTGTGGAGGATGCAGTGACGGAGGTAGAGGAGGCGACGGGTTGGATTTGCTGCTGTTGTTTTTGGGATCGCGTTGAGTACATTGCTGCTGTTACGCCGGCGCCGGTAGCTGCGCTGACGGCTGCGATGATTGCTAGAGTTGTCTTTGACATCGTGAAGGTTTTCGCGCGCCGGGGTGTGAAGGGTATTTATTGCGATGGGGGATAGGTGTGAATGATCAGGTCGAGGGCGCTGAGAAAGGCATGAGAGGGGGAGAGGGCGGTGGTTATGTCTGTTGATGGTGATCAGATGTCGTGCAGACTCATCTTGAATCAGCCGCAACTTTTTGTGACCGGGGGTTTCGTGCCAAGCGTGAGGCTCGAGGAGGTTGTAGCCTTGAAATTGGGCCTTATCCCGGAGCTTTGTAGTTGATTCTGCTAAGTAGATTCAACAAATTTGTAGATTTTTTTGAGTAAATCACGGCTTGGAAGCTGTAAAACACGCTTTACAAGCTTATAGAGCTGCATAAAGCTAATCTATATAAGCACTACTATTCTCATCAAAATAGAGCTCGAGGAAACAAAATACTTTGGTTCAGAGTACCAGACACCTGTGCTCAAAGGGTCACTACCGGGCAAAACAAGTACATGAGACAAGTGATCTCGCAGAGGCGAAGATTAGGCTATATAAATAAACCACATGCTGTCTTTGTGTCATCTGATTTCTAAGTCACATGATTATGTAAAGCTGCCTGAACGGTCTACTTAGTGATCTCGTACTCGTGTATCATATTAATAAGACAAAAACACAATTGTGACTCCAGCCCATGGTCTGGTGTTTGAAGGACGCAGGTAATGAGCCGCGCAATGGACAGAAGGCGAGGAACTTCAAGTTCGAGCGCCGTTGCTCATCACTCAGGGGCTTAAGCGAGGAAGCAGGTCTCAACTCTGATTCTGACTTGAAATACGCAGTCTCCTAATGAATACTGAATGAATTACTTCTTGCTAATATTTCTTCTATGTCAAAAATAGAGGAATTGGAGGTCAGTATGAAGAGGAATGCCTAATCCAGTGCTTGTAGATGTTGGTTGCCTGACGCCAAGACGGTCGCTTAGCATAACCTACTGAGCTGAAGTCGAACTCCAACATACTTGATGGCATTCTATCGCTGCTGTCTTCTCAGTACTACCTTTACCTGTCAGGCTGGTTGGTAAAGCAAGTCAATTTTATATATGTTAAAGAGTCTAGGGGGCCTGTAGAATCTGAAAGTAAGTCATCGGTCTAGCTTGAATCGTATGAACTTGGTTCACAACTAGATAGACTTCCTAGGCAATATTACCATCACAGGTGAGCTAGAACTCGCATGTCTTAGATTTCATAACTATGAATATGATAACAGCGCTGATCCAACAATTTATGCTACAGACGAAAGAGATATGACACCCCGACGAGTTCTAGTACCGGTCTCTGAGTTTACTCGGTTCCATCTTCCTGGGCTGAATTTACCGCTGAACTGGGTTCCACATGAGGACTACATAGATATTGAAGAAGAACCCCGCATAAAAGTTCCAGCTCAAGGAGAAGGAAACGACCTGTTTCCTTCTGCATTAGATACCGCGGATAATGACGCCCTCAATCTTTGGTGATTGTCCCGCTCTAACTCTATGGGATACTGTACTGATTCTAGTCGCAGCCTTCCGCTTACCACAGTCAGAGAGTTCACCATGCTCCAAATCATGGACTCTATTACCGATAAGTCCGGTTGGGAAGAGAAGGTAAGTCTATATTTTTGTGCTAAATCGTGATTTACCTACCTTGTATTATAACTGGTCCGTAACATTTCATGTTTTAATCTTTGGCCTCAGAATTTTATTTACTGACATAAATAGATCTTCAATGATCGCACTGCTGAGGAGTGGAAAGCTGAGGCGATTGAAAATCCTGATCACGACGTCAGTAAAGCCATGATGAATTGGGTGATTGATGAGCTCCGTTTCAAAGCCAAGGATTTCAAAATAACTGGAGCGGTGTCTGTTTACGAAGCTGATGTTGTGAAATCAGATATAGCAATTTCGACAGCTACAAAATTGGCTCTGCAAAAAGCTATAAGGAAATTAGAGGATGTGCCAGCGGTATACAAAGACTGGCATCCTGGATCTGATGAAAAGGTCCTCGACCTCGTTCATCCCTCACTATTTCCACTGATATATGGTCGGTCAAGGGTCCTCCTTGATACACTTGTACCGCTTGATGACTGTATAGAGTATTGTGGAAGAGGCAAGGTAGTAAATGTTCGACTTCCTCATGAGCTGAAAGCCCTCCGAAATGGAAGACTAGATTATCGCGAAGGTTTGAAACGATATGAGCATGGCAGCCAGCCATATAGCAAGCACTTTCAGTGGCTACCCTGCGACATAGAATTTGTAGCGAATGATAAAGTGAAGTAAGTTCTTAATTAAACGATTAAAATTGGTTTCACAGAGCTAACTTCACCAGAGTCACAAGTTACATCAACAACCTTCATCCACAGACGTATGCTCATCTGTATTCAGTAATCGAAGATGTGATCGCCGGAGCACTTCCTTTGTGGAACAAAACTCTCACGCCACTAAAGAATGGGCGAATTCAGCCAATTAATCGTATTACGTATACAAAAGTTGAATATGACCCGGACCCGGGCTCATGGAATGATGGGGACAGACCACGACAGCTCAATGGAGAAGAAATGGACGATTATTGGGATCATCTATCTTATGTAAGTATCTCGTTGTACTTATTTCAAGAATTGTAGATAATTAGCGTCAAACTTACACCTATATCCTGTAGTGGGAAAGAAGCATTCGTGTAGTCAAGCAGCCAGAGCCCGGAGAGTTTAAGCCACCCAAGGCATTGACAGAAGAGCAGAAAGTTGATCTCCGAAGAGACTATGGCCATCGAGGACTTCAAGTCATTGTGAAGTTTGCGAATATTCAATTGTCGCCTGACAAACCCGAGTATAAAGGAGGCTCGTGGCGTGCTGAAGGTCAGCTCGTAAGTCGAGGAAGCCAACGCAATTGGAAGTAACCCCGCGATGTTTGGGGAGCTAACCAAGAAACAGAATGAGCACATATGCGCCTCAGCACTGTACTACTATGACAGCGAAAATATCACGTCTAGTCGATTATTTGTGAGTCCTTCGACCGACTGTAGCATCAGTGACGCTGATAATTTCTCTACTTATCCTCCCGCCGTAAACAATAATTAACCGCTGCCGTATAGTTTCGTCAACAATCGGACACAGTGGCTGCAGAACTAGGCGTGAGTTATCCACAGGATGACCATGACTTCCTACCCGCTGTTTTTGGGCTTGAGTAAGTCCCGACTCTTCGCAAACTCAGTCTTACCAGTCATTCTAATATGAACATATAGCCCCCGCTCACCTCCGGTACAAGAAGTCGGCTCGGTTGCTTGTATTGAAGGCCGTCTACTCACGTTCCCAAATATTCTCCAACACCGAGTTCAACCGTTCAAACTAGCAGATCCGACCAAGAAAGGTCACCAAAAGATTCTTGCCCTGTATCTGGGTTTGTCGCCCAGTCACCTGTCTGACAATTGTTGATCCTCTTGTTTGTAAGCTAACCGAAAGCAGTGGACCCAGGAATCCGAATAATTAGCACAGCTAATGTGCCACCACAGCAAAAGGACTGGTGGAGCGGAGCTATCTTGCGCGACTTCGCAGGAACGGAAAAAAAGTTTGGTGTGCTCAGTCCTGAACTCAGGGAGCTTGTCTTCCAAGCCGTTGATGACTTTCCCAGTAAGTAAACTATTCTAAGACGATATTTTTATTCTTCATATGACCACATTTGATCCTGACTCTGGGTGCTTATAGTCGGAATGACAGAAGCAAAGGAGATTCGTTTGCGTTTGCTGAAGGAGCAGAGAACATATGCTGTTAAACAGGAAAAGGCATTCCAGCAACACGAATTCTGCCTGTATGGGCACTGAACATGAATCAGACGTTGTGCTCACTAGCTATGGTTTAACTCTCCATGTTATGATCGCCTTCCAGTGCACGTCTATGGAGCAATATTCAAGTCCTTGGCGGGGTTTATCTTGACCTGTTATGTATGCAAGACTCTGTGTTACACTTTGTTGCTGAAGTTCAGCATTGGCAATGAATATCAATCTCATGAAATATGACCTGCCTGCTTTATTTTATATATCATGCTAATTCTATCAACATTACAGTAAGGTAAGTAATCATCACGCCCCTATTGGCTGAAAGTAACAACATCCCTGAATCAGCTTAGATAAGCGCCAAGCTCTCTGGGATCAAGACTCAACAACCTTGATGGGCAGGAACATTTTGATACGTAACAGCTGCTTTCAAAGAGAACAATGGCGCTCTTTACCTACGACCACAAACAATTCCCTTCTTCCAGACTCTTAGCAACATAACAACTATACATTACTCGCAATTGCTTCCTTTCCAGCAGACATTGCTCCGTTTTCTACAAGGTCATAATACTTGCGCACTTATATATACCCCCGCCACGAACAAGGTAACGTCATATCGCCTCTCTACCACTCCTCACTTTCTGACTGCTTATAGGCGATTATGGAGGAGGCACGACTGGGTAACGATCTGCGAGGATGGATAATGTGCGGAGTGAGCGGCATAGCCTGCATCGTCGGAGCTAGTCTCATTTGCGTCGATATCTTGGTCCGATACATGCCTGGAAGGAGAAACTTCGATATCCAGAGAAGCACTGGTTTCCAAGCAGCCTCCTACAGTCTCAGTTTTGGCGTAATGGTATACAAGTCCGCTCAGCGAAACTTCTGCATTCATACTAAATTTATGCCAGATTTTCTCAGCCTTGTACAAATTGTTGCCTTCCTCGAAGAATTATCTCATCGCGGGTGGGTTTCCGGAACAAAGTGCAGCCTGGATATTATTAGGCTGCTTTTCTGCAGGATTTATAGGAATACAGGTGCTTATCAGGTATGTGGATGAGAAATGGCCGAATAGGGCTGATGACCTGACTCAACCCAGGATTGTACATCCATATATGCCTTCTCATGTCGAAGGCTGCGATCATCACCATGAAGAAGATCCTGATAAGCAGGACGAAGATACAAATATACATACAATGAACGATACAGCACCAGTGCTAAGAGGACACTCGAGTTTGGAAACTCATATGAATACGGAGTCAACTCCGTTGCTTTCACACGAGGTACGCTTTTACAACGTAGAACGGAAGCCTTTTACACCTTACTCTGCACAATGTTATTAACTTAGGAATTTAGGGTACCACACCAAGATCAGCAACCAGACCGAACGGTGTGCAGAACGGTGTCACTTCGAAGTAAGTGCATTTGCAATTCAAGGATTATCAAAGGGTTGCCAGGCAATCTCCTATATATTTTGGAGTCTGACCACTTGTCTTAATCTATAGGCCATTTCTCAAATCTCCGATGATTGAAGTACCGGAACGAGTTATGTCCTTTGTGATGGATCGCAAGAACCGCTGTGATAACGGTGGCCCATGTTTTGGTTACTCAGAACCATGTGGCCAAAAATGCTTCAAGGTAAGTTTTTATGGGACTATTAACGTATCCCAAAGGTGACTTTGATGTCAGGCGGGCAAACGACGACCTTCGACGTTGGATGGCACAACCTCATCACGTGGTCCATCCAATCAACAACACCAAATACATGATGAAGTAGAATCTGGTAGTGAGACACCAACGCTTATCACATCTCCAGCGGATGAGCACCACCACCATGTGCCTGAAAATGCTTAGTAAGTACCAAATTCCATTTATGCAAGACTTTCTCCTGGCCTTCTCTTGCATACATGTGTAAGATAAGTTAGTCTCTTACTAATTCAGGCAATTTCAGTATGAGCACAGGTCTCCAGACATCAATTGCAATAGCTCTACACAAGCTACCTGAAGGATTTATAACGTACGCAACTAATCACGCGAATCCCTCCCTTGGAGCTTCAGTCTTTTTCGCAATTTTTTTACATAATATCACGGAAGGCTTTGTCATGGCTCTACCGCTGTACCTTGCCTTACATAGCCGGACGAAAGCTCTACTTTGGTCATCCGCTCTTGGTGGTCTTAGCCAACCACTTGGTGCAGGCATAGCCGCCGCATGGTTCAAGATTGCGGGTAGCAATGGCAGTCAGCCTGGATCTACGGGGTACGGTTGTTTATTTGGTGTTACTTCTGGCATTATGACAAGTGTTGCATTGCATTTGTTCTCAGAGGGATTGAGTCTGAACCACAGCAAAAATTTATGCATAGGCTTTGGATTCCTGGGAATTGTGATTATAGGGATTGGTAATGCACTCACCAGTTGAGATTTTATGGATTAATGACATCGAACACAATAGGGTTACTCGGGCAGGCAGCATTGGGTAAAGGCATATATGGGACATAGGTTTTGGGCGTTCAGCTTAGCGTATAGATCCTGTCATTATTTTAACAATGTATGATTTAGGGGCTTGTGCCCTGAGCCGGGGATTTGTGGATTCTGAGTCGTTAGCCGATTCGTTTATATGCTGACCTCCACTGTAATGTGCCATACAAGACTCCTACTGTGTATGCGGCATGGTCCTTTTCTTAATGCCGTGTAGCGGTTTTGGTAACTAGTCTCTGCGATCTCAAGCAGCCATCACATTGCACGACGGATGGGCGGACAATAGAAAGTGCCAATCACTAACAAAGTCTTCATTTGAAAAGAAACTAGAAGCCAAAATACACCGCTGAGCAGTTCGCCCCTTCCTATGCTGCTAGCGTTTGAGCGTTAATACCTCCTTCTCTAACGCTTCCATCGCTTCTCATTAACATGTACTCCATAGAATACTGTTCACACTCCCCTCAATTATCTGATTGTTGTCCTAGATTCTCCTAAAATTCCGTCCGGGTGTCACATTGCTTTTAGACCATGTCCCAACAACTTCGACCCAAGTGGGTTACGCATAGTATACACCATTCTATACCCATTCGTCGTATTTGCCGGCCTCTATCCTTTTTTTGTCACCTTATCTTTTCTTTTGATATTTAAGGTTCCATAACCCATGTCGCTATATCAATCTGTTAAAAGCCATGTCTCGAAGGGCAACCACTAAGTTTTTGCAGCTACAGACTTGTCAAAATCCCGCCCAGCCCAGGCCCAGTCCGCAGTCTACCGGTGGGATTTCCACCTTATGAAGCAGGTCACCCCTTGCCTCAACATCCGGGAAAAGCTCTGAATGAAGGATTTGGCAAGCCAAACAAAAACATTCAAAGTGCTTTCGAGTTGGTTCATCAAGCTTTCTTTAATCTACCAAACTTCCCTTAGGTAAGCCGCTCTAGAGATCTCAAATAGGCAACATATACTGTCCTTGCCGTAGAAGTAGGTATTGCCGGAATCTACTTCGGATATATTGAGGATGCCTAAGGCCAAAATAAATTTGTCTACCAAGACACTGAGCGAAAGCGCTTTAAAGTTACATTATCTTTGAGTACGTCTGATACTACTGGTAGTGTCCTTCAACCGCTTTTAGGGCAGACCAGATAGTCAAACCTTTGGTGCGTCGTCAATACAAATCCAGATAATGACTTCAGAGCTTTGCCAAACAATCATTCTGCAGTGCGCTCTGTACGCAATACTCTTAACAAACTTATAAGTGCCACTGGTCTTCAACATCATGATCTGGAAGTGCACATCTTTCAAGCGAAAGGAAGCTCTCTCGCCGCTGCTTAGTCTTGTGTTGAGTCGCGCTGAAATGCATATAAGAATAGTACGACATCCCAATGGTGAAGAGGTATTACGCTGAAGACTTGTTTATTAATACCGATGACTTCTGGGGTTGTGACGAAGCGGGGATAGCGGCCTTCCTAAGTACTCTGATTGCTTCTGATTGGACCAATTTTGCTAAATGCGGAGAATTTGACAGTAAAGCCGTGCTATCTGTCGCTGCAGGAATACAAGGAAGCAGCATAAAGAATACAGAACAACTAAAAGACTATTAAAGCTGACTATTTTTCAAGACTTTCATTTCTCATATTGATATTCTGACCAGTGCCCTAGAAGCAGACATGACTAAAGAACGTTCGATCGCACATTTCAAATAACGCAAACAGCAGGAGGTAGAGAGACTAGATGTGAAAAATAGGATGAGCAATGTTACTTCAGGAGGTGGTGAAAGAGCTAGGAAAGAGGTATTATTTCCTTCTTGAGCAGTCTTTAGTCACTCTATTTTGCAGTAAGAATAGTGTTAAATACAATAAACATGATCCCCCCCCCCAAAAAAAAAACATTTTCGCTAAATATTTGACAAGACTTATCAATTTCTGGGTTAACTAGCATTTGCACGTCTTTAATCGCTGGAGAATGCCGTTTAATACTCATATCTCTATTATACGCGTTTTCGTTGTGGTGCCCTCTATGCGGGGTGTGGTGGAGAGGTTCTGAGTAACTTGAATATACAGAAGAAAGGCAATATTTACATAATGAGTAACCCCAAACCTCGCCCATGTTTTCAATCTTTATCATAAACCTTGCCTTTTAACACACTAGCTCCCCTCCCCAACCCGGTCACATCAACATGACGGACTCAAGGGCAAGTCAAAACGCCATATCTGTTTGTAATCCGGATACCATCTACAGCATTGTCAGCCAAACACGATCTCTGGGTGATTCGTCTGGGAAAACATACCAAGGTTGAGAGCTACCTCGGCCGTCGAATCAGTGCACGTGCAGTTGAGCCACGGACGCGTGATCCCGCAACACTCGCCGTAAGTTTTGTCGGGGAGCCGGTAGAGTTCGCAGTTGTCGCAGGAGGTGCTAAAGTTGCCGTTTTTGGCGTACTGTATTGAGATATCAGCGTGTTGATTATTTTGGGTTGAGATTTTCCTGTTTAGGCCGGAAGCAAGAAATGGGGATGGGGGAGCCGAATCGAAGAGGGAGGGAATGGGGAAAGTACCGCGATTTTGTGGTCTGAGGTATAGGCGAGACAGGTGTTGAGGTCTAGAGATGTGGTTTGGAACGTCCCTAGTCCGTCGCCGATGTTGCAGCTTGCGCTTAGGATATCGGTGGCGGAATCGAGCGTCTCGTTGGCGCAGGATTGGCCCCAGTTGTAGGCTGTTGCTAGGGGAGCAAGGAAGGCGAGGAGCGTGATGGACTTCATTTTGAGGTTATAATGGTTTGATTTGATGAGACTTCTTTGGTTAGACCGAAATCTAGATTTAAGTATGAAGCGTGTATATATATATCTAAAGATCTAGACTTCGAGAACTACCGCATTCCTGTACCGTCAAAATGCATTTTCGTCACCTTCCGAGATATCTTCATGGAAGTGCCGGGGAGGGTCAGCGATGCTTGCTTGTGGGGAACAGCGGGATGGCGGGAAGGCTATTAATACAGGGATTTGTTTATAGACATTACAACTTGCATGTGATCTTGACGACTTTCTCAAAATTCATAATCTCTTAACGTGGTCGTAATGTTAACCCTAGCATATATTTCCGACACCCTATCATTGATAATTTAGATTTGATGCTGTTCTGTAACGCTGTTGTTGTCTACGTATACCACTTTGAAGAGTAACCCCGATGTGCCTCGCTAAAGTGGCAGGCTATGTCCCCAGATATCCACAATGCGATGAAAGCTTTGGCTCGTTGGGGAAGCTGATCTCGGCTAAATTCAGGGGTCAAAACGGGGCCTTTCTGGGGCTATGCATTTTTATGTAAGAACTTGTTCGAGCTGAGTAATTGTATGCATTAATGGGAGGGAGCCTTGCAGTGCTTTCCAGGTGGGAGCCGATCATGGGCTGGAGAATAAGTTGGACCACTCCTGGCCAGTCAGAGGGAAGGTTGAGCACTCCCAGGACCATGTCAATTCGTTACATGAAATGCATCTTTTCATGCAAATATGTTCAGTATGCTGTCGCGGCGAAATTCTTCTTCTTCTTAAAGGACAGGAGTAAGGCATATGCGAAAGTTATCTGACGCATGTTGCCAAACATGGGGTAATGGTTCAGGGGCTCAAGCGAGAATGACGCAAGCCCTACCTCCAAACTTTAAGCCTGGCCCCTTTTTCTTCCTTTGCGTCTTTTGCGCTTGCTTGGGCATGAAGCGCCATTTCTTCTAAGCTGTAGTTGCTACCTATCTGGATATCTGAACAGCTGGTTGCGGCAACGCGCTGTGCTCTCCCTAGCTAGAAAGGTGACTAGACTTGGCATGTGGCAAGCAAAACACAACCATAAGGCCACGAGTTGCATAAACTACCCCCTATGGTAGCAAGATGTTCCTATTTTTATATATAAAGAAAGCTAAATATTTCATCAGATCAACTAGGCTATGACCAATAATTATTTGTACCCCGTCCCGTAACTTCTTTGTAAGTTAAATATATCGATTATTTAATCCACCTTCTCAATAGTGAGAGTTAGCGCGGCTGCTTAATCGTTCGAGTATCTGCAGTTGCGGGTATGCTAGGTTTTAGTATAATTTAATCGTCACAATAACTGTGTCTTCAGACATTCTAAAACGTTCAAATCATCTAGTGGTCAGTATTCCTAGGCGACATACAAGCTACAAAATTATCCGCACCACTCAAAAAGTCCAGTAAATACATTGTGCTTTCTATAGAGACATTTGGCAACGACATGCCGTACCGTATAGGCTCAGGTTGGTTTGTACTTTGTAGCCATAAGTATGTGCAATCCATGAGAAGGCAATGAAGCATACCAAGAAAACCGAAAACGAAAATTGGAATGTTGTGAACATTAGGATCATTGAAAGATGCAAAGGCTGTATGTGTAAGCTAACAAGTTGGGCTACAGAATGACGCCAAGGTGCAAGGGATTCATCAATGCAGCGTTGACGCCTCGAGGTCTCATGTTGAGATAGATCTAGGAGCATTAAAACACTAGCGTAAATGCTCTGGGTGGTTTTTACCACGTTGAATATGATATATTTACTACGATCATGCTGATCGAACTTCGGCCTGGTTTCTGTCCAGGGGCTTCCATTTTTCTGCTCTTGCTGTCCATAATGTTATCGTGAGCATAGCGAAGGAATACGTTAATGGGTGCGTACGAGAATTATCCGGGATCCGGTTACGAGGCGAAACGCTTCCTGTAAAATGCCTCAATCGACAAAAACCGCATGGTGCTTGTTTGGTGAATCGGTCCTTTTAGAATCCCGGTTAGATCCTTGTTAAACCCAAAGCAAATAGGATGTCTTCGAAACTTTGTTTTACAGCTAGATTTGTGATAATACTGTTTATATCAAACATCTAGGTGAAGCGTCCTCCTACCCTTTAGCAGCGACTCGTAGCTCGGGATGGTATTACTTAACCCCTTCTAAAAGTACATGGTACATTTAATAGCATGAGCAGTCTGTTTACTATTTAGCAAGTGTTACCACATTGGGTACGGCTTTAATTTTCTTCTCTTAAGTACACTCTTAGAGAAAGTAAAATCATGCCAATATTTAGATCACACTATAGCTCGATTCAGATTATCTTTTCGAATTCATTATAAAAAATTATGATAAGCTTTAGTACTGATATACTTATGTCGACACTTGAGTGATTACGGCTAACCTCTTTTATACTTATCCTTGTATGCTCCTTATCTACTTTAGTGATATGTATATTTGTATCATTTGGACTTCATCGTAACAACTGTCACAATAGAGGAACTAGCACTTAGAATTATAACATTATATCGTCAAGACTTGGTATAACTAGCGTTCCTCTGATGAAGTCTAAATCAACAACACGAACAATGGGAGTGTTCCACAACCTTATGTAAGTATACAAAGTCCGTAAATCGTGGCGCGGTTGCATACGGAATTTATGTTAATTTAATCATACCTAATACTTCAATGCATATATAAACGTAATTTCAGAGCTCGATATAAGCATTTGGCCAAACTACAATTCTAATCCAATTGTTTAAGCCCCCGCCCCGCTCTTCTCTCAACGCAGCTCCCCTATCTCGTGCGCATGAATCACGGGGTGTATGCACCGCCAACACATCAAAATATCCTAGCATATACACCAGGTATAGAAGTTGTCCTCAGCTTGGTCTTAATACCTTTTCTGAGCCTAGCTGTCCGTACGCAGCCCTAACGCATGCGAAATAATTTGTGATATTGTAATTCAAGAATAGAGTCGGAGACTTTTCAAGCTGGTGGCACCGAAAAAGTTGATCAAACATTCTTGCAGCTAGCGATATTGAGGTGATCAGTGGCAGTGCTGTTGAATATTACCATGGTAGGTTATCCTACGAGCAGCAAAAAGCGGTGCCACGCGAGACACATAATAATATATATGGAGCAGTCTTCCCAGGTGACGAATACGAATTGGCTAAAGCGAGTAGCCTCCCCGAAAAATGCAAAAATCGAGTGAGTGTTCATCTGGCTTCCTGTCACTGTCACCCTTGCGCTTACTCCGATAAGCATTATCGCTGTGCACGGAATGAACTTGCTAAACACTGATGGTCACGCGGACAATACTTGGACTGATGAGAACTCTGGGAAGAACTGGCTGGAACATTTCCTTCCAAGTCGAATCCCGTATGCAAGGATTTTGGCTTATCAATACAACGCTAATATTGCATTTGGGACATCATCTGCTGGTGTGGAACAGCAAGCCATGAACTTGCTGAATTTTCTATCATTAGAGCGAAAGGTTTGTCAGGATTCAGCTAAATCTCATTGGGCAGAATTTCTAATATGTGATCTACAAACAGATATATAGTGCTCGTCCAATCATATTTATAGCGCATAGTATGGGTGGTATCATTGTTAAACAGGCTCTTGTAACAGCATTCCATGGCGACGGAACGAATGCCATGATTCCGACCATCACTTATGGTATTGTTTTCTTCGGTGTTCCTCACAAGGGATCAGAGTGGGCAGCGCGTGGGAGGTTTGCTACTCGCATCGGATTTAAATTTAATGAGTCGTTTCTAAAGAGCGTTGAGCAGTGTTCAGCAGTCAACGACACCCTAACTACTAAGTTCAAGCCTATACTTGAAAAATACAATTATATTAGCATCTGCGAGACGGTACCAGTAAAGAAGGGAGGTATGGATTTCGGAATTGTAGGTCATTACCTGTACTAATATACTCCGAAAATATATCTGACTAAAGAAGATCGTGGATAGAGACTCAGCGACCCTTGGGTTGGATGACTCAAAAGAGGTCAAATTGTTCCCTAACCGCAGTCACACAACTATTTGTAAGTTTGGAAGTGATGAAGAACCTGAATGGGAGCAGGTGTCTGGATTCATTTGTGGTATTGCGGAGTCTGCCATTAAGTTTTACAATTACAGTCCGATCATCCTCGAGGGTGAGAAGAGACCCACAAGCTGCTCCTATGGCTTAGAAGGTAGGTATAAGTGAACCCATCAGGAGGTACGAGGCATGGAGGCTCATCTTGCTCTGCAGGTATGGAAGAACAGAGTATCCCTCGAGAGCGTGTCATAGAAGGAGTTGAGGAGCTCCTTGAGAGCATTAATGAAGACTCAGAAAGCAGTAATCAACTCCGCGAAGCCCAGATGAACGTGGGCCAGCTATTCAGTAACATCACCTATATTTTTGTTTGGCTCCTTCCTTACCTGGAGAAGATATTATCATCCTTCTTGCCCTTTCATATCAGCTCACTTGCGCTTCCCTCCAAAACCACCGTGATGGACATGGCTGAAGAAGTTCGGCAAACCCAGCAACATCTTGTCGAGCTGGAGGAGATACATATTCAAACACTAGATACCAAGCTGCATTATGCTCTACATGCTACCGGCATGCTCCAAAATGTTATCTTCTCCGAGACCTCGAGTACCGAAGATGATATAGCTACACATCAATTACACCTTGCGAGCCAACTATATCAACAGCTACACAAACAGGCCGAAAAGATCACCCGTGAAATGTACTTGCATTCTCGGACTTGCGATAAGGAAAAGAATACGCTGAAGAAGATTGAGGCAGGTCAGAAAGAGGCAGAGGGGAAAGACGCCAAAGGACTTTACTTAATGATTGCCGAAAGAGCACAACAGGAAAAAGCCGGACAGGACGAAAACCGGGAAAATGGGAACAATCGTAAACATTGCTGTATTATGATGTGAGTTGCTAGACTAAGGAATTCAAAGTGTAGTCAAATCATCAAGTACAATAGTTATAATGACTCAAAGGTGGCCAGGCTAATGATTTTTGTGCTGGGTCAAGCATTTTGACAATGTCTCTCCACAATTTTGAATAGTATGCAAATAGAATAAAGAAGCCATAATTGACACTGTGTATAACTTCCCTTATAGTGGAGTAAACCTATATGATCTAAAAGACGGAGGGCTGTTTCGAGATCCTGGTGATAGTAAAGGTAAAGGTCCTCGATGGCCACCTTATTGGAAGTTGGACAGACTAGTTTCCACACTACATCTTGCCAAAAAAAAAAAAAAAAAAAGGAATCCATCATCAATTCAGACATTACTTAACAAAAATTCGCTCAGGAGGCGACTATGAAAGGAGCTTTCTCATGTCTTGGCAGCCCTCGACTTTGAAGTACATATTCGGCATCTCGGTACGATGATAATCCGACTGATTTAAAAGCTGCCCCAGCCCGTACATAAATGCGGACAACGTTATAAAGGCTAATGCCAAAGACTTCCCAAGACTTCTACATGATACACCTCAAATTGCAATGAGTTCAGCGGCATTCCTGAATGCCGACCAGGCATGGGCACTATGGGATGAAAAGCCTGTCGAAGGCGCATTCGAACTTGACACCCCCGGAGGAACTCTCGACTACGCCGTGGCGACCAAAGTCGAGCGGCCGTGGCTCTTTGGCTACGAGCCAAAGAATCCAAATGGGCGTGCGGTGCTCATCCTGGGAGGAGGAGGCTACATCGAGCTCATGGTAGGGAAGGAAGGCATCACTGTCGCCCGCTGGCTAACTAGCCTTGGCTTCCACGCCTTCGTTCTCGTGCATCGCTTCCCGACTGCTCAGACCAGCCCACAGGCGCCGCTCGACGACGCGCGCCGCGCCTTGGAATTGATCAGCGGGAAGGGCTTTGCGAAGGCCGGCCTAGGAGTATGCGGCCTATCTTCCGGAGGCCATCTTGGTGCTGCTGTCCTTTCCGAGTACCCGACTTCCTGGAACTCTCCTACTGCGGCTCTTCCCAGGCCGACATTTGCAATTATCGGCTACGGCCCCATCTCCACCAATGCCGTCGGTCGTACCATCATACCCAACAAGCCGGCTCTGGAGCCGCCAGAAAAGCAGAAGCTGTATGATGTCGTACAGCCGGATGTGCAGCTTGTCAATCCAGCGCCGCCGACGTTCATTGTGTACTCGGGCAATGACCCGATTGTACCTGTAGTTAATGCGTATCGTCTGGCGGAAGGGATTACGAAGGCTGGGGGAGCCGTTGAGCTTCACGTGTTTGCAGATGCGCCACATGGCTTTGCTTTAGATACACAGGGCTTGCCTATTTCGAAGTGGCCTGACTTGTGCGAGGCATGGTTGGAGCAGAATGGGCTACTGATATGATATATGAATTATGTTGCTTGATTTGTTTTTTGCAGCTAGTAAGGTGACTCCATGCATGGTCTGAATGGCGGTTTCAGCATAGAATTCTCAAGAAAGGTGCATTGTTTGAGCAAGGGTATCTTGAAGATGAATACTTCTCCCAGTCGAAATACGCTCAGGTAATAGGACAACACGTATTACAATGAAGGAACAGCCGCTTGGAGGCCCGCTAGAGCGTTAATTTGCGTAAGGCAATATTAGAGGGCGAATGAATAAATTTATGCCTAAGATCTAAGCCCAAGATGTCTATGATCACTTCCTTTAAAAACATAAAAACTTCTCAATCATTTCAGTCATCTCCTTTTCGTTCTTCTTTCATATTTTCGCCTCCCCCCAGCCAACTTTCCACTTAAACTAGCCATGCTCTAACTTCTATTGATGACCAAGCTTAACGAGAAGCAACAGGCAAGCCGTTTCTTGCCCCTGCACTGAATTAGCTAGAAGACGCTCCAAGCTTGTCGAACCTTGGCTGAATGTTCGTGCTCGTCAATCTCCGGGCCATCGTGTATAATCGTAGATATAGAGGTGTGATATTGATGAAACATCTTTCCTAAGGAACAACCAATCGAATCCCTCGAAGCCAGTTTCCTCACGTATGAAATCAGGCTTCGCTACCTTGAAAGATACATTTACGATCGTCCCCATTCCAATGGCATGAGGAAGGCAAAGGCATACTTCGCTAATTCTCATATGTGGGATGTGCGTCGACTTGACACTGGAGGAGTTTGCAGGTCGACTTTCTTCAAAAGGAGGATCGGGTCCCGCGTCCGTACTTTAGGCTGGTTAAAAGGGCATATTCTATTTATGCAGACCAAGGGTGAACAATCCCGGGGTGTACATCTATAGTCGACTTGCACCCTTTTCTCCCAGTCCTCCGCTCATGAATGGTCCTTCGTCAATGTCACCGAAGAGGACTCTTTCTCTGCCACCACTTGTGCTCCACCATGCCACACAAATCGCGCTTCTATCTACATCCATCTCTCCGCTCTCCAGAACTTCCCAGAATCGTGCCTTACATTCTTCTCTCATGTTTCTGTCTTGAATGACATTAAGAAGATCTGCAGCCAATGGCAGCCAATCTTTCAAAAGCACAGTTGGCAAGTTGGGTAACGCATCTAAGAGTGTCAATAGTAGAATGGCTTGTTCTGAAAGAGGTGGCTGAGCAGAGTGAGTTGCGGCTTCACCCTCGTTGGTGGGAAGAGGCATTGGCGTGGTTGGAGCGTGCAGAGCACGATAATGGAGTAACTCTAGTAGCGTTTCAGAAAGCATTGGCTGTGCAGCTGCTAGAGGTGCAGGAGGCGTAGTGATCTGCATCAGAGTCTTGAATGCGAATCGGAACTGACGGGGCGACAAGTTTGCTGGGAAGGAATTGAACAAGGATTCCACGTAAAAAGGTAGGATTTTGGAGTTCAATGCTACAGCTTGGGGGGCCGCAAGGGCGGCAAGCATAGCACTATGAGCGGCTTCAAATATCTCGCGAAGCCGAGCATTGGCGGTTGGATTCAGGTATGGCGAAGCTGGAGTGACAACCAGTGCTTCATTGTCGGATGCCGATAAAACAAGCGTAAAATGCTCGCTTGTATTGAGATAGAAAAGGTCAAGGTTCCGGTTTAAAGGGTGTGCTGGGATCTGACCAGCTTCTTTAGGGTATATGGCTTTCAAGAAGTTTCGAGAGTCAATAGGGTAATGGCTTAAAATATCGATGGACGTCAGATTTACAAAGGTATACGCAGAGAATGCGTTTGGCCCTAGTCGAGATGAGATGAAGTGCAAATCTTGAAGCATAACAAGTGCCTGCCAGGCAGTTGTTGGTGCGGGGACTCCAGCCAGCATAGGGTCAAGTAATGTTCGTCCAATTATGGCCTGTAGAATGACCACCGTGGCGAACATAGCACCCTTGAGAACCTGCCATAAAGCTGGAAAGGTAATCTGGAGAGTTTCTGGAGTAAGATACATTCTCTCCTCCGAAGGATCAATTTCGGACAATTTGTTCCGTCGCCATAAGGTGAATATTCCGGCGGTAAAGCCAAGGAGGTGGTCCCGAAGCTCTACTACCCGCATTGGATTTGATGTATTCTCGACAGCATGAGCAATTAGCCTCGATAATGGGCCCATCGACGAGACGAGTGGCTTAGATGCTAAACTCTGCATACGTAGGAATGATTCCGACTTCACTGACCAGTCGAACTTGTTGCCTGGTATTTGCTTGATATTGACGTTGAATTTGATAGGTTCCAGGAACTGCATTTCTTCATAACCTCCTGCAGAAGTCATTGCGCGACTCATTGGCATAAGCAAGGCATCGTAATTGAGATCACTTCTCGCTAAGTCTGACAATAATGGGAATGCGTGGTTGAGCGCGAGGACAAGGGAATCCGCTCCATGTATTCCTCCGTTTGTAGGATCAGCCATTGCTAGATTCACTGCCGTCACCAGAGCACTTTCTAGTGTTGCTCTCAGAGCTCCGGATAGTCCTTGTCGGTTCTGGCCTTCCATCCCAAGAAGTACTCCTGCGATAACCAGAACATGCTGCCATCTGGCGGATTTATCATCTGCCCCCTTGATCACAGCTCTTGCCCAGTCATCACAATGTATTCCTCCTCCCTTCCTTGGCTGATATGCATCATACGGTTTCGGCGTGCCCTCCAACTGGTTCTTTCGAACGGTGATTGCAGCGGTATTGAACAAGCTGATGATTCGAAAGCTTGTCGCTAAAATATTGGGCTGCTGCCATATCGCTGGCGCAACCAGAAGTTGAGAAGTGAGCAGAGTAGCATTGAGAGGGTTGGATAGAGTCGTCAGTAATGAGGTCGTGCTCCCGAGTATGCGATTAGTATGTTCTTGATCACCTGGAGATGCTTGGAAAGCATGCAGAACTGTAGTGAGGAGGCGATCTGCTGGCATGTTGACAGATTATAGGTGCGATCACTTATATGTAACCCATGGAAACTCGAAAGGCGTAACAAATTAAAGTCTCGATATGTGTTGTGATTTGTGATCGAGATTGTTGAGACTTAAGGTTGGGCTGGATCTGAATTCTAGAGCCGAGGCTCAGCCTTGGGGGAATTTGGTGCAACCTCAATCCCTGCATGGCTCAAAGAACCTTACATCTAGACCTTGAAATCCATAACCGCGAACCAGCTCCTTTACACCTCCTCGTGAAGGCCAGCGGCCAATATATACACGCGATGGTTAGATTAAAGTAAGTAGCTTTCCAGATCCCGTATGTGCAACCCCCATAACCATATCCAGTACGCGCGTCGAGAATCCAGCACCGCTCGACTATGTATCGCCGGGCTTCCCATCGCTATATTGGCCGCTGCATGCAAAGCCAGGCGAGCCGATCTACCTCTACAACACTAGCGACGTGATGCGCTTTACCCTTTACTGGACACTCATTATTTATGCAATATTTCATCTTTCTGCTGCAGGCTATGCCATCCTCATGCAAGTTGGCAAAGGAAAGTCAGTTTGGAAATACGCGTGGGCGATTGTGGGTGTATATGCCGTAGTAGCCGGCGCGGAAGCTGTTATGGCTGGGTGCTTTGTAGGACTGATGTCAGTAACTGTGAAAATTATGTCCTTGGAAACTGCCCACTAATAGAAGCCTAGCCTGGGAGCTGTCTATAATGCTGGATACTTCCGCATGTCGACCTGGATACCATTGCTGTGGTCAGTGATCAACGTTATGACCTTGCTTGCGGCGTCTTTCTCGATTCATGGTGGTCTTTGAAAAGCACATATTTTTGTTCATGGACTCTCCGTAATTGTAGGTGTCGACTTTGATAGAACCATTCAGCGAAACATGGATATATATGTATTGAATGACTAACATTAATTCAAATTTGTATAGAAAAAAATCCAGTAATTAAGTAATGTTGATCATTTCTGAACCTCCCAATGCCGGATCTTTCGCTTCTGGGACTATTTTTCTGATAACCCGTCCTGGGTTGCCAGCCACGACAACGAAATCCGGGATATCCTTAGTCACCACACTCCCGGCTCCAACGGTCACGCCCCTGCCAATAGTGACTCCTGGACAGACTGTGACGTTGCCTCCAATCCAACAATCAGATCCTATGGTGATCGGCGATCCCAACTCGGGCCCCTGGGTTCCATTGCGGAGGAATGCTAGAAACCAAATTAGAACTGGCGGCATCATGATCGCTCCAAATTGTGTCTCAAAACATGCATTCACTGCCTCACTCTTAAACTCAAAGGAGTCTGGGTAGACATATGGTATAGGAGATATTGAATCGACTTACGATCTAGAGGATGCGTAGCTGAGAAGAAAGAGCAGTTGGGGCCGATAAGGGTGCGGTCTCCAATGCTAATTAAGCAAGTGTCTAAAAATGTAGCATTAAAGTTTATATAAACTCCTCTGCCAAATCTGGGATTATGAGCATTTGTGGTAAGTACATTCGAAATATGCAGGACTACCTAAGATTGGTACCATAGTCGACCTTGATAGGCCCATCGATGTACGGCTCGTCCCGGAGGATGATTGCATCTTCATCTGGGCTTATTCCTGGTGGAGGAATAGGCGACTTATCATCTACAATGCTAGATATTATGATAATCAGTCTTTGAAATTGCAGACTGAAACAATATTCTTACTCCCTCCAGAGCTTTACAAGTTCTCGTCGAGGAGCCTCTCCAGCAATGTTAAACTAAAGGTAATCCAATCAGCCTCCAGAGCATGGTAGTTGTCAACGTTAGCAGATATGCTATTTATCACTGTTGTTACGCACTCTATGACAGGCATGATGACACCTGTTTCTCTTCGCCGTCAAAGTGGGAGTGAAAGCATAATACAGCTCTCCTCGCACCATACGAGCCTCGTTCTCAATATCATTAATCTTGTCCATCTTTTTGATTGAAATTTATAGATGTTCGTGGAATCTTACATTCCGAGAGAAAAGTCAAGAATTTATTCGTTCACCCCCTTTTATATACAAGTTTATTTGTGCGGTGTGTAGGCCAGCTTGAGTGGCGAGCCAGGGTTCTGCTAAATTAACGCCCACTGATGGGTCTTCTCTCGCATTCAATCCGACCTTCATAAGTAAATTTGATTCCTAATCCTTCTTGTCAGTGCTTGGCATCGAGTAATAGACCAAATCTGCACTAAGTTCAAGCATGCTTCTTGTCATACTTTCTATACCTCTAGGTTTCATGATAGACAAGCAAAAAGGAAAAAACTGATATGTTGTCGGCCTCATTGGACACACTCGAGACAATCTTCATATACCCATGAACAAGAAGCTGAAACAGGCATAGCGCACTTTTCTGCCCAAGGCTATAACCACGCCACGTCGTGGCGTGGACGAGGCTGAAGCTGCAACTTTTGCTGAAAGACTAGACAACAATACTAACTACACTCTTTATGTTTCTTGCACGGCCATCTTTATCTGTGGATAGAGATGCTCTGCAAGAGTACTAGCATTATATATTTCCATTCAATGTATTAATGCTTTTTGATCTAAAATCTTTTTCTCTTTCTTTGCTATACAATCAGAGCCTGGCCATACGATCAAAGACTTGCAGTGAAGACCTACTTCGACATCCTTAGCACTCTTTACAATACCTCTTGAAGTTGTAAGAAGCCGCAATATTGTACCAGCTCTGTATTGCGACATCTGTTGTTGTCTTGCTCACAACACATCATAGGCCTATCGAGCATGGCCACCTCAACTAGCTCTTTCGAACCTCCTACCCATCAAGGACCTCGCTCACGAACGCGCGATGTCATTAACCTTGTCAACCACGGAGGGCTTGGACGTGCAGCCCGTCCTCCCTCTCGCTCCCCATCTCCTCCGCCAGCAGCCACCAATATCGACTATATCCTTGACATGTTCGAACAGCAATACCTTCCCCACCAGCCGAAATCTCTCTCTGGGATAGCGGTTCGGTCCCTCATTCTCGGGATATCATTTACCGCATCTCTCCATCTGACACTCTACATCCGCTTCTGCACGAACTCTGCCGCCTGGCGCGCGCCCCTCTTCGTAACCACCCTCTCAGCCTTCCACTTCCTCGAGTTCTGGACCACAGCAACCTACAACACGTCTACCGCAGAGACCCAATCCTTCCTCTTCACCTCCAACGGTCACGCCTATTACATAGCGCACACTCTCGCGATCGCCGAGTGCCTGCTTAGAACCGTGCTCTTCCCGAATCCACACGTTCTCCCGGCGCACATATTCCATCTCCTTACCTTCCTCGGCCTGGTCCTCATAATTACTATGCAGGCCGTCCGGTCATTGGCCATGATCACCGCCGGCCAATCCTTCAACCACGTTGTGCAGCACCGCAAAGCCCGCACCCATGCCCTCATTACCACGGGCATCTATAGTCATTTGCGTCATCCTAGCTACTTCGGGTATTTCTGGTGGGGCCTGGGGACGCAACTCATGCTGGGGAATGCGGTATGCTTCATAGGATATGCGCTTGTATTGTGGAAATTTTTCGCCGCAAGGATACCGGGAGAGGAAGCACATCTGGCACGTTTCTTCGGGGATGAGTATGGGCAGTACCGAAAGCGGACGTGGATTGGGATTCCATTTATACGATAGCCCTGGAGATATGGGAAAGGGAATGCATACACGGGATGGCGCATGGGACTTGTTTGCATGGATGCAGGATTGGAACTGTCTATATTTTGATCCAGCCCGGCTTTGATTATGAGGCTATGAAACGAAAGAAATGTGCAAAAGCCGCAGAACGAGCCTTATATACTTTTCCCATAGCGACCAGCGATGTTCTACCTATCCTCACAAGGCCATCAAGAATCAGGCCGGGACTACCTTTGAGGAATGCAACACACTCCGCTCCTGCATTAAATGGCGCAAATCCAGCCATCATTGGACACCACTGCACCACTCCAAGGAAAGTAAGGAGGTGCTTGCAGTTAATGAGACATATATTGCTTAAAGAATTCAATGTTCGTCTCAATATGTGAAATGTCGCCTTATTCTATGCAAGATGTGCGAGGCGTATTCATTTAGGATACAATCAGTGTTGAGAACAAAAACGGGTTATTATTTCCTATAGCCCTTTGTATGTGGAAGAAAACCCAGAAAAGAATACCGAACTCAATGCTACCTGATAATAACAGCAGAGATGTATGTGCCCTCCACAAAGGGTATTATACAATACTACCGAACGCCTTTTCCAATGCTATAATCCCTCCAAAACCTGCCTGGTGCTAATGCCAATGCCAATGCTTGTGATGTTCAACTATTCCAATGCAAAATGAGTACTATTTATCCTTCCAGCTCGCGCATGTACTTCACGAAAGTCTTCTTATGTACCTAGACGCGATTAGCAAAGAACCGAAACCAAGGCAAGAGATGTTTTACCAATCCAGCAAACTTGCCATCCCTGCTCACACAAATATACCGTAACCCAAGCTTAACGAAGCATTCATACACCAAATCCATGGGGCTTCTGATATCAAGCGACAGCGGCGCCGGGTCTATATAAGGCGTAAAGTCCGTCGGATCAGGTTGATCTTCGTCATCCGAGTCCATCATGTTGACTGATGCCATGAGACACAGACTCGTGGACTCATTGTGTAAGTTATCGAGAGCAAATTCAAGATCTGGTGCTGGAATGAGGCCGACTAGAATATCGTTTCTAATGATTGGGAGACCACCATCGACTTCTCCTGCTAGACGTAAGATATTCAGTTTTTCTCGGAGACGTGTAGCTGCTACGAGCGGTGACGATGAGATATCAATGACTCTTTCTCCCCTAAGACAGTGCGTGATATCTGCTAAAGCTGACGTAAAGACGGGCTTGTGCTTGTTGTTGAGGAAGGGATAAGAGTTTAGATTCGTCAATAGGTCCTGCACAGGATATGAGCCCCAGAGCTGAAAGTAGCTGGAAAGAACTTACATAGATGCTGAGCGGCTCAAGCCAATCTGCAGTCCATTTCGCAACCAAAATTGCAAGCGAGAAGGGAAGCACGTAGTCAAGACTACCTGTTAACTCAAACAGAATGACGGCAAGAGTAACTGAGAGTCGAGTAACGCCACACATTGTAGAACCAGCTGCAATGAGAGCATATACGCCAGGAGTGATGCATGATTGGCCAGTAACATAAGCTGCACAGTTGCCAAATACAGGAGATGTTGGAAATCGTAAGACAGCCCACTGAATCAAGTGGCCAATGAGGCGACCTCCCAACCCACCAACCACCATAGACGGTACATAAATGCCCGCTGGAACTTTCTGTGTTAAATGTCAGTATCGAACGTGCGCCTCAATGAGCTAGAATAATAAACGAATCAAAGAAAGGACAACATACTATGCCGAATGTGATTATTGTCAAGGTCCCCTTAATGATGAAAGCAATAGCGAGTTGTTGAACAACAGGGAAAATATCATCTATGTCCTGTGGGCAAAGCCCCAGATCATCAGTCTTACCCACGCTGCATGGCGCAGCTAGATTATACATCAGCTTTGCAACAGGTACCTTTGTGAAACGATTCCAGTAGCTGACCAGACCTGTCAACAATGCAACCATGACAACTTCGAAAATAGGCCACTTCTTGATGATCGGAACCTTGCGAAAGGATTGGGCCCAGTTACGTGAAGCCTTGATAAACATGGCTCCAATGAAACCACCTAGCATTCCGACGAATATAAACGATCCCAATTCGAAGAACTCCCAATCTGTAATATAGCGAACCTCAAAAATGACGATCTTGCTGTTGCCATAAGGATCCAAAAATTTGAGAGTCAATGCTGCGCAGATGCAACAGAGAAACGTCCTGAACAATGTCTTCGCCGGAAAAAAATATGAAACTTCCTCTAAAGAGAAAAGAACACCACCAAGAGGCGCACCGAAAGCGACAGCAACTCCTGCCGCAGCTGCAGCAGACAATACCTCTCTGCGTTTGCTGTCATTGCTGTCGTATTTGGAAAAGATACGGCATGCAATATTTCCCACGCAGGTAGCAATATGAACAAATGGACCTTCTTTGCCTAAGCTGAGGCCAGATGCAACACTTAGGATTAACGCAGCAGTTTTGATGACGAGTGTTTTGACACCTAGAAATCCGTGCAACACGAATCCACTTAAAATGACTCTCACTTCTGCCACACCAGAGCCAGCAGCAGAATAATAAACCATAGGAGCGGAGAGCTCTGGATCTTCCGGCTGACTCGTCCCGTCGACAGCTAGCCTTTCACGAAGTGTAGCTCCGAGATTTTCGTCAAGTGTAGAAATTCGATAGGTCGAAGGGACAATCGTCTTAGTAGCAAGTGTGAGCAGACAAGAAAGTGCAGCTAGAGTAACTACGAGAAATATAAAAACGCCATACTCGACGATGTCTTCGTTGACGTGAGGTATGCGTATCACTTTTGACCATGGCTCCCAGTCGTCACAACGCTTACCACCGGGACAACACCGCTATGTAAGAATTAGCACTGCTTCCAAGAGTATGCCGATAATGTGCTATAAAATTCAAATGGGCAGCTCCTTGCAAGATAGTCCTAAACCTGAATGATGATGGAGCAAGATGGCAGCGTGCTCGCGTTGCCATAGTGTCTGAAAAGGAGAAATAGCGTATACGCACCTTTTCACTAATCCATAGCCCTCTTGCACAATACCCATCTTTCCAGTCGAATGCAGGTTCTTCAGAGACATCTACACCATATGCAATCGCGGCCGTGATGAATCCCACCAACGCACTTAGTAGCCACCCTTGTGTTCCGTCAAAAAAGTTCAGTATCCGTCCCTTGATATCCTTTCGACTTCGAAGCGCCTTGACCCGATATGCATCCGCAATATTATCATGCACCCAGTCCGTGGACGTAAACTGGTCATACCAGACTCTATCATAGGCTTCCAGGGAGCCTTTCGACTCCCTCATCTGGTCCTTGAACGCAAGGCGGTCCGCGGTCAACGAGTTGACTAACCGTTTACTCCATGATGCTGCACGACTGTGGTTTCTTGTCGATTTGAAGCTTGCTACGCCATGTCAGTTTTTGTTTCCAGCACTGAAACGAAGGTAGTATACTTACCATTCCGAGATAAATGTAGATGCGTGCCCAAGTCCACAGCAGACTGCCACCATTTAGCCCATCACCTATAAATCAAGCCCTGGGGTATATTTACTTGAATTCGCAGCCCACGTCTACCCCTCGAGGCCGTAGAGCTCTGCGGAAGCAATAAGGGAGTCGTCTCATTGTCTACGCTCGAGGTCCGCACGCGACGAGAGGAAATGGGACTCGATGGGGCCGCAGAGTGCGGTTCAGACTGCATGTTATCGATATGTGAATGAACACATTCCCAGCATGCGACAAGTGGGGACAACAGCAGCAGCAGGAAGTGGTCAAAAAATGAGCGGTAATGGGGAATTCGTAGATGGAGATTCCAAGCTTCAAAGCGGAGGTTTAAGGCTGTCACGCGGCCGAAGTAGGAAGGAAGATCAAGACCAAAAACAGAAGACGCAATAGGAATTACGTAGATAGATTTATATATACACCCTCCAGCTGCTTCAATTACAATAAAAGGAGCAACTTTGTATAAGACATATGTGAATCAAGTGGTTTACCCGTGGTCTGCAAGAATTATCGAAGCTGTAGCTGTGGAGGTTTTTCCCGAGCGGCATGATGGTGTGTGACACTGCAGGAAACATTCCTTTGGGCTCGTAAAACGTTCTCCTGACCTATTCGACTCATCACAGGCAACAATATCTAGACGCGATGACCCCTATCACTTGGTACAGCTATGAGGCTCTGAAACAATCATGTGTTGGTTCTCATCATTGCAAAATAACTAACAGGATGCTGAAATGTTTGACCATCTGGCGCTCCTGTAACAAGTAGAGAAAAAGCAAGTACAGGCCCTATCAACGCGCTAGAATGACGCCCTTTACTCGGCTATCTGCACAGCCTAAAGCCAGCTATCCGACAGAAACATTCCGACCCGGCGGCTCTTCAAACACTCTAAAATTAACCGATGCGCCCGCTTCCGTGCCTCTCTCCTCCTCCTCCTCCTTCTAGTTCTGCCTGTTGATTTCTACGTCCTCAAATCACTTTTCATGACAGTTTACATACGGAGTGATTAGCATCGGCATATAAGATGGCAGAACAAAAGAAATACTCCCAGATCATTCTATTTGGTGAGTAATTCCTTCCTGCCTCCTCACGTCCTCTGACCATACTTTTCAGGTGATTCCATAATTCAGGTAAGCCAGCCTAGCTAACAGGTCGGATGTCTTGGTACACGATTCTATGCCTAAGAAGCCAGTTCTATGCTCACTTGATAGCCCTTCCTTGATATTACAAGTCACAAAAGATGGGGATGGCATCCAAAAACAGGCTGGCGCTCTCTGCTTTGGCTCCTTCCCCGACTGGCTACCCGATATTGATGCAGACTACCTTATCTTTTATCTCGAGATCCATCTCTTCTCACCGAATTCTGTACTCTATCATGTAGCTAATTTCAACACAAGTACGCTGGCAGCCTCAGCAATGGTGGATATAATTTTGGCGCCGGACTAGCAGAACGCAAGTTCAAACTCTGCAATATCTGCCTTCTTCCATGTTACTAATACTGACACAGACTGTTCACGAAGACTCGAGTAAGTTAGAGCTCGTATGCCTGGCTTTCTCCACTGCCTCGCCAGCATTGTCTTGGGAGATCTGAATATCACCTCCTACAGCCGATTCACTAAACATAAATCGTGTCTAGTGTCATCAATAGAGGATTAAGCGGTTGTAAGTGCATATTTTTCCTAGTACGTTCAAACAACATAGGTTAACTAGGATTCAGATAATTCTGCTCAAGCCTTGAAAGTGCTCCCAGATATCATCCCAAATCCTTCCGCTGCTAAGGTTGATTATCTTGTAAGCCCATGTCCGTCCTAAAAATATGAGCAAGCCCACATCTAACACGGAAAGCTTATTCTCTTTGGAGCAAACGACGCCTGTCTCCCAGACTGCCCAACCAAGCAGCACATTCCTTTGTCCGAGTACCGCGAGAATCTAAAAAAGATCATCACCCACCCTTCAGTCAAAGCACACAATCCTACCATTCTTCTCGTCACACCTCCCATCGTCAATGAAGTTCATCTTGGTGTCGAAGATAAGAAAAAAGGCTTTCCTGAAGTCAGCAGACGTAATGATTTCACCAGCCAATATGCCACTACAGTTCGAGAAATTGTGGCCGAAGTAGCAAGTCCTAAGTTGCAATTAATTGATCTCTGGAACGCATTGCAAAACATCAGCGCTGCTGCTTCTGCAAACGAGTAAGTATTCTCTTTCTATATGGCTCATCTACCACAAGGACGAGCCCGGGCTAATAATATGGCAGCGACGATCCACAAAAGTTTCCTAGAAACCAGAGCGGAGACAGTGAAGTCTTGAGAAACTTGCTAGTCGACGGTCTACATCTGACTGGTGATGGATACAAGATATTCCTTGGGGGCATCCTCCCACTTGTTGGTCCGACTTGGGCGCAAGAGCCGCTTGAGGAGCCTTCCTGGGTCTTTCCGTAAGGTTCCTTCCGCCATCGCCGAATATTACTGACGAAGCAGGTACTGGACTAATGCTCCTCAATGAGACATCTCATTCCTATGGATATTTGGTATAATCACGGCGGAGTGAAACTTTGCTCTGGTATATCTTATCAACGCATTAGCGCAGCAAAGATTGTCCAACGACGGATAATGAAATAGAATACGTTGTAGAGGTCAAGCAAATCACAGAATCTTGTTCCTCTCAGTTTACAACTCTATCTTCCATACTGAGAAATTCGTTCTACGGCAAAACAATTCCGGTCTATCTTTCCCCACAATCCATTCCATGCGTGGTCGAAACTTCCATAATCTTCTAATCTCACGTTGTAAGCATTGACACAACGCCTACGATCTCCCAAAACGAGGAAAATACTAGCGCAATCCTTAACTCTTCTCCTGTCGCTCGAATCCCATCGTGAACCACCTCACCAGCAGACAAACCAATCCCTGTTCCCCAACATACACTGATCGCTATCGCTCCTTAAGCTTCCCTCCGCCTCCACCCGCACCGCCCCTTCTATCCGCCACCGGTTCCTCAAACAATAACATCCGCTGGCTCCGTTGATTCGTATTCAAGAAGATCCACCTTCCGTAAGTAATCAAACTCCCCAACGCCAACCCCAGATACCGATACACCTGGTACTAAAACGGGTTCTCTACCCATCTCGCCTCCCAAACCTACCGAGCCCACTCCATCCATTCCTCCCATCTCCCCTCATGGGTCTGAGCTTGAGCCATCGCCGCTTGCAATTATTTACCTAGCTCTGCGCTTGGGCGTGGTCATGATATGATGTGGTAATCTCGCACTTTCTTGTAGACTTATTATCGAGAGTTGATTATTGTCTCTTTTTTTTTAATGCAAGATCGGATGATACTAAACCTGCGGCGCTTTCGATGAACGAATATATACGAATTTTACGGGGAAGAGGAGGGAGTGAATGTGTAAAGGGTAGGTGTAAAGGGGAGGCGCCATATGATACAGGTCGTGCAATCAAGGGGTGTTGAAAGTGTTTTGTGTGCGGTGGGAGGGGATGGTTGGTTGCGCCAAGTTTATCTCAGGAACATGTTGTTTGATAATGAATACCCTATTTCTGGTGTTTTCGCAATGCATTATATTATTTTAAAAACTGTTTAGGCACGAAATTCGACTCACGAATAAAACCTCACGGTTCTGGAAAACGAAGCATTGCTCCTGCCATGAACACAAGGTATCTTTCCCAAAAGAGAACCTGTGCCCTTTTTATAATGCACATGTATCGTCTCTTCAGTCATACCTATTCAACTCCGCAAATCAAGTAAATCAGTTCGTCAATTCATGCACCAATGCCAAAGCAGAGATCCGTCAATATACAGTAAAGACTTGAACATTCACACACGCCTGCTATGCACCGTAATGATCGTCGCCATCATCCGCCTTGGTCATTTTCACATTTCCACTATCGTCAGGATTGACTTGTGGTCCACCAGAATCTTCGTCATCAGAAATAACAAACATAGGTGTCTTGACCTTTGCGACTCGTAGGCGGCGAGAACGGGCCTTCGTACTGCGAGTGGGTCGCCGGGCAACGGGTTTTGATGTATTTGCAGTTATTGCTGATGATGATGCTCGAGCTTGAACCGCCCTAGAGGTTAGATTAACTTCGGAATGTGAGGTAGTTTCTTCGATTGGAGCATTGCCATGAAGCATCACAGCCTCAGGAGCTGGATCATATGGAACTGGAATGCCTGCAGAAAGAGATTGGTCGCCATTGTCCTGTGCTAAATTTCCAGAGGCAGCCTCTGCATATTCCTTTGTTGTAGGAGCACGTTGCGGCTTTCGGCCACTAATTTTAGCAATGACGCCGGGTTGGTGGGCACGCTTTCCACCAGTCCGCCATTGGTAGGTACGCTTGGCGACACGAGGACCAGACCTGGTTGTTGCCTTTCGCTTTTTGGTGTGGTTTATAATCTCTGCATTTGCAACGAAGAGTCCAGGATCGGCAGCTGCTGCTGCAACACGCTCAGGATGCACAACCAATGCTTGAGAATCAGACTGGAAGTTCATTATGATTGCCTTGTCACGGTCACCTGTCCATTTCTCATATGTGACAATAGAACCAGCTCGCTCAAAATTCTTGTCGTTGCCGCCTCGATAACCCTTAGTATAACGCTTCATCAACTCATCAGCCTCAGTCGACATGGTTTGCACGACATTTGGCTTGTGTTGGTAGCCTAATCTGTCGCGGGCTTCATTCTCTTTGGGAAAGCTTATAATGTGCTCGTCATCTCCAAAGGTAAGGCGGGTAATGTCGACCATAGAAGGGCAAGGAGCACGAAGGTCTAGCTCGGGACTATCATCAATATCGCTCCAGTCGGGGTTGCATTCGAACCCAGTGATGTTAGCAAGGGTGACTGCCTCTTGTTCAGCACAGAATTTCTCGGCGTGATTCTGATCTACATCATCGGTGAAGATTTGAAAGTCATCAGAGGTGACAGAGGGCTGAACACTGTTAGTTTTGTAATGTTTGTGAATTTATGAAACAATAAGTTGTGACATAAGGTAACCGTTCGGAGAATAGGGGTACGTCCATAATGGGACTAGTACTTGATCCATGTCACCATAACGACAACCGATGGGCAATCAACGACAATGATTTTTTTAACGGTGAGTATTCTATAATGACTGATGAAAAACGTAATATCGCGGGTGCCTTAAATGTGCATACAGCCAGGGAACATTGAAATTGTGTACTTACCACAGGGGAAGGAGAGAGCTCTCGAGGAGGAACACGCGGGGTTGGCTTGATCTGAGTGTTGTTGCCAAACAAGGCTGCGTTTGCAAAGCGACGAGCTCCAAGTCGCTTTGGCGTTGCAGAGTTGACATTGCAACCAGGAATATTGGAGAGGATGCTTGGATCGTTGATATCATCGTCATCGGAATCGATGAAAGGGCTGCTAACAATCGTGCTTCGGTGTAAGCCTCGTGAAGCCTGCAGAAACAATATTTTAGCGACAGCGGAGTCTACGCTCTGGCATCAACGGGGAGGGGATGGGGAATATGAGTCTGATATACTTACCTGCATGTTGTAGTAGGGATACACTGAGATATCGCTATTCTCTCCTATAATACTATCATAATGCAGCGAGGAGAAAGCAATGGCTGGCCACCCTGCAAATAGTTGATCCAGGAAGCAAAGCCGAGGGCTGTAGTGGGAAGTGGGCAAGGTAAATAAGGTAATAATGAGGAAAGAAAGAGGGTAGCGGTTCTAGATTGAAAGTATACTAGGGTTTGGCCAGTGAGAGCCCTCGACTGATTCACTGAAAGGGAAGCGGTTAGCTTCCTCCAAATTATTGTTATCGCAAAATGAGTAGAAAGCGATGTCAGGAAATACCTGAAGCTGATGTTTGAACCAAGTAAGGAAAGAATCTGCGTGTGTATCGCTGCAGGATGGGTCCTTATCGTGCGGTGAGAACAGGCGGTTGGCGCAAGGCTTACGAACAAGCCGCACGAGGGAAGGAAATGGCGATTGAGAGACAAGGCTGATGATGTATGTGAATCGAGGAAGCACCTACTTTACACATACGGGCTTGGAAGTTGTGGTATCATTCAAGAGCATATGAAGAATACATTGTATCTTAATAGCCAGGCCGCGGAAACCTCACCTGGGCGGTGCATTGACAGCTCATGGCATGGAACCTTCCACTGCGCAGAAACCTCAGTTTAGAGAAACTAAATCTTGGTTATAATGTTCGCTCTCAGTTAAACCTCATCCCCTGCGCTGAACTCTCCTCCACTGTGCAGATTCCCACGCCCTAATATTTTAGGCGCATTGAGACGTCTACTTTGCGAAAACCCACTCATAGAGCGGAAACCTCAACATGGAGAATGTATGCATCGAAATATGGGACACAATTGTACTTGCTGCTCGCTCCCAACCGTTACTGCTGACAATATGAGGAGGACAACCCCCCCCAAAAAAAGAAAAAAAAAAGAAACAAGGCTGACAGACTTTGCAGCAGGGTAGGGCAGAGTCATTATTGCTCGTAAACCACTTACATCACTTTCCTGCCTGTTCATGCCCGCTGTCATCATTTGCAAATAACGACGACGACAGGGAAAATAAAGCAGCTATACTGATTTCCAAGTACAGGAAGGTCATTGTCCTGTGAATGGTCTTGCTAAGAGGAAATGTCTAGAAACGCCCTTGTGAGGACTTACTCGAAGGCATATCTGGCAACTCTAAAACCTGGTAGTATCTAAGCACTAGGCAAAGAGCATACATACTTTGCATGGTGTTGACCAGTTGAACATATAACTACATATCTCACAAAATATCGCCATATAAACAGAGAAATTGCCATTGTTGGTAGATGCCCAGTGTACATGTGTAGTTGGCAGGAAACATGTTTATTCGCTACATATTCAAAATGAGAATAAGACATTGGAACTCTCACAATCCTTACGATGTATTTCCAACTCCACCAACACCGTGCGATGAGATTCATATATATCCAGTGACCTTCCTTTGTTTATCCACGCGACCTGATGGCGTCCATATACGCCGGTTAACCATGCAATGCCTTGCAAGAGAGATTACGAAAGATTCAATGTATACCCGTAACTGTGAAACTCAGAAGAGAGCCAGACATCAATCCTGCTACTAGATTAAGTGCCATAAACCCACCAGCTGCTTCTCGCTCTCCTTCATCAACGTGGCCCGCGAAATCCATCATGCAAGAGCTGCCAAGCCATCCATTCGTGAGCCCAAATAGAAACTGTACAATGAACAGGTAGAAGAAATCGCTCTTAATTTTGGCGCCATGATCCTCGATGTTACACAGGAGATATAAGGGGACAAAGCCTCCTCGGAGAACGGAGAACAGAAATAACACCTCTGGACGACGATATCTAGCACCGGCTGGAAAGGGTACTGACGCGCTTAGTCGCCCAAGAAGATCTCCTATATTCCAGATCAAGAAACCTAGTGGAATGAACGCATTGGGTTTGAAAATCCGCGAAGCTTCATCTGACGGTACGATGGACACAATCTTTTGGGTGAAGACTGGAAAGAACATCGTGACCAAGAAGCATAGGAAGACGGCCGCCGCAAGCCAATGAAGCTTCTTGTAAAGTGTCCACATACTGACGACTTTCCGCTTAGACTGTTCTGCTTCCTCAACACTAGCCACAGAGCTGCCCATCTGGCTTTGGATGAGTCGATCATGCTTCCTGATGAGAGGCACGATAGCAAGTAGAGTGACCCCGCTAATTACAGTAGCAAGCATAAAGTAAATAAAGGCGGCATTAGTAATTCCATTCGACACAGCAGCTTCAAATGCATCTGGATCCTCATAATGGTCTGGTTCTGGCACAGCAAGAACCGAACTAATCTGTGCAACGGAAGGGAGAACCCCTGCAATAGCTTGACCAGTCATGATTGCCTGGAGGTACTCTGGGCGACCGAAGCTTGCTGCAAAAGCAAAAGCACCATTCTGGCAGAGTCCTGTTGCATAAGAGGTGCTGAAAACCATTACCAAGGTAAAGGCAAGATATATGGTCGACGAGACGCCGCGGAAGAGGTTGGTGGAAATCGCTAACAGAATGAAGACAACAACGTTGATCACTAGCGAGACAATGATACGCCTTGGATAGGATGCCTTTGATTGCATGTTCATGAGCACCAACATTGATCCCAGATTTGTAGTCGTAGCGACGGAGGTAATGGCAGATTGGAAGGATGAGAGGATTCGTTCGCTATCCACGAATCGAGTTTGGAAGTATGGTCCAGCTGCCATGAACATATTCCTAGACAAAGTCAGGCCTATCAAGTACTAGCTCAATATTTGCTTACCAGGCCCATAGCATCGCAACTCCAAGGAGGAGGAAGATGGAGAACTCGAACCATGAGAAGGGTTCGACGTGGGACTTCAACGAAGGCTCGTCCGAGACTGGCCTTCGCACATTATCATCCTCATCGCTGAAATCCTCCTGGATCGGACCATAATCTTGTTCTGTATTGCTCGACTTTCGAAAGAAGGCACGGAGAGTCTCCATGGTGCTTTGCGGATCCGCGGCGCGAGCTGTGACCATTGTTGCAGCGAGATGCGCTGAGGCTGGAGGTTATTATCGCAGCATCTGTTGCGAGGTTGCTTGGGAATGGTAGCCAATAGATCTGAGTCAAGGACTAGGCGGAAGTCCTTACAAAAGAGTCACATTCACTACTTTGGTCTTGACATCCAACCATCACAAGCCTGATTGAATGTAGTCATCAGTCGGAAAAACCGATATTCCGAACCGAGACTATATTTATCTAATCTGCCCCAAGTTGCTTCTTTGACACCTGAAAACAGGTATTTAATATCTTTAAGCCTTAAAATCCAGGCATCAACTTCTCCCGTGCCCTGGCCGCTTCTTCCCATACAAATTTGTATGGGCGAAGGTGACCGCGTAACATGACCGGATTTCCATGCGCGATGCGACGCAAGTATGTCGTGCATTCGTTCTACATGAAGTCAAAATACGAGACACAGATCTCAGCGCGCAGTCATGAAAACTGACATTTCAGATTCATCCTCATTTCCTCAGCCGCCAAATACCAAAACGTGGTTGATGGAAATGGTAACGCAAATGATTCGTGACACGGTAGTATTGGATGCATACCTGCATGGTGGGGTCGCTCTATCCAACGATGATCCAAAGTGCAATTGGTGCTTTTGACCTCACGAAGTTCGGATTGACAAGGTTTCTCTTAAGAATGGAGAAGTAGGATCATTTTCCTTGAATAAGCGTAGATGCATCAGTTTCACGTTGGGAATTCTGGTACTCTTTGACACTAACCGCCTCAATAGGTCATTTATGAACCTCGTCGGAGGCACATTCATTTCTGAGCCCAAGAGGTATAGACTGCTTCTGTTAACTGCAATTGGAGCATCCTTTAAATCGAACATTGATGCACTCATGGACAATCATATGACTTCAGTTATTCTATATCTTGCTTCCTATGTACTCGATACCTTCCCCATACATGAATTGCGCATCGTCAAGTCTATAGTCATAGCACTTTTTGGAAAGTCCAAAAGCCTCTACGGGCTGCTTCTGTGAGAACTGTCGGTGTAGTGCTCTTGCTATCTGTGGTTTTCTGAGACTTGAGAGTTTAGAAGCTGTTATATTGAACTCTATTGTGGCAAGGTTTCATACTTGATCCATTTTACTTAACTTCGACTTTGTAGAGAGAACTGTATTGATTATAGTATGAACAACCTGGGTTATGGAAAGTAAAGTTTAAAATTAAGTTAAATGCTAAAAATACTGTAATTACCCCTAGATTTAATTCAAATTAGCAATTTTCTACATGTGTTGTAAAATAACACTATAATTTCCTTATAGTACGCTCAATACAACTATTAAGAGCTCCAAGATAGCGTTATCATTATTTTCTAGGTTCTTGAGACACACCAGCACGTTCTAATAGAAGTAGAAGGATCCAGGTAAAAACAGAAAGCGTACTCTAATTTCCCACATTAAGGAATGATGGTTTCACAGAGTGACGCCGGAATCGGCACGAAACTTCCAAGTCAATTGACTCACAATACCTGGCAGTACTAGCAGATGGCGTTCGTCATGACGTTGGGGAACTAGATAATCTTGAGATGTTAGAACCAGAGAGAAGTATCCACGACACTAAGCTTTGAAGCATGAAATGGAGATTATGTAGACATCTGGAGCATTCGAGGAGAATGATTCAACTGAATAGAGCGGAAGGAATGGGAGGCTCTGATTGGCCAGAAGGCTGAATGGCTAACCTAATTGGGGAATATGTGGATCTTCAATGCAACTGTCCCACATTGATATCGACTGCGATCTCCGGCTGTAACTACCTTACAACAATACAATACAATCCTGGATTTCAAGAAGGCTTATTACCTCACGATATCCACACATTATCTATTAGGATTGTTTATACTTGCCCAGTATGCACTTCACAACTCATGAAGTCTCAGGATGGGTGGCGAAGAGTAGTGCCCTGTCAAAGCCAAGCTGAAATACGTCCTACAGCCAGAAGATGCAGGCAGTCCTTTCAGATGCTGAGTCCGGCTTTGGAATAGCGAAATTTAATGCCAAAGTAGTAGACTCTCTCAGGATGACTCTGGAAGATAGAGAAGATGGCCGGTAGTTTAAGTTCATACTAGCTGCAATTCTTTAACATAGTGACTTAAAAAATCGAGTATCGAGACGTTTGAAGTATTATATTACAGGAGGGCAAATGAGGTAAAAGATCCAAACCTGAATTTGCCCTACAGGATTTGCGGTGGATGAGGTGGACCTACTGGAATTCCAGGCTATGGTATTCTGGATGCCAAGGATTACGTTCCGCGCCTGGACGTTATCAAGGCAGATTCCTGTGCAGCTGGAAGTCGAGACATACCCCCTTTTTATAATAGCCAATAGAACATTTGCCGCGAAGATACAGCTGTATTTTGTGTCAACTCGATTGTTGGAGCCTGACAACGAACATCCTGATTGGTTGACAGCAAAAACACATCCAGCACACAACAATATCAAACTTCATTAAGAACCAGGTTGAGCGCACAAAATTCAACATTTGGGTTCTTCTTTTAACCTCAGTAAGTAGAAGGAAAAGACCTGTAGCGTACACGTGGACCTCATCTTATCAGGTTACGCACAACCTCCAGTCTGTTGGTGTTCTTACACCGCGCCATGGCACTATCTCAAACCTGCGACTTTTGCAACGAGCACACGAAATGCCTTCATCCTTCGGTAGTCGGGCCTTACTCTAATGGGTGCATACTGACGAAGGTATTCGTATTTATATCTCATAGCGTTGCAATACCACAAATTGATCTCAGCGTTGGTAGCCGATACACGCTGTGAATGTAGTGATGTGAGCCTGCACAACCCCCTGAACGTAGCCTCTTGGAGCCAAATGCCAATTGGGTTGTCAACCGCTGCCATGCCCTTCATTAACTTCAACCCCCTGAACGGACTGGTTCGTCTAGACTCTTGATTTTAACATGTAATCCTGGGCTTGGATCACTTGCTAGGGGATCCGCCTATCTTTCCGAGGCGTTTCAGATATGTCCAGCGCACATACACACACCAGTCAGGGTCAGGAACTGGTGCTTGTGAGTGGGCGAACCCTTTCCCCCACCCATCCATCTTTTATGATTTTTTGGGTTGCCTCCCCCATCTCAACATTGTCAACCTGACATGGCTAAAATCTCAACTGAATCAGAAACCATCAAAGCGGCAAAAAATTAAAATATGAAAGAGTAAGTCATTCTCCTGCCGGCACTTTTTTCTTGCATGAGGAGCAAGTGCTCCGCACAAGTAGATCTTTTGTTAGCAATGCATATGTCTGCAAATTGCCTCTCTCATGCTGCCCTCGGCGATTTATGCTCTTTCGTAAGAGGCTCTCCATCCGCGCACCGAGCCGACTTGGGTGGGATTCATGCCCTTTCAGGCACGAAAGAGCCCAGGCCAGCAGGAGATCTAGGTTGTTTCGCGCATCAGCCACTCACCATCCAAAGATGGGCTTCTGGCCAAATGTGCCACTATTCCACCTCGGGCCAAGGGTCAGGTACAGCCTCACCATTGGATATTCACCAACATCATCTTCTGCTCAGGAGCATCAACATCCACAGATTTCCATACTCGGTCCCCTTGCTCTAAACGAAGAAACACTCCACGAGATGTTTCATCGGTACCCACGCCTTTCATGGCATGTGGCGGAGCGTTTTTCCATCTTCCCTATGTCAAAGGGGGCCTAATTTATATTAAAGAGCCAACACCTCCACGTAAAGGACCTTTCTCTTTTTTTGATACTTTAACTGATATCAGTTACTTACTTTCTCTTTCTGCCTTGCTTGTCGAGCATCACATTCATTTCGTATACCTACTTTCGCACTCGTTTTCCTGCTAGACAGGCTTTACTCTACATTCTCTCTTGCACATTACGCTTGCCTCTACTTCAAGATACCCATACCGCATTTCTACACTTCTCACAAACTAGACTTTACCAAAGAAACAGAAGTCAAGATGCTCTTCCAAACTAGCACTCTCCTCACTTTCCTCCCAGCTCTCGTCTCAGCGATAGCTCCACCGAATATCGACGGCTTCAGCATCATCTGGTCCGACGACTTCGCTGGTTCAGCTGGCTCCTCTCCTAACGACGCCCTCTGGACCATTGCCCAAAACATCGATACCAATAATGAAATCCAAGTCTACACCACCTCCAACCAGAACATCCAAATCAGCGGCGGCCAAACGATCCAATTCGTACCAAGAAAGGCTCCTTCAGGTCAATGGACCTCTGGCCGCATCGAGACCAAAGAATCGTTCACGCCATCCCCAGGAAAATCAATGATCATCCAAGGCAGCATCGCCCTGGGCACTAACCCCACTGACCTCAAGCAAGGCATCTGGCCTGCGTTTTGGACATTGGGCGATGCTATGCGCCACGGTACGGATTGGCCACGCTGCGGAGAGCTCGATATCATGGAGCAGGTCAACGGCATCAACACTGCCTATGGAACCGCCCACTGCGGTGACATGCCTGGTGGGATATGCAGCGAGCCTATTGGACGCCAAGCAACAACTGAGATCCCGAGCGACGGCTTCCATACCTGGGCTATCAAGATCGATCGCACCAACGATGACTGGACGCAGCAGTGTGTCACATGGACGCTCGACGGCCAGGAATATAATAGGCTCACAGGGGCGGCAGTGGGTGATGAAGCGACATTCGCGACTTTGGCACACAGCCCGCTTTATATCTTGTTGAATGTTGCTGTTGGTGGTAAGTTCCCTTTCTCAGCATCCCTGATCGAATAAGACGCTAACTGTATACCAGGTAACTGGCCAGGTAGCCCCAACGATGCTACAGCTGATGGATACGGCAATATGATGGAAGTCGCCTACGTCGCCGTGTACTCCTCATAAACCATCCCCTTCCCACCTCCACCTCCATCCTTCCTTTACAGGTTGCCGACAGGCGACGGATAGAAATCATGGCGTTTCGGAACATTTGCGAAAGATACCTCTTGTCAGGAAGACAACTTGCTTTGTTCATATTTATAAGATGGGATATATTCGTGGAGGCGAGCCTCCCCTCTCAGTACATTGGTCGGTGGACCTGTACGCATAGTTCTTGTATATACCTTATTGTTTAGTGTTCAATGTGAATACCGATACCCGTCAAGCTCTCAATCTATATTTACACATCTACTATATATGTTCTACGTATACCCGCTGGAGATAAATCAGTTTCGACGAGAATTCATATCACAGCAGGCCAGGTCCTCTTTTTACAACATTAAATAGGCCTGAACATCAAGCATCGCAGCAGCACGTTTCTCAATGACCAACCGATAGAAAAATACAGCATATTAATCATCAGAAACTTCACATACTCACCCTCCCACATACAATAAACGCCAAAACAGACGTGGATCAAGCCACCCCATCCCAAAACCCCCCCGTTTTCGCCAAGCCAGGCCCGCGATTTATACTTTTTCGTCTACGCACAGCATATCTCCTGCATGCATAGCACAGCTACAAAAAAAAAGGCTTAGGCTTCCCGTTAAACTTTACCAGCATGCATCGGCATACATACACACACACAGACCAGCAACGGATCCCGTCTTGTCAAATGAAAAAAAAAACTCTATATGTCCCCGTCATGGGATTTATGAAACGAGATAACATGAGCGGATTCCAAGCATGGGGATTTTCGCTCTCGGGAATCTCGCCGTTGGCGTATTCCGTGCGGCGCCGGGCTCGACGCAATATGGATATGGAGCATAACCTGTGAATGATCTTTGGCCGGCAAGGAACGAGTTCGTGTCGCGCGTTGAGGGGCCGGAGTATGCATATTTAACGCGCCCCTGATTGCGTGCGCATTGTGCGGAAATGGCTTTTGAGATGTCGATGTATGTTTATCGTAAGAAAGCACGGCGGGGCTTGGTTGTAATATCTGCTTTTTTCACTTTGATGAGTGCATACCTACATACATAAAAGCCTCTCATCCAGACCTCCTCCCACCGACCGCCTCGGCGTCAAAGATGTAGATATCGTGCAATGTGTAACTTAAAATTTTTTCTTGAGCCTTATGAGCTAACGCCTCCTCAGCTATGCGGCATAAAAAGACCGGGTCTATGTAGCTTAAAATTCTAGGATATATGTCTAGCTTCTATCATGCTTTGTTGATATTTACAAAAGGTGATTCCGATTCTTCTACTTTCACGTCGGCTGTCATGGGTTAGCGCCATGATTCAAGGATAATTTTGGGGTCAAGAGCTCTTGCCCTCGCCAGGCTGAATTAGACACAATAATCTGGGAACATTCTAGGGGAGCAAGAAATATTGGTACCTACATATGGATGCTTGTACAAGATGAAGTCCTCGTCCCTTATCGTCACTGACAGAGTTGCGCCCCCAATGAATGCGAGGCTTCTCGCCAGAGAATGATCGAGACTTGTTACTTTTGGCTTTCATGAACTCATATACTTCTGGTGAGGCTGGGATCAGGAGGTTCCTGAGCATTTGTAATGCCTCACCCTTATGTTCCAGATGCGAGCGAGATACCCTCATGCATTCCTCAATAACAGATTCGGAGGGTTGCGCTTCATAAAGGTCGTAATGCACGGTCAGAAGGTCTTTGAGGGAGCTTGCCCATTCCCCGGGCTCAATATTGTATGTGGCTTCTAGAGCAATTTGTGCCATGGCTTCATCGCCTGCAAGGAGAAACGCCACAGCGAAAGCCAGACCTCCTTCGGAGGAAGAGACCGGAAACTTAGATTCCATGATAAAGTGCCAGTCATTGCGGAGCGAATCGACCCATGCCATCTCTCCTAATATCAGGACATAGGACTGGTAAGCTAGCATCAGATCCCTTCTAGTGATTTCTAATTCTCGTCTTTCTTGTCCCTTAGCAGCATTTTGGAGAACCGCAAACTGCTGAAAAATTAAATCAGCAAAACAAGGCTCGCCTGGATGATCCACTGTTCGGCCGTCATGTAAGCTAGTGCCGGTAAGTAGAACTTGAAACTCCCTCAAGGAGGCTTCTGGCAATGCGGCGACATTTCCAAACAACAATGGGCTATATAGACTCAGGATCGAACTGCTCGTTGTAGAATCTGTGGTGTAAGAATGTCCTACATGAATCTGTAGATATTTCCTGACTGCCGGTAAGATTCCTGCACGACATGCATAATGAAGGCCAGTATTACAGATATCCGTATGTATCTGACCGCCGTTTAATATTATATTGTTTGTGAGATGGTTGATGAATCGGACTATATCGGTGTCATCGAAATGATTCCATGGTTCTGCAGGCACCTGGCTCTCTAGACAGCTCCTGATACCAAGCCTGATAGCTCGTCCATGTTCGGCAAGAAAGGCACGCCCATTTTCTGTCGAGGCAAGCATTGAGATGATTCTGCGGATTTCGGGCCACTCTCTGCAGGTTGCTATTTCACCCGCTAACAGAGTGTTTCCAGATCGCTTACCTCGACGAAAACCAGCTCGAGCTAGTAATGCATTTGGGTCTTCGATGAAATTATATATCAAGCGTTGTATGTTTCGGGTGTGGTTGGTGGAGATTGCATGCTCCTTCATTAAGTGCGAGAATGTGGCAGGTATATCTTGGACTTGCATCTCCGAATTTAATGTCTCTTGATTTGAGAGTTCAGTATTTTGCAGTTCCTGCTTTGCTATTTGCCGGTTCAATTCCTTTTTCTCCGCTGCCCAACGCGAAGGTGGACCTCTCAACGCATAGGCCACTAAGTCTGGAGCTATAATCGTTGACATAAAATGTGTATCGCGTACATTGACTCGTCGTGCCTTCTTGGGCATCCATATATTCGGCGTCTCTTGGTATTCATGAGGAATATCTTCCCATTTTCGTACATATTGACAATCAACAGCGTCTAGATCTACCACCAGGCGTGGAAGGTCATAAGGTTCTTTCGGCGTGGGCAGTATGTTTCTTCCAAATCTTCCAAAGATGCCACCCCTTTTGTCGAGAACTGGAATAGGTTGCCATGAACTCATGTAGCGCTTGAAGACGGCCATTTTCCCTTCATGGCAGTCGATATGCCGCGTGGGTCGCGCTCACCTGTGAATGTATATTAGCATGAAACTTGCGCGGAAACAGGCTGACTGTACTCACTGCTGTGATGATGATGCAGATTGAGTCCATATAGTGCATCGTTTGCGGTGTAATTATCCTTAATTTTGGTGTTGCGAATTGAGGCAAGGCTGGAGAGGGAGGCTGAACCCCAGATTTCTACTTGAGCTACAGCCTATTGTAGCCTAGATCACTCTCTATAAGGCTCCACATTTTATTCATGCCTTAAATATCCTAGACCACCAGATGTTTTAAATACCCCATAGCAAAATATCACGACAATCTACTACCCTGACACACAAATTATAGTCATACAGCATACAAAACATGCCTCCCGCAGCAAAAAAACGCAAGACTAAAGCGGTGCCAGAAGCAGATACGCCAGCAGAGTTTGAGCAAACGTCAGACGATGCCTCAAAACAAGAATCCTCCAACGATGCAGCTGCGAAGGCTAAAGAACGAGCAGAACGCTTCGCCGCCCTCAAAGCACGCGCGAAGACCGGCGCTCAAATAAATTTGAAAGAAGCGACTCGAGAGTCACAGCGTTTAGCCACTGATCCCAACCTTCTAACGCAACTGAACCGCAAATCTGCCATCGCGTCACATAACCTGATGAAGGCAGATGCAGAGGCGGCTGGCGAAGATTTTGAGCGGAAGAGAGCGTGGGACTGGACGATTGACGAAAGCGAGAAATGGGACAAGCGACTCAAGAAGAAAGAAGCTCATCGTGACGACCAAGCTTTCCAAGATTACAGACAGGATAGTAGGAAAGTGTATAAGCGACAAATCGGAAATTTGAAAGTTGATCTTGACGAGTATGAGAAAGCCAAGATGAAAGCGGTAGAGAAGGCTGCCGCGAGTGGAGCACTGGAGGTTTTCGAAAGTGAGGATGGAGAACTCGTTGCGGTGGATAAGGAAGGGTCGTTCTATACTTCCGCGGAGAGTACAGGATTTATAGAACATAAGCCTCCGCGGGAGGCTGTTGAGCGGATGGTCAAGGATTTGCAGCAGGCTGAAGATGCGAGGTTGAAGAAGAGGAGAGAGAGGTTGGGTCGCGCGGAGGATGGAGATGTGACGTATATCAACGATAAGAATAAGCAGTTCAACCAGAAGCTGAATCGGTTTTACAATAAGTATACCTCGGAAATCAGGGACAGCTTCGAGAGAGGAACAGCGTTATGAATTCTACATGCGTGGTTGGGAGGTAGACCGTTAAAGATATGGCTACGAACTGCAACATAACTTGATTCCTCGATCCACACAGGCAGCAAGTGTGGAGTCTAGTCTTGGATTATAGATTCACGAGCAATGATAATATAGAAATATTTAGAAGATTTAATATCTCTTTCGCACGACCTTAATTACCTTGCAACCCATCAAGTCAATGAAGACTTGCGAGTTGAATCATTATTGAGCGGTTTTGATTTGCCTAGGTAGGGATCTAGTTTTTGAATATATACAGTAAGCCCTGACAAAAATTATTGCCCAACCTAGTATCATACATCATCCTTTTCGTACACACCATATTTTCCGTTTTTATGCATTATAGCATTCCCTTTCTCCATCCCTTCTCAGCAAGCTGTTCTATCTCCTTCGTCTCTACTGGGCCTTTTGTTGTACCATCGCCGAATGCTTCGATAACCGCCTCTGCCACGAGATCGGCCTTGAGCGGCTTCGCTGCTGCTGCCTCCAGGAAGCCCCCAAAGATACCTCCCGTAACACTGTTGAATGCAGCCGTTACGCCGGTTACTGCTGCTAGTGGGACCGTTATGGGCCTAGAACTGTCATATAAAAACCCAGGTCTAAAGAAAATACTCCTCATAAATGGAAACTCGCTAGCAATCGTACTCTCTGCCTCCCGCTTTGTTTGAATGTATCTTCTAGGTAGCACTGGCGCACCACCTGCTGCACTGATATACACAAACGCTGAGACTTTCTCGGCTGCAGCCTCCTTGGCCAGCGTGATCGCGGTATCCCTGTTCATCAACTCATATGTGAATTGACCATCCTTCTCCTGTGGCTTCAAATATTCGTCTCTAGAGCGAGTTAGAGGGTTTTGAGAGCCAGCTTTGGTGGAGGAGAATGCGCGTGAGAGCCCTGCCAACGGTGATTCACGGCCTTGGAGAACGCCTTTGTAGTCGGCTTCAAGCAGAATGCCCATGCTATGCACGACGTAGTCGGCGGATTTGAGGAAGGGAGAGTAGGTGTTTGGAGAGAGGATGTCGGCACGTTCCCAGGCGACTTTGTGTGCCCAGGAAGGGGGTGCTGAGGACGAGGTTATGGTCTTCCATTGCGGTTCTCCTGAACGACTGGGGAGTTATTAGTATTTCGTATATTCTCCACCAACTGATGTGCCAAAGTTTGAATTAAGAAAGACATGAAAGCGTGGGCATAGAGGACATACCTGATTGATGTTACTTCCCATCCACGAGCAACAGCTGACTTACATATCCGTGAGCCTAAGAAGCCACTACCTCCGCAGACCACCAATCTCTTTATAGGTGCCATAGTCTTCGGTGACCATGTATAGTGTGAAGAAATTTCAGCTTGGAGAGCTCTGGGACCTGCTCTTATAAATTATTGTAGATCAGCAATGCAGCGATCCTGAGTTCTTCGTAGAGCCTATGACTGGACTTTTCGGGGGAGAATCTATTGAAGCAGCCAACCTTTGAGGCTTCTAGACTCCGTTGTTCTCGAAGTCGGCCGTCTAAATTGGTCACGGTAAGTACAAGTCGAAGCTGCCGTAGTACTGTGAAGTTCAATCTTTCATATAAATTGAATGATGTCGTCAGTCCTTCCATGCCAAGAGCATTTTTTAACCAGCATGGACCATTCTGCAGCACTAGCTCCCGCCACTAAGAGAAGAGGCTCATCCCACCTAAATTGTTGGAGATCTTCACGAAGCGACATACGTCTAACTAGCACAAACACAATCGTCAAGAAGAAGAACAGCAAGAGCGACGCTTCTGTTCCTTCCGTCTCGTGGTGGTATGTATTTTCCCTCTCACGATACTACAAAGATCTAGATGGCACAATTATAAATAAGTGACCAACTTTGGAACAACATTGCTAACATGGTTTCAACCAGACGCTCACAACACATAAATTTGACTCCGAGAAAGGGCTATCGAGAAGACACACCACAAATCCGAGGAGCGCTACTCTCCAGAGACACAACTGGAGCCTCATTATCAGCTGGGCTTGGAGAATTAGAGTCGAACTACGTGAAGAAAATTATCAAAACCTTTGACAAAGTCAGTGACGCGGGGTTAAAACTCATTATCAACAGACTTTTACAACACAAACAGCATTCCCCTGCGTATGAACCTATTGAAGAGCATCAACAACAAATTGAAGGAGACGTTGAGATTTCAAAACTAAGGACGCAGATTTTTTTAACGCTCAGTTCAGCCCCCGACTCTGCTTACAGGAGGGTCATTCATTACCTAGGAGGGAAAGGAAAGGTGCTTGAGACCGAGCAGAAAAACTACGCAGTTACAGTTTCAGAGTTGATTTGGTCTTGCAGAGATCCTGAAACACTAAAGGCGGTTATACGAATCCTTGATATATTAGGAGTTCCCCAACGTACACAAATTCCATTTGATTTTGAATCATGGCGCCCCCCAATACCCAAAAGCGAATCAAAGGCACCGCTATCTCCCGACCTTTCGTCTATGGTACTACGGCCCGCGAGTTCGACGAGGTAACAAATCCTCGACCAGCAGACGTACCCGCAGAGCATACACATTCGTGGACCGTCTTCGTCAAGGGAGTTGATGATGCAGACATCACATATTGGCTGAAGAAAGTACAATTTAAGCTGCATGAAACTATTGCCAATTCTGTGCGCACAATCGAAAACGTCGCGCCCGGCGAGCCGTTTGAGACACATGCTACCGGGTGGGGCCAGTTCGAGATCACCATCAAATTCTACTACATCCCCGAAGCGAACGAAAAGGCGCAGGCTCTTTATCATTTATTGAGGTTGCATCCTTATGGCGATGAGAAGCAGCAGAATATGCAGAAAGAGAACAAGGAGGTGACAAGTTGGTGCTATGAGGAGATGGTGTGGAATGAGCCGTATGAGAATTTCTATGAGATCATGACTACGCCAACACAGCATACGAATAAAGGAGGCAAGGGTGGGGCAGGGAAGGGGACAAAGTTATTGAAGGGTGGAATGGTGGCAAGTGCGGGGGACCGTACGGCGCAAATACCATTAGGAACTAGGCCGGGACAGCCATTTAGTAGGGAGACAGAAGCGGAGGAGATCAAGAGGCTAAAGGTGGCGACGGCAACTGTGGAGGAGCAAATCAAGGCGTTCATGTAGGTGTTCTTGGAATCGGAATGGCTTTCTGGTTATATAATGCTAAACATTGGTGCAGGAAGGAGAAAGAAGAGATCGAAGCGGAAACGGCAAAAGTTAGAGCATCGATGTGAGATGTGTGTATCATTTCAACATGGCGTTTCGCAAAGATTACCAAGGGATCGGGCTGGCATATTGTCACAAAAAGAAAGCTTCGCGAATGCAATCACTAGGGCATTGTTTTCGACATGGGCACACATATCTTTTTACACGTTGCTTTCAATTAGACGGTGCTACTTAATATGATGACTACAAAGCCACTGTATTAGTACGTCCGGTCTGAGATGGAATTACGAATAAACATTTGGTTCCCCAACGCCTTTCACACGAGCCATTTCATGCACACCTTGAATAGACCTGGGTCTTCCTCTAATAGCCATGCCGCATAATCCTGGACCCAGTCGCCTCCCTTAGTATTTGTTATGCCTGAATTGCGGCCATCCCAGATTTTTCACACAAACTCCTGAACATGCCATTCACGCATATTAAACACCAAGCCCATCATACAGAACTCAAGCAATCAGCTCAACCACTCCTTTTAAGCATTGGAGGAGATATCTCGATTGGGATTCAGTTGGCAATTATTCGGCTGCCTGAGATGGTTCGCTTCTCCTTCGGTATACCATCCGTCATCGATCAGCTGCTTCTCCATTTCATACCAATACCCTTGCTTATCCTTGCTCTTCAAATCCATATCCCCAAGACGAGCTTCCATCTCGGTACAAGGTTGCGAATCATCCAAGGGGAATCTGAGGAAGACGGTGCAATCCCTCAAGGTCATTGCCACTAAGAAATGCTCATCGGGCTCTTCGCCCTTCAGCGGCCCTCGTTTGTCAAACAGCTGTTGGTAGTGCTTAAGGCGTGGAATGAGTGTATTCGTCCTAAGCCAACCGGCGAGGCGATGTACTGTAAGGCTGCTGGATGGGGGCATCCACCCATTTGACTTTGCGGGTATGAGTATCATATTCGCAGCTCTGTATAGATCATCATACGAGCTTGAGGTGAAGTCTAGTGGGCAAGGAGTTATATATAAATCTCTTCCGGCCTGGGTTCGCTGGGCATTCCGTCTGGCAATCCGGGCACATTGACGGCAACGCCTAGAGTTTTTGGGAGCGGTTGGTGACTGGATGAGCCATTTTGGTTTGAATTCGATGATAACCTCGTTTGCGGTATGTGGTGACATGTCCTGAATCAGCAGCCCGTGCTCATCATCGGCGAGGTATACCCCTTGGCGTTTAACAGGTCTGATGTCTTTCAAGCTTAGGGAGCCCTTAGTTGGCGACTTATTTTGTTCCCACTCTTCTAGCTCTTTATTCAGTCTCTCGATCACATTTCCAGGCCGAAGTTCAACAAGTGATTGTTGAACAACATAGTGCGGCCCGAACATAGGCTCGAAGAGTCGCGTCCACGCGTCATGAGAAATCTCACACGGCACGGTCGTTGGAAGATTCTTGCGGGCACGGAGGAGCCTGTCTGTAAATCGTGTTAGACAATATATTTTGTGTAATGGATCATATCATGAAATATCACGTTACAGGTTCAGCCTTGCCCCTCCATGTTGGCATTGTCTGAGCACCTTGTAGCGTATATTGTGATTGGTAAACTATGGATGCATGATGCAAGGCTTCCATCACAGACTCAAATTGTTTTATTTCCAAATTTGACTTCGCACTCCAAATCTGGTGAGACTTGAAGTGGCCCAGAAGCAGTCTTGCATCCAAAGACCTCAGGTCCAGGTGATTTCGATCTATTCATTTGAAACAAGTCGATATTTACTTACTTTGAAATGGATCTGGCCAGGAAGAGCTTAAGTCTAGAGCAGACGGCAGAGGGTCTCCATCCTCATAATCTTCGAAAACACTTGGTGGCGGGGTACTAAGGGGCACAAAAATACGATACACAATGTTCGCTGCGCCTTCGTCTAGGTAGGTGAATTTGGTATTCACAGGAAAGATGGGATTATAGGCCTCTGCCATGAGGGGCATCGCTTCCCACGATGGCAGGCTTGTAAAATGTGATTGCGGAAAACCGACAAGCTGAGGTGGCTTGCCATAGGAATTTGGAGGGGTAGGGGGAGGAAGGGAAAGGCAAGGCTGAGATCGTGACCAAATGCGTGCCTTTGAGAGATGATGACGCCAAGCGGCCAAGCGGCCAAGCGGCTAAGCGAAGATGAAAATAAGCTTAAAAAAAGTTATGCAAGAATTTCACGTGATTTATTACATGTATTCACATGCACAATTTTATGGAAGTTTTCGGCATTAGATTACATTAGTATGGAGGAGGACGGGAGCAAGGATAAAAGAGTGGGGCACCCCCCAATGAAAATGACGACGGACATACTAATGGATCCCGAACTCTCCCTTTTTTTCCCTCCAAGCAAGGTACGAAAAGAAAACCTGATAATCGCGACAACAACACAACCCATCCACCCCAATGTTATAATATCGACCAGCACCCGGCTCACCTCAAAAACCACAAGAGCCGACTTATATCCATGATTTACTCGACTCTTAATTGATTCAAGCGACGGGCTATTGATTAATCACCTTATCAGTAGTCTCTTGAGTGTGCCTGTCACCCGACAGAGCCACAAAGGCAGCTCGCACGCGACTGTCTTTATTGACTACGACACGGCCTCTACAACTACGCGCATACGCCGAAACTGTCGCCTTGGGTATCTGATGCTGTCTCAATATGGCTTTCAACTTCAACTGGTCGCCTTTAACGGCAGATGCGGACTTTTACAAGCGCGCCCAGGAGATGCTCACGACAGCACTCAATAAGAACCCCAAACCTCCGATTATTGTCGACGACATTCTGGTCAATGAGCTGAACCTGGGGAGTGTACCTCCTGAGCTGGAGATTCTAGAGATTGGGGATTTGGCAGAGGATAGATTCAGAGGCATCTTCAAGATGTGCTATTCGGGCGATGCCTTCCTGACCCTGAAAACCAGAGTCCAAGTACGTGCCTCCATACGAAAATTGTCACCGCCAGCCAGCCAGCACTATCAATAGCCCCTTTCTTGAGGTTTGCGCTATATTTGCAAGCTGCGATTTTTGCGCATCCTTGTGCGCGGCATGAATTTCTCCACCTACTTCATGGATGAGCTATAATTGAAGCTAATATATCAACAAATAGGCAAACCCCATGAATACATATCTCTTTTCCAAACCATCATTCTGCTCACCGCAGCCACTAGCAGCAGCATCGGGGCTCACAATCCCTTTGCAAATAACACTATCAGACTTCAAGCTGTCTGCCTTCATAATAGTGGTTTTCTCGCGCCAGAAGGGCCTAACCCTTGTTTTCCGAAATGATCCCCTCGAATCTCTCAAGGTATCGTCGACGTTCGACTCGATACCATTCGTTCGAGACTATTTACAGAAGGAAATCGAGATGCAGTTACGGACATTGATGATGGACGAATTGCCTGCCATTATACACAGACTTTCATTACGTCTATGGTGCCCAGAATACCGAGAAAAAGAAGCCCAGGAATCTGCAAAGCAGGCGGAGATTCCAGAGCAGGAAGAAGTGCCCATAGATCCATTTGCCAGCCCACCACAGGATGCTGTAGATGCACGGGGAAATGTCTTGGATGCTAATGAAATCTCATCGTTGTCCTTAGACGGATCATCTGAGATTCATTCTTTGTTCTCGCAAAAGAATCTTCTTCGACTCGCTGCTCTTACGAATTCGCACCGCACGTTATCGTTATTCACACCTTCGATACGTGATGCGGTTTTCAGAGCTTGGGCCGGGCCATCAGAGAAGGGTGATGCAACCACTGGTGCAACCACGCCAGCGACACCTAGTTTGATAAGATCTCATTCAAATCTAGGTAGTACTACGTATACATTCAGCAATAAGAGCTCTGATGATGGTAATCTACCATCTAGACCTTCGCTCGTGAGCCTAACAACCACCACTGGTCTATCACTAGGAGCCGGGCGGTCCCGCTCGTATGCCAATCGTAAAAAGAAACATCGCGTTGTCAACCTCCGAAGGACAAAAACAACAGATGATATTATGTCAGAATCAGGCGAGAGCGAAACATCTTCCGCAGCGCCCGAGTCTGAGCCTATCATTTCATCGCGGATACCCGAAGAACCAGAAGATAATATCATTACCCCGCCACGATCGCCATCTGGTAGAGTTAGATTTAGAACATCAAGTATCGATCTTGGAGACACTCCGAGAAAACTTCGTACATTTACAAGTGGGCAGCCAATCTCATCGATCAATATTCCTGAACAAGTAATAATCGAACCATCTCCATCCATCGAGAAAGACGAGCCGACACAGCCCATTTATTCTCGAACCCACCGCTCATCGTTCGCTGCCTCTTCATATCCGGCTGAGAAGCCGCAACAGTCGTCTCGCACACCTGTCCTTGAGCCAGCACCTGTTCTTAGTGGGACACCGAGTATTATAGAGCAAGCCTGGGTTCTCAAAATGGCCGGCGAGATTGCACGCCGCGCACACGACAATAAAGCTGCCAGAGAAGGATTCTGGACCAACAGTGAGAGAGAGGATAGCCCTCCACCAGCATATCAATCACAGGCTTAAACGGCCAACAACAAAAAGACCTTTCCTTTGTTCATTGCAAGGCATATGGGGGCGGCATGGGACTCAAGACTCCTCTCTTGTTACAACACCACATTTGATTTTGGGATGCAATTTAGCGTGTTATTTTTTTAGGCCTGTCTCTAGCCGGCTAGGAGGGTCGGGTCTGGGCTAGGTTCTTTCGTCGGTAATGGAAGGGGGGATGGGAACTGTATAAAAGCTGGGGACAATGGATGCATACGTGATGTGCATCATACAGAGAGACTGACGCGTACTCGTCTCATTGAGACGAATTTCCTTTGTTGGCACATGAGGAGGAAGTACTCGAGAAATTCGGTTAAGGAGAGCTTGAATTGAAGGCGTGCTAAGAGAGTGTAGCCGTGTACCATATTGTACAAGAGAAGCCGTAGACAGAAGAATACCAAACAATCACCAAGCACGAGTCGTGCACAAAAGCTACGGTGATGAACAGAATGTACCAAATGAAGAACTGTGACGCGCAAAAAGTCCAATTGCCATTCTTGTCTCTATATCCAAACCTCCAAGCCCAGTGCTATGCCGGAGAACCCTCTTGAGCGAGGCTGCACAATAATAAGCCCTCTTTGCGAATGAGTAACCGACGTCGAGTTAAATTTCTCGAGAGCAGGTGATGTCGTCCTAATCAAGACATTCTATATCTCAAATGCATAGCGGCATTTGATTTCTGGTAACGTCAAAGGTCGAGAAGCTTAGCTGCCGAGGCATGTGCCGTAGGATTCCTGGCGTGGGAAAGGCAGGCCATGTTAGATGGCGTCATCTGTCGGCCGGAGCATGAACGCTGTTCGTGCCGGAATCGATCTGCTTCTACCTCATTGCGTATTTCGAAAAATCTCAAGACCGAAGAAGGGTTGCTTGTGCCTTGATTTTTGCCTTACCCAAATGAAAGATGGTCTTTTTTTTTTTATCTCGAGATATTGACCGCTGAGAACGTCGCAATATCATTCGTAAGCGCATGATATGTACCATTGTGTATATCATGCTTGTTTTTCTCATTTACGGGCGAATTCTTGTCAAACTATCGCAAAATCTTCGGGCACGCTAATATGCTTTATACTTTATACTTATTTCGCTATATATACCGTAATTCATATCTATATGTCGTAAACATCATATATACAGCTCCCCGACCTGGGGTGCCTCTACTTCTTTACTCGTGAATGCACAATGTCCCTTTCCTCTCCATTCTCCCATCATATCTCCTTTACCGCCTCCAGCAGCAACATCCCCCCACATTACCTCCCTCAAGTGCGCGTCCTCATCGCCCTTTGGCCGCTGACACGCCGCTGCGATAGCCAGACTATTATTGGCTACCAGGATCCCGCCTTTGAGCTTCCGGCTTCCGTTCACGACCATGGTGATGACCATCATCAAGCCGAAAAGAAGAGAGATGAGGATGGCGAGCGGCGAGTAGCCGATCGACATGTAGGACAGGGGTTCCACCTCGCCCGATGTGGTAAGGACGGCTGTTCGCGCTACGAAGAGCGATTGCGAGATCAGCCAGTGCAGGACCGAAGAGGCGGCCGCGAGAGGGAGACCATATGTCCACGGTAAACTCAACCAATACGTGCTTCTCTGCTGCCCCCTGGGATCCGTGGTCCTCAAGCTTTTCCTGTTGGCCGTAAACCTCGAAAACTCATCCGCCGACACCATCGACGTATATATTGTGTTATACGCGAAATACAGGCAAGACACAATGACCTGCGGAATGTTGGCTACGGTGACCATCAGCAGCAAAATCTGGTTGCTTGCGAAATCCGCGTTTGTCAGGTACCCCGATGATGGGCCGACGTTGAGGGTCGCCGCTTCATTGTAGTTCCCAAACCCGATTTTGAATGGCGAGGTACCAGAACTTTTGCCAATTACATCGGCGATCCCCCGGTTCAGGAGAATCGCAGTACTGACTAAGGCAACGGCGCAGAAGAACAGCGTGACGATCCAGCGCAGGAGAGACGGGGCCGACCACCAACGCATGGTTTTGGATTCGGGGTAGCGGACCGACTGGCGTATTTCGCGGCGGAACCTACGCGCCTGGCGCCTATCCATGAGAGGATAACCCGTTGTAATGGGGTCGGGTCTTTCGAGATAGGAGGCGATGCCGTCGCCGATGGTGGCAAGTACTGGTTCGTGCGATGACCAGAGGAAGTAGAAGATTACGCCAAATTTGGTCATATTGGCGATGAGAACTGTGATCATGATAATGAGGCTGTATTGTAGCTGGCACATACTTCCAATATCTGTTGGCCGGCTGAGACAGTAGTCGATGGGCCACTGCTCGCCCTCGACAAAATGCTTAGGGTCTGCCAACCGGCCAGATACCCAGCCAAGATTCCACTCCTCGTTTGCGGTTTTTGCTAGCTTTCGATAGTCGCACTTTGATTTATGAGCATTGAGATAGGCCGGGTCACATACCCAATTGTTGTCGTTGTATTCTGTGACGAATGATTCAAATCTGAAATTCATAAGGACGGTGCTACTGCTATTAGCGGCGGGGCCTTTGGTGACTACGAGGAGATCGCTGCGACCCTTCATGAACTCATTGCCTGGTCCATATGCATTGATACATTCCTGGTTGGTAAGGCGTTGAAGCTTCCCTGCGTTCCCGTCGAGGAGAAGGCTATTAGCTATGTTGCAAGTATCTCTTTGCCACCAGAATGAGTCGCTACTCATAGTAGAAGTGTAAGTAATACTACTGGCCGTTTTGGTAGCAGTGGCACTGCTAGTAGCGGTGCTGTTGGTATATGTAGTGCCATTGGTATACAATGTACCATTGCTAGGAAGGCTGGCGTTGGGATCGCCATCGCTGGAGACTACATTTGTATATTCGTATTTCAACGGATACGGAGTATAGTAGAATGTTCCGTCATTCAAGGAGGTTCTGGGGGCAGTAAAGGTTGCACCAATAAAACCGGAGTCACGGCCGGCATATGAAATGCTGACATTCTGGGAACAGTCAACAGTTGAGGGTTTGAAAAAATCTGGCGTGACGATATAGACCTGATAGTCAAGCTGTTGCTTGGTAATGAAGACTGCTGAGTTCCATAGAAAATGTAGTGGAATGGTGGATATAACCAAAACCGCAAAAAGCATCTTCTTTCTCCAACTCCTCAGATTCCGTAGGCTGGGTATGCCGATGTCGACATATCTCCCAATTGCGTGAGCAGCGTCCGCCTCTTTTCTCGTTGGCGAGCTCAAACATTGCATGGTGTAATTACTTGAGCCAAGCAATAGTGTACCCATAATATTGATGGCAATGTGAGTCCACAGACCCGCTGTCTTGATCTTGTCACAGTCATCCTCGTAGATCGTTCCAATGCTCATACCACTCTTCGATTTGATGGCCGCCCAGATCGTGAAGCACAAGTTGACGCAAAGGACAGTGCCAGCAGACACCACTGCCATTAATACTCCGCCTCTCCATCCACTAAACTTCCGACCGACACGTGAGCGTTGCAGCAACGTATCCTCGTTAGGATTCTCAGGACGCATCGTCCCCGAACGAGTGATCCATCTTTGCGCTTGCCCGAACTTCTCGCTGACCCCATTACCAGCAAGCGTTCCAAAGGTAGTGGCCCGCGTACGTAAGAACTCAATTGGGCTAGTTTTGCGAGGTCAGATATGTGTACAATTGCCTAAATAGGAGGCTTCACAAACCGAACATCTACATCTGGCTCTTTGGTACCTTTTTCCAGATCTCTCGCCTCCGTCTGCAAGTTATTTGTACTCCATTCTGGGTCTGTTTCCGATTGCCATGTGGAGTGATATGATGGTGGATAAGAAGAGGTTGGCGTTGCATTATGGCCAATAACGTCTAGAAAATTTGACCGTTCCATCGTGAATAATCTTTCCGCAGCACAGTCAGGCTGTGTCGGATCGTTTTTCTTCAGCTATACATTTGATCAAGCGCGTAGGTATCAAAGTACAACTTAGAACTACAAATACAGCTCAGAGAACAAATATGAGACAATTGCAAACGCTTGAGCAATCTAATCCCTAACGAAATCGCTCACTAGAACAACTCATTAAAGGAGAGCGACAGCTCGTGCTCACAACGAAGGGAGACAAGCTGAGACTCATATTGTAAAGATTGATAAAAAAGCGCGTTGTTGTGAGTTCTGTGATGCCTGATTACGTGAAGCTGGAGAAGCGATCAACGAGGCTGTGCCTGTGCCGCGACCCATAAATTACTTTATTAGGCGAGTTTCATTAAGATCACACCAATCGGCTTCAAGACCACTTCGTATCGTCAAAATGCCGGCAAAAGGGAAAATTGGAATTGATCACTTTTTCAAAGAGAAGCGACATGATATTTGAGGATATACAATATCTATTCCAGCAGTTTGGTTGAAGGGGGTGGCACGCCCGATAGGGCTGAGATGAGATGCAAGGCTGTCATATCTCGACTCTGGGGCGCACAAAACGCGTAGCTGGGAGAATCCAACGGACGATCGATGATGGCAAATCAGTTTCTCGATAGCAGATGATGGGTCCCGATTGCATGGATCGGAATCCTCTCGGCTAAATACGATCGGGCTCAGGCTTCGGGAACCTTGCATGCTGCATAAGCGCTCTCATTTGTTACATCGTCAGTGAGTTGATACGCTATCACGAAGGAGGGGAGCACGTGTTGAATTCTCTTTGGCATCTGAAATTGCGCCAGGTTTCGCGTATAGGCAACCAACATACAGCAAGATCTATCACACTTTGTGTCACATTGTTTGTTGCTGCCCAAATGTGATGGTAGGCGGGCCCCTCCCCCCTCTCCATACGTGGCAGCAATGTCCGTTAGTCGGGAGAACGGTCCGTTTGAAGTGATTGTCAAATGCAGATCTACACCAGCAAGCAGTCAAAAGAACATCGGCTTGAGGCTCATTCTAACAGCCCTTTCGCTCGAGCGTGGGGACGGTGGCGCTTTCGAATGGAAGTGTGGTAGCACCAGGTGGTCAGCTTACGACATAGCCATGTTACGCGTTGTCACATACACCAGCCAACGGTTCGGTCCGTAGCTTTCTATCTCAAACAGCAAAACGAAATAAAGATATGCTTTGGGACCACTCTTCGTCTGAAGCTGGCGGAAATGCGGATAGCTGCAGCTGTTTAAATGCCTCAGAAACAGAGCCGTATACAGCATTTTTTTCAGTCGGCCAGAGGCCATGTGAACCTGATTTGAATATCGATGTTGCAAGCGACCCCCTCATAGTTCCCGATAACAGAATAAGCCAGCTGATCAAGCTGCATGTGTACGGTGGGGGAGGGGTTTTTGCATGCATCGAAGTAGAGTTTACGATTCCCTGTCACACAATGATGCTGCTTTATGATTTATTCACATACGTACAGTAAACTCTAAACATAGAGTTACACTTCAGATTCAGAAAATAAGGATGTGTGGAAAATGCACTTGATACTTCCATCGGTTTGATATGTATATGTTTCTCGCACTAACAGACTTTCCGGAATTTCCCAGCCCCGAGAAAGTGCCCAATTATGGAATAGCGATTATCCCACGCGAAGCCGTTCTTTGTCTTTTCCTATGAATGCATTTTGGTCTCTGATTAGGATCACATCTTGGTACTTACTTACGTACTTTCCCAGGCTTTGGACAAACATTTCGTAAATATTGGCAGATAATTGTCGAGGGTTTAGCCTCTCACTAGTTATATGTTTCATTGAGATTGTGTGATGCTGTAAATATTTCCATGTCCATTTGTTGTAAATCCAGAGTGAAATGTAGCATCTTCTGGCATGGCCATTTCAGGTTCAGCTTTTATGGTCTTTGCCATTCATTATTGTCCACTTTGGTGGTGGTGGAGGTGGTGCTTTTCGTAAAGGCATTAAATCAGCCATTGTAGTTCTCTTCACTGGAATTGCTCGATTGGTTTTCCGTTGAGTCTGCGCAGCCGCGTCCAGTTCCCAATATGCGATCACCAGTTGAGACCAATTTGATGGCATCGCCTCATTCTCTGTTGCTAGTATATTTTTGAGAAGATCGGCCTCATGGTGGGATAAAAGTATTGTGTTGAGTAACCACCTGTTCACTCTTTCCCTTCTCGTCTCAAAATCGGTGCTCAGAGATGGGTATCGTTCAGTACTTGAAGGTTGATTACGATTGAGGCTGTGTGTTGGTGGCTCAAGAAGCTGATCTAGATCTTCTATGCCTGAATCATTCTCCCAATTAGAATCGTATTGTACCGACGGAGCTGTATGTTGAATTCCAGAGAGCATCAGATGTTGAGGCTCTATGGGAGTGTCTTCCGTGGAGAGCTGAGGGCCAGGGGTTTCAAAGGTAGCCGTCGAAGATGCTATTGACTGTTGCTGAGAGATCGGATGTTCTATTGCATAGTCGGGATAGACAGCACTTGAAATGTATCCCTCGTGGTCAGATTCCCATTGCAATTGCTCGGAAGCTGAGCTTGACGAGGATACCGAGTCAATATCTTCCATGGATGAGAATTCTCTCTCAAACACATCATTAACATAATTTTCTGCTTCTTGGAGCTTCCAAACCTCTCCCTCGAGATGCTGTTCTGCTTCCGTGCCTTCTTCTTCCAGCAGGCGCAATCCATCCCTAGTAGTTTGACAATCTCCAGCCATTTTCAACAGATTTTCGAAGCCCTTCAATTTCTCTTGCTCTATCAAATTCTGGAGCTCTTTCATGAAGCTCGCATCACAATTCCAGACATCTCGTCGTTTGTAGCCCGCTCGTCGGCGCTTTTCTCGCGCATCGATTTGAGCATCCACCACCCGTTTCTGTATTCGACCCAGTTTTTTCAAAGCCCGAAGGAGACCTTTCATATGGGAAAGATCCGCATTATCTTGAGTTATCTTCTCTAAGAGAGTCTCACCTGAAGGTCCATGACTGTTTTTACTGTTCTCCGACCGTGGAGGGCCAGGTACTGAGGATTTTCTTGACGCCATTGAGATCCGTTGGTGGTATTTTTCAGATTGGATGATGATTGAAGCATCATACTTGGAATCGGTTGCCGACAAATTGGAACAACCCTACTTACGTTAGCATGATAGTTGCTATTTTCAGCCTTGCCTCGAATATGTTGCTCAACTTACCCTATCAGGGAGCATTCTCTTGTCTCAAGGAAGCCTTGGCATGATATGCATGCCAGACTCGACAAAAGTAATGGTTAGCTACCATACTTAAAAAAAAAAAAGAATGGGTTGTATGAATAGGCTTACAATTCGGCGACAGTACCTAAATACTTGTGTACGGAACAACAGGGGCGTGAGGACTACGAAGGGGGTAACACCGTAATCTCGCTGACTCAAAAGAGGAAGCTGAATGTGCAGGCTGTGTCATGTTGTGTTTGAATTAAATTTGAGGGTGGTGGTTAGGTATAATAATATCTGTCAGTAATTCACCCTTGGGCCGTTCGCCTCTTTTGCTCTTCCTTTAAAGCGGCGCTACTTAAAATCCTGCTTCCATGCAATCAGGCCTGATGGCTGATGTAGAAAAACCGATGAGACCACGATTACTTACTTGTGTGGCAGCGATGCACCCATCACCACCCATACGGAATTCTTTGCCATCCTATTGGCGATCGCCACTGTCTCCTTGAGTAGGTAGTACACCATTCTGCTGCCGAATTTCACGCTTCGGGAGATGGAATAATGGTCACAAAATTTTGTTAATTCTGGCTAATGGGATCCTCTAAGGAGGCTCTGCGGTGGATACTCAATTGATGTAACGGGTAATGGGATTTAAAACCCAAGAAACCCAGGTTTAGAAATGTGTAAGCACCCGCAACTCCGCCGTGGTATGGTTGCCAGATCCAGACTGGACGCCGAATATGGCACCAAAAGATAGTAAAGGAAAGTCTACTGACTTATCAAGCCCTTGGTCAGAATGGATATGGACAAATGGCGATGCTGATTCTCCTTCTGGTTTTTGGTATGCGAGTCGGTATAACGCCCAGGGAGAGCTAGAATATGATTACCGGTATCCCGAGACCACACAGTCTGGTGAATCACCTCAAGGCACGCAGAGTGTACCACGCTCCCCTGGCCCTAATGTAATTACAGAAACGTTCGATTCTGTCTCTCCTGGTTTTCCACCGCCTTCTGGAGCCTATACCACAGCTACGCCTACTTCTGGACCAAGTAACAGCGGAGCATTGGGTTACAGTTCGAATAGACCTATACCATATAATGCTTACTTCTCCTCTTATAATAACACAGGACAGCCCGCTAACGAGGAAGTTTCTGGTTACCCCTATGCCAATCCTCATTCTCAAGCATCGGGGTCCATTTCTCCAGCATCCACTGTAAGACCTGACGTCTATTCAACACCCGTCATACCTCCGCCTCCCATTCAGAACTTTTCAGATTTGAGCATCACGACTCCATACCCTCCAAAAACTCGTACGTTAGCATGTGCTAAGCCTGACTTAAATTATTCTAACTTTTACAAGATGATGCATCCCATTCAAGCGATGCTAACTACGGCGGAAACACTGGCTCGTATAATGATGGTAGTAGTACAGATACCAGTGGGCTCTATGCTCGTGAGGTTTCATCAAGCTCAACATATACATAAGTCTAATCTGAGTAGGCTATGAAGTTTCCGAAGGCAAAAGTCAGAGAAGCTTCTGGAAGGTTGGAAGAGTGTTTGCTACACTATGGACCGAACCAGCACGAGATCAAAGCGTGTCCTCAGAACAGATTCAAACAATATGGCTAGGAGGCAAAGCATTCAGCGAAATCAGACGGTTTGTTGTGCTTCAAAATGGTCATGGAAACTCAATTTGCTGGTAAGTCTATACATTACCGCTTATTGTGCAAAAGGCAACACTCTTTAAAGTGATCCATTAACATGTTAAGTCCTATTCATACATACAATAACCGAGCAACCCTGAAGGACAATCTTCCAGACGTTCAGCAACATGCTATTATATATACTAGCTCCAAACCCCCAGACGAGTATTGGTATAAGGACGACGATGGGAGCAAAGTTTACGAAAACCTCTCAAAGGAGCCAATAAAAGTTAAGCGTGAGACGACATATAAAGAGGGAGACTTGGGTACATCTTCTCGGCTTAATTATAGCAAGCTATATACTGTTGAACACTATTCCAGGGTGCTCAATATAGGAATGGTCGAGGATCGTTCCATGGCTGCACTGCACAAAAGCTCATTCGTACGCCGCGACGATCCAATTGAGAAGCCAAGACAGAGACATGGGCAGAGTAGCCGCAAAGGACATCGTCGAGGATAGCCTTGCAACCTTCAGGTAAAAAGCTAATTCCACAACTTCAAAGCCATCGGCATTTATATACGTTACACTGCAAAGTGTTGGTGGGGATTGTACCATGGGTTTCAATTGTCTGCAGCATCTTCTGCTATTTAGTTATGCCACTTTCGAAATTGCCTATCAGCCGTGTATGCGTTTACTTATTATCAGTATGGATCCAGTTTGAGATGATCCTCGCTTAATGGAAAAGGGGACTAAATGAGAGAAACATTAAGTATGAATATCATAGCAGCAATATAGTACTGATTTTAAGGTGAATAAGATGCTTTGGGAGAATAACTTTTTATTGCATCATATCAGAAAATTTGAAACACTCCTTGATGGAAAAGTAGGCAAGCAACACGGACAGTACTTGGGGACACAAGGACAAATCTGGCTGCTTTAGTAATGATCTGTTGCCTAAAATAGCTCATCAAAAGTTACGCTTGGGACTCCTGTGATTGAAGCTACAGTAAGAAACGCTGTCCAATTGCTTGACCATGAGAAAGTTCCACGTAAGTGTATCGGTTTCTGTCAATCGGGCTCTAGTCATCATAACCCAACCAACCGCATCCACTCATCTTCAGCTTCATATACCACAATATACATGAGTGGTTACCTAGGGTTGGGCCTCTGCTGTGAGAAAATGGCATTTTCGTGAGGGTCATTGTTGACCATTAGTTCAAAGAGTTCACCAAAGAAGCACGTAGCTAGTCAACTTTGCTTCTTCGGGGCAACAATCATCTTCTGAGACCGCTCGGCCGTGTTTTGAGCTAAGGCTCACACCGCAACTTGCCATGCCAGTCAGAATCTTACTCTGCCGTTGCTTTTTGAGATCTTTGTACAGTAAGATTAGCCGTCGGAAGACCCCCTAGTTTATTCGTGCGGGAAAAAAAAAACCTCAATATGAGTAAGTTGGCTTTTGCTGGACAGTGGGGTCGCGTCTTGAGAATGTGGGAGGATCACAATCATATTCATGTATTGCTACGGATTTGTTTTTCTTTGCGAATGTCAGCTGCCGGTGATTTGATCCCTGCAGATGTGCAGTAGCCTGTGCGTCGAATGGGCATATCTTGCGCACCTCGCCAAGCCAGAAGAAAGTGTGATCAACGGAAAACATGTATCGAAAGCCCGGCCTCCCGTTTCTCTGAATCTAGTTTTTTCAAGGCCATCTCAGACAATTTGGTCCCTGCATGAGAAAACCCAGCCTCTCCCATTGGCACGATCATAGTTGGCGCTTGTGATCGAAAATTAGAGAGCCTTATCACACAGAACGGGCGCGTATTTCAGCACCTGCTGATAGCGCCCAGGACCTGCAGGTACGACCTAACCTTCTTATAACTCAGCATGTTGGTATTCCCATTTCCCCAGCTGTTATTGACTTTCGGCTTTACTTCGCTCAGCAGAATTCAAATCCTATCTATGACTTTGCGTTTGATAGTGAAAGCATCAAAAAGTCTATTTGTGAGTCAAAACTCGGCAGTGTGCAGGGGATAGTGAAAACACGGCTGGTTCAAAGGGTATAATTACTATTGACGGATGTGTCACACGCAACTATTACCTCGAAGTGCTAATCTATTTCTATGGGTTTATTGCTTCTGGCGATACAATAAAATGGTGCCATAATGCCAGTCTTGCCAAATACAATTCATGAATTCCGGAGCAGAATACAATAAGCATACTACTAGGATAGTTCCAGAAACTCCAAGACTAGCAGCAGCAAGTCATCTTGAGAGAAGGATATCTGGAACAATGGCTCCCCATTTGAGAACAACAAACTGTAGCATATGCTCGGAGCTGCTTAGATTCTTATAAGCAAACAATCAACGTGAAACTCAAAGTCATGAAGCAACTTTTCTCATTAAACTAGGTAATGTATTCGAGCTTTGGAATATGAGCAGCAAACTTAATGCAATAAGAACAACTGCGTGCTCCAACTAGGTGGGTCTGTCTTAGCCTCGGGTATTTCCTAGGCCCGCTCGCCTTGCCTTACCGCTGGATTTTAATATTTACTGGGCTGCATGTGCCCATATCAAGATCTAGCTTGGCTTGTGGGGCGGTGAACTGAACAGCCTCGATACACCTCTTATTTAGAGGATACCCTCCTGCCTCTTGCTTGGTTTTTATAATATATTGGATCTCAACTAAAATTGTTACAGTAGTTCTGGGAAACATGAATCAGGTGTTATTGCCCAGCACCGTATACTATCGTAAGCCGGCTGAAGAGAAATGTTATATTGCGTTGGACATTCATGTGCCGTAAGAAATCAAGATTCAGTTGATAGGGCGGTATTGCCTGCAGTCTTATGTTAAAGCGGCGAATACAATACGAAGGATTCCTTGTGGCGAGTAGATTTGCTTTGGATACGACAGACATGCGACACAGTCCCGAATCGTACAGCGTGGAAGCTGGGACTTTATATTTAAAATATAGCCGATGCCAAGGCTGTTCTGGTCACACAAGCTTCGACTTCTGCCACTAAATTACCACAAATTCATCTGCAGTCCATCTTCTGACGGAGCCTGTTCTGCTCATTGGCCCGATAAAGTGCATATATGAGGTTGTCAGCAGCCAGCCATGGTTGGTTGTGCTCTTTATAACCCCCACACTGATACGGAAGTTGTCCAATCAGACTGTTGAATATTACGTCTGATGAGGCTCAACTATTCATAAGTGTGAGTTGTAGGGTGATTCAAGATACGCCTACATTCCGAAAATCCACTTAATGAAGAACAAACAGTCGGACCATCCATAAGAGGCATATTAACCAAAGCTCCTCGAGGTATGTTCCCATGCTCAATTCTCGTAACACCACATGCAATGATCTGAGCCTGAAAAGGTTCTGGCAAGCCTTAGATCTTAGCCATGTCTTCTCAGCCTGCATAATCCCGAGAAGAGAAACGTTTTGGTCTGTTACATATGAGTGACTTCCCTGCAGCCTTTCAAAGTTGTTGAAATTTTGATACATAAGACCGAGTTCTTTGCATTTGTTTATACTACATAGGAAGAATACACATACCCACAGAGCATGCTTTGTGCCTGCTTTGTTGAATTTAATAACCTCGACTGTACTACAGGTTTGACGACTTAGGCCAGTCAATGCTGGATAGAGCAAATAGTCTCTTGAAGAGATGGCGGCTCCGAGCCCTCCGAGTATACACTTGCCATAACCCCATTGCTGCTGGCGTCATGACAGCAAACTCTACTATCTTTACCTGTACCATCTCTATACCGCGTTTTAAGAACTTCCTTTGCTCTCCGATCATTGAATGTGCCACTCACTTGATCAGATGTGCTTGCAAGTATTAGAACATACAGTGCAGGGTCTTGTAGAATATCCAAAAGCCAAGTATCAATCTGCTGAGGATTTCTACCTGCCTTCTCATCAGAGTTCTGGTCATGATGGTGAGGTTTGTATTCTCTTGTAGCCGGACGAGGGAGAAGTGAAGGATACTTCACGTATTCTGATGCTTCCCCATCGGCGCTAATCCCTCGTTCATCGGCAAATATTCTTTGTTCTTGACTCAGAATATCATTGACAGGATCACCATTCTCGTCAATAAGCTCGAATTTTAGACATTCCTTTCTCAGCCATTCTACCTCCGTTTCCTTTTCAATAATCTCTGTCTTGAGGTCACCGAGTAGTTCTTGAGAGTCACCCAACCAAACTTGATCTTCTACATCTAATTGTAAACCATATTATTCTCGAATTGTTATTTGTATAGTTAAAAAATTGATCCTTCCCTCAGTATCAACAAGCCCTTCTTCGAGCAGCTGAAGATCACCCCATCTTGACAAGGAATTTGTAACCATCGGGTGATCCTCAGTGCTTTCAATAGACCATATACCCAGGCTTATTGAAGGAAACTTCTCCTTTCCATCATGAAAGGCATGCCACTGGCCATCATTGAATGGGTGGGCATTTCGCTGATAATGGAATGAATCTTCCAATTTTGTAAGATCGAACTCCCGTTGGCTAAGCTGATTCTCAGGTATATTGAATTTACTTTAAAGACGGCCGTACTCAGCACCAACTTTCTGACAATTTGATATTAATTCCGAAATAGTTTCCTGGTCGCTTATGTGTCTTGTCTTAACGAAGTCTTGGCACTAACACCTGCTTGGATTTGTATTCAGAGGAAAATATCCTAAGCTTACAGATGTGACAGAATCATCATACTGGGTAGAGCGGTACGTCCCCGAATTATGAAGTATGACCAGTATATTTCAACTTGGGCAATGTGAGTGGCCTTCCAAGATTATACGCGGTGAATTTCCCGCATGGGATGTATGAGTTCATTAGGGGAGTGCGCTTCTGCTTTTCCTTCCGAGGTTGTGCAGTCCCAAATAAATCAATTTTCCTTTCCTCTTAGTAGATACGACTTAATACGGTGGCTCATATACATAGTCATCAAAATATCCTTCAGCACTGTCCTCAGCCTCTTGCTGTCATTTCTACGTTGTAATATCGCCATCATGCTAGTGATCGCAAAATCATACTTTAACCAGTAAGTGGTAAGATCTGAAAAGACTTAACAGCCATAATACGGCATGGAATAAAGATTCAACAAGACATCACTGCCATTAGGCAAAGGCAGACCATAATTTATTCAAAAGAGTCTCTACTTAACGCTATACAATCTAAGTGAGGTGGCCTGCACCAATACCAAATCGTGGAGAAAACGATACTAAGCATAGATGCTCAAATACTCCTCGCTTTGTGTTCTATCCCAGAGAATTTAAATGAAAGCTTGCGTCCTTTCAAGGAACTTGATAATAATTTGTTATTCTTGAGGGGTGCATCCAAAAATTCATTGTTGCCTTTAATACGACTCCACTCACATTTGGTGGGTGAGGTGAGTGATTCCGGTGGTGTTTCTGACATGATATCAGTTGGAATAATACGATATTTTGATGCTAATTTTCTGGTATCGTCTTGGTACCAAAGTTTTAGAACGCAAGTCTGCCATTCTTCTCCTGTGATGTAGCTAAGCAGCTTATCAGATATGCTGGCGAGAAGATTGACATCCAAAGGTGATAATCGTAATTTATGCAGCAGCCAGTGGTTGATGTGATCACCGGCGCTGGAAGTGATATCTTGTGACGAAGGGGCTAACTCATGAAAGCTGATATCTGGTTGTCCTGGCTTAGAGAGAAGTAATGGATACTTCACATAATCAGATGCTTCGCTTCCAGCATCCAAATCTTGAGGTAAAGCATATTTCTCCTGGGTCTGAAAGCTTGTAGGGTTTCCATCTGCATCCATAAGCCCTTTCATGATACATTCCTCCTTCAATATATCGGCCTCTTTTTCGGTTTCAGCAATCTGCTTGCGAAGCTTCGTCTCATTGAACTCAGAGTCATTCAACCACGCCTGATCATCAACTCCCAGATCCAGACCAACCAGTTGCTTTGACTCTTTTCCATCCTCTAGTATTAACCTCTCCTCAATTTTTTCCGCAAGACGCTCCTGGAGAATGTCAATGTCGCCCAGTTTTGACAAATACGTAGACACTAATGGGTGGTAATTATATGTGCTATCCGAAACATCAGATAGCGAAGTATCTGACGAAGAAGGCCTCACACTAGACTGTTGAGTATTTATAATACTGAATCCAGGCTGTATCCTTTTCTGGAAAAAGCTTTCTTCACACTTCGTAAGCTCATACTCATTTCTACTAAGCTCATCTTCTAACTGATTGCAATCATCTTCTAACGGACCATAATCATCTCTCGCTTTTTGACAGTCTTCCAGTAGGCCAATTGAAGATACGGAAAATTGCAAACCTGTATGCTGTTCTGTTGAGAGAGCCAATGCCTGTTCTCTCATATAACGAATACATCGGTCATCCGCAGCTGATTTCACATATTGCTTTTCTCGCAAAATCTTCCTCATCTCCTGAACTCTCGAACGTAGACTCCATGTGCTTCGACGAAGTTCTTGGATCCTGAGCCACTCATTGTCTGATAATTGCGGAGAACGCTGTACTGAATCTCTTGGCGCACTAGTATTCAATATTGGTATGGGAAATAAATTGGGTCTGATCATGGATGTTGGTCCGGGACCCGGGCTAGGACTATTGGATCCGTTGGCGCCTAGAGATATCTCAGCATTCGACTTTTCTTCTGGGAACAAGATGTCCGAAGAAGATGGCTTTCCTGAGATTTTCTTTACCCGTAGTTGAGGTTGTTGAGGTGTACTAGAACTGCTCCTGAACCCGCCTCTTTGTAGATGGGGATATGAAGAGCAACTATTCGGCGTAGAGATCCTCAGGTCGGCGAAACTAGTTTGAGCAAATGTTTTTGACGGACTCAGTGGCACCGCAGGTACTGGTTCAGGTGGCGGCAGCCTCAATTTGGGAGAAGTCCTGGAGAACCGTCTATTGGAATACGTTGACGTATCATCTTCGGAATTAACGGATGTCGAATTACTGGCAAGAAAACCGACATCTCCTTTGGGTGCCCTTGCTTGCAATGTTGGCGTAAAATCTGACTCAAGGGAGCCGGCCTTCGACGGAATATATTGTGTAAATATTTCATCTTTTGCACACATGGGATCATATTCAAGCTGTTGATATATGCTTGAAGCATTCATTCGTGGTGACTTGGCATCATTTATCGTCATAGTCACCTCCTCTTCGCTCTTATCACACCGCGACTGGAAACCCGGGAACGAGTGCTCCATCTCTGTGCGATCGACGATAAATAGAATATTTGGACGTAGTCATATTCAGTAGAAGAGTTTCGGTATTTATTGGCACGGTTTGAGAGCTATGTGGAGGATCTTCATTATACTTGACAACAGGAGATGGGTTGTCGTTGAGGTGACGGTGTCTCTCAAGGTTCAATTTTCGCCAACCTTACAGTGAGGCTCAAGTAGCCCTATTAAATTAAGCACGCAGTACACCATATAATTTCTAGGCTATAATCATACGGAACACAGTGGCATTAAAGTGACACGACATGATAAAAGCGGCAATTCGACTTTCCAGGATAACAATATCCTGAGGTGGGCGAGTGGCGCCACATTTTACCCATGCGCATGGCATATGCACAAGTACGAAAGCAGCGGAGTTTCCGCTTCAATCACCAATAGAAGGACAGCATATATCGCATCTTTATCGTTCACTACATTGCAATGTATGAAGGATGGGAGGAGCAAGTCCTCTGCATACATATTTTGAGCCGCATTTTCATTCTTCCGGTACAAAAGATCACCATGTCTCAGTGGTTCATTGTTTGGAAGGTGCTGAATGACAAGCTTTCAGCCAATAGCATGCCCAGATGGCTCCGCATTCAGGACATCGGTCGAGGTCTGGAAGAAAGCAGTTTCCTACCAGCTGGACAACATGGGAGTGGAACAATAAATGGAAATGTGAATATCGTTGGCGTCGAGTAGCAGACAATGGAAGATCAGGTATATTGATACATTTTTGTATGTAAATACGCTAACAACGCACATGCAAGATGATATAGAATATGATTACCGATATGTTGACGAGCAAACTCCAAGAGATCAAACTGCGGGTGACCCCGCACCAGCTCTAGAGACAATCAGAGAAGCGGTTCAACAAGACAGGTATAATGACGCGAATTCCTCGGAAAGTAATTATACATACCAGTACAACCTTGAAAATACCACTACTGCTTTTGCTCAGCAAAATCTAAGCTCGAGTGGCTATGTAGCTCCTCCAGTTGCCTTCTCTTACCCACACACATTGATGACAGATTCACCATATACGCCTGCCACAATACCACAACCACAATGGGCAACATTTGGCTCTAGCTCCAGGAATGATATTGGTAATTACGAGTCTTCCATCCATACCATGTGATCCCAAGATTCTGGATGTATAACTTATTGGTAAAACAACAGGTCAAGGATCTACTTCTACAATCTATCAATCAAAGGAAAGACGCATTTCTACCCAAAATCCCAATACAAAGGAGGATCTTGATCCGAGTTAGTGCAATTCTTGTTCCATACCAGGATGATAATATTCTTAAAACAATGTGTAGACTTCAAAGTACACAGCAGCAAAGACTTCAAGTTCGGGAGGGTATGACTCATGATAGACCTTGTTATCACGAGAGCGGCAGCTAAGATCATTCAGGTTTTTAAGGTCCTCTGGTCCGAGCCTCATGGCATTGGGGGAACAGAGATTAGCTTGGAAGTTGACCAGGCGAGGCGGTATAGTGGAAACCAAAAATCTAAATATAATGAGGCTGCATACCACTCTGTCAGGAGATTTGTCATTGTCAGAGAAAATAACGGTCACTGTCTTTGCTTGTATGTACACCTTCACCAAAAGTTTTATGCTGATCAGCTAATTTGAACTAGACCAATTTTGACATATGGGGGGCAAGCGACACTCAAAAGGGGAGTGCATTCTGGAGACCATGCTGTGATATATACTACAGAAACCAAAGGAGCTCCAAGTATAATGCCTGGTGAACTTCTCGCCAAAAAGGCCCTCCGAATGGTTCCCAAGACTCCTCGGGACAAACTAGACCTGGCGTCTCGCGTCAATTATGCCAAGGTCTACACAGTCGAACACAATGTGAAAGTGTTTTTTGTTGGAAGAATCGAAAAATCACATGAGCAGCGACTTGTGACGGACTACAATCTTACACAAAGTCCACTGCCTGATCGGCAGCAATCCCATATTGCATCGGAGCCTGCCGACTACGGGCATACACAGGGAGCCGACCCATATTATTACCAACTACAACAAGACACGAATCTAGATAACTCTCAACGCCAAGACCATACTTCAACTGTGGAAAATCAACGCCAAGATGGCGGATATATCGGCCAGGAGTATGAAAACCAAACTCACCAGAACGATAATTATGAGCCTCAGGACGATTTATACGATGCTTGAATATGCTTTGTTTACAGACTCAAATACGTTGGTCTTGCGATTTTCGCATGCCTCTTTCCGCCATCAAGTATGGTGTATGCACAGTCTCAAAGGGCTACCTTAGTTTTCCTATTTTGACGACTTTTAACTCTCTTTCCTCTTGTTCCGAGCCCTCAATTTCTCGGAAGAGTTTCTCCGATAGCCGAACGTGATCATGTAAGGCGATCCGACTTGGCTAAACTCTCATTTGCATCATGGATATGTAGTTTCATTGGACCCTGAAGTTTGGAAAGCGTGGAAGTAGCAATATTTAGGCAACAGAATGAACCCCACATTGTCTTTGTTTTTCTTTAATAGGTGGAAAGTCTGATCAAGCACGAGTGAAGGAATGTGCGGCGACGTGATCTTGCTTCTTTCTAGCCTTAGATAGAGGGCACCGCATACAATTAACTGTCACTATAATATTCTAGATTATTGGATATATGGGGGTGTTTAGCCCAAGCTGACAGCTGTAGCCCCTACTGACCGCTATGTGAGCCTACAGACGCGTGTTCTGCATCGTAGTGACAGCTCTGCTGGAATGTATGGCGACATTGTCAATTGCTGCCTCACATGTACGCCACATCCCATCCAGAGAGGCCAAATATATGCACCTCTATGCATCTTGCATGTATTGGCTAGAAAAAGCATTATGCTTATGTGGGGATATCCATAAGCTGAATACCCGGCTCTCAAGTACCATCATGACCTTTGAAAAATTCAATATTGATGGAACGTATAATCATTCGTATTATTATAGACAGCTGGAGCCAGAACCCTCTCGCATATTATCCAGTGGCAGTGGTTGGAGTTATACAATCACAATAGCTGCGGGCCGGGACATTGGTGATCAGGCTGATCAGAAAGCAGCATATCGGATTGTTCGCGGCCAATAAAATCCCTCGGATAAAAACATACTGCGTTCCGTGTTCAACATGACCGCACTAACCGAAGAGAAGAAGCGGTTTAATTACCTTCTACAAATATTGTTAAGGGTAAGATGCAATAATGTTCAAATCTGGTGGTCCATTTTAGGCCCGGCTGCTTCCAGACCCCACTTGCCTTACCGCTCCCGTTCCCGTATCCACTTGGCTGCATGTTGATACCACAATGATCGCCCCACTGTTAAGCGTTGGCGGGAGAAAGGAGGACGCATGTCATGCATCTCACATACAATACTTTCGAGCTTGGCAGCCTTGTACTTCGTTAATATGTCTAATTCTAGCTTTACCTTTTGGTGATGGCAGATTATCGAGCATCTGAAGGGGTTTGCCATTTGTTTTGTCAGAGGATGGAGAAGAATAGATATATTGCTATATCAAATCCACTTTACAGGTATCTTGCCTTGTGTAGATACTGGTCTAAGAACTCATAATCTAACACTATTAAATGAAAATTTGAGATCGTGATCTCAGCTCAGAGAAAATGACATTGTGAGAGACAAAGATGAACACTGCCTGTCGCCAACCGATCGCATGCTCAACAGTTCCCCTATGCATCAAGCACAGCTTTTTTACCTGAGAACCAAAGACCGCTATAGGGTAAAAGATTTGAAGGTCAAAATTAATAGTTAGATCTATCGCTGAATTTTTTGATCCCGAGCCCACCAATTCGACTACTTTATTGATATTAAGGAAGGAAAACGATTCTCTGGACATGGTACAGAGGCAGGGTGTATATAAAGATACAAGAATAATTCTCGACCAAGCGCTTCCAGGTTTCGGTATAATAATGAGTTCGGAGCTGACTGTCTGGACAAGTATGGTGCCAGTTCATTGAGTGTCTTGCGCTGATGGTGAAACCATTAAGTGTCAGGCCGACTCTAAAAGCGAGTTGGCGCCACAGGAGAAAGCGTGAATTTTGTAATATGGTGTCGAATTGGCTCGATTGAAGGTACTGATTTTTCTATGATGGACTGTGGTATGTTCTCAATGAGACTAGCGTCAGTTGTCTCATCAATTGCGTCTGCGCCAGACCTTGAGGGAGACTCGTTGGTATCTCGTGTGCTTCGGGGCTTTCGTGTCTGAGCAGTATGTGATTCTTCAAACATAATTGTTCCCTCAACAAATACCTGACTATCGAAGGGAAGATAACTTCCGTCGGCAAGACAAATGCTAGAACCTTCAAAGGACTTTTTGTTTGGCTTGTCTCTTTCAGATATGTTTAAAGGCTGCGCAGCTTCATCCCTATGCCACCATAAAAGGGCCAATTCGGCCCACCTATCACTATCAAGTGGCTCATCTTTTATTTCAGGGTATGTGGAGTAAACCCACGTCCGAAGTCTTAATGCCTCGAGAGGAGAATCTTTCACCCAATCCAGCATCCAATTGTTCACATAGTCATGTTTGTCCACAAAGTTGGTCTCATGCGCATCATAATCGAGATGCTCTGCGGCTGCGTGGAATGGAGATCGAAAGTGTACGTCTAGTATGGTTTCCCAAATATCATCCGCGAGCATGTTGAAAACCTCATATTTATGTTGAGTTTCGTCGAAGAACCCAGCTTCTAAGCATCTTTGCTCAAGGTTTAGAATCTCTTTTTCAAGTTGTTGAAGGTTCTCAAAAGTGATATTATAAATCTCCGAGAAGTCGGCAAGAAACTTTGTGCCTTCCGAAGATAGACTTAATCCATGCCGTTGACGAAATGCAGCCTCTTCCAAGAGCTTATACCTTCCATCCTCAAGATCTTGGAGGTATTCCTTGATATTTTCAGCTTCAGAAACCTTACGGAAGTACTCCTGAGTTAGTTCATGCTTAATAACAGATGATTCTGATGTTAATTGAGGTGCTCGTGAAGTTACAGTTAATGGCGACGACGGAGTGTCTTCTCCCGAGTTTGGAGCCTGATTAAGCGGGAGCGTATTATATTTATAGAAAGATTCCTCCTCTTGCTCAAGACTTTGTTCTTCATTTTGAAGACGAATTTCCAAGGAGTCACAAGCGGCCTCCAGGGGGCCTAGTTCATCTTGCGCTGATTTTAGTTCAAAATAGTAAGGATGAAGGGATTTTAGACTGCGGACATCGTCAAGGGTCATCATTTGGTCGACGACTTCCATAAACCGCGCGTTAGAATTTTGGTATCTTTCGCGATGCTTTTGGACATCTTGCTTGGCCCTGATGGCAAGAGCTCGGGTTCGGGCAACTCTATCGCGCAACGTTTGGAGTCGTTCACGAGCACGGATATTTTTTGCTCGAACTTCAATCTGGTTGTCTGAGCTCTGATCGCTGTTTGAAGAAACAGACAGCGGTGCAGGATTTATCGGTCTAGGGTCAATGTCTTTTCTGAGAAGATGCGTTGATGAGGAGTTGGAAGAGTTGTATTTCTGTTCATGGTTGGGACTATGCTTTGGGTCCTCCTCCACGGTCTCGTCTTGGAGCGATAGCATCGTGCTGTGACCATGTTTGAATGTAAATCATTCGCGGCCATATATCTGGCTTGCCTCGGGATTGGGTTTGGATTGGGTTTCTTGTCGCGCCAACTCGCAATCCTTTCCTAACCATTCGAGTTGTTATCATCAAGATTGCATTTAGAATGCTTTCTTTCAGGTGTCCCCTAGCGAGTTTCAGCAGCTTTGTAGAGCCATATCCTTCAATCCTGTACAGGAATATATTTCTGGGTGGCTTTTACATATAGTGCACTGTCAAATCAATCAGTTGGCCTTGGACAGTAGAAATGGCATCCTACATTGTCTATATAGTCCTAGTAAATCTCATAATTTGTTGTACTACAGAAGACGCATTAACACCAATTCTTAACTGGTCGAGGCTGTGACTTCACGTCCGATGGAGTGGCTCGATATTTCGAACAAACCCCGGATCTTGGTCTGGAGATGTAAGGCTGGCTTATGATCAAAATGACAGCAACTGCGGCTCTGTTCTGTGCCCTGAAACAATTTCGGATGGTGGGCGTTTGGTAAGCCTATGATTTGGTTGGCTGTCGCTTGCTGGTCGCGGATATCACTGTATCATGCCATTATGCAGCTTACTTACGTGGTTCCATCCCTCCGAGGTCAATCGAACCAGGAAAGCTAATTTACGAAACTCCGAGCTCCATGATTTATTTGTATGATAAGTTATTCACCATTCGTCGCGATATTATCCTGGAGCGCCGTACAACGGCCTATGATGCCTGCTTTTTGGTCCAGCTGCAGCTGCACTCTCAAGCGCCACAGGGTATTGTTGGCACCTTCAGAGTGGCAGGTGACTAGGAGCCAGTAATATTCTAGCTTTATTGGTACAGTGCATGCAGCATGAAATGTGTTCGGCCTATTGCTGGAGATACATCCCGATGGAATTGCGCGACCCCGCCATTTCCTAGTAAGCTATAATGAGTTAATTTGCAGAGCCTCAGCCGTTCTCTTGCTGCTCAGTGGGTGGATAAAGGAGGGGTTCCTGTTAGGTGAGATGGCTTTCAACAGCGCAGTGTCTTACAGATGGCTCCAGATGTCAAATGGAAGAAGGACTCTAAGGGAGAATACTTTTACCATGATAAGAGTGGGTATATATTTCTAGTTCATAGATGCATCGCGCTAACTCGATGATCGCATTAAGATGGGAAGAGAGTATATGACAGGTAAGTGATCTTCCAGAGGTCCTCTCCGCCCGCGAAAGCTCATGTCAATAGCCAAAGAACTCGGGAAACGCCCCGTACAACATATACAGGAGATCAGACGATAAGCCAGTACGAAGCGTCGCATGCACATGGCAGATCTCGGCGGGACAAATCGTACCATTCTAGTGGCGGTCATAATCAATCCGCCAAACACGATCGCAATGCTGAAGCTGGAAATGTTGAGGGCGCCGACGATCCTCTACAAGATCTTGGCAACCAACTTGATGGTTTGGCTATTGAGGGGGGCACTGGGCATGAATCAGAGTATATAACAGCCTCTAACACGCATTCGTTGACCCATAGCACCACCCATGATCAACAATATGAGGATTTTGACACGGGCAACCTAAGTCGGGACGTCATCGGTAGTTCAATACCAGCTGTCACATATTCAAGTACGCAAGGAATTTATGGCACCCCTATTGCAGCGCACAGCAATGCCGCGAGATCTGTTCCTGAAGAAGAATATCCAGGACAAGCTTCGGGCAGTAGTCCTTACACAACTACGACGATCCATGTTAGCGGTGATAATACACATGGTCAAGATATACCCGAAACATATACAGCTGAGCAACCCAAGGAGAAATCTCGGTATATTCGTGGAACGAAAGGAGATAAAGAAAATCTCGATCCCTCTTACCAAAAGCGCAAAAAGGATTACAAGACCTTTTTCAGAATTGGCAAAGTGTTTAGCACACTATGGACAGAGCCGTATGATGGTCCGCTCAACAATCAAACACAGACATTTGTGAGTGAGGTTCGCTACGGCGGAAAGGTTTTTTCGAAAATACGACGCTTCGTTGTGGTCAAGGAAGGTAATAAATGCTGTACGTGCCTTCCAGTGACCTCCTATCAAGGAAAAGGGCCATGGAAAGATCAAATCAACCTTGACCAACATGGTTATATTTATAGCCATCGAATACCCAATCCTGTTAACGGAATCAACAAGCAACCTTTGAAAGTCAACCTCGTCGAATCTACAGCACCGTTATGTGACCCATCACTGATTAACTACGGAAGAGTGTACACTGTAGAAACGAACGTTAAAGTCAAAGAAGTTGGCGATTTAGATTCTAGCTCGAGAGCAACTCTGCGGGTGTACTTCAGAGAAACCTTTTTTGGAGAAGGAGAGGGGTCGGAGCAGCTGCCTCCCAAAGATTCGCAAGCCAGGGACGCTGACTTTAGAGGGGTTGGCTCAGGAGCGTCAACCTCTACTGTAGGAGCTGGGAACCAGCTTCTGGGAGGCAGCTATGGACAGAATCTCTCCCATGGCTACTATCCTGGGAACACCAGTCATTCTAGCTACTTTCCTGCGGCAGCGAGTCATCAGAGCTCTGCTTATGCGCCAGCTAGTGGCCCTACATATTCAACTACCCAGCAAAATACATATTCTGCACCATCCACAGGTTATCCACTAGCGCCAGCACCATTTAATGACATGAATCGAAATCTCAACGTGCAGTATTCGAACTGGCAACAACCAGGCAACAATACTTATGCACAAACTGGTTCTTCTTCAGGCTCAAGTTACGCTGTAGATTATGGTTATCGACCTCCTCCATCATCCAACGCCTTCTACCCAGCGGCACAGAGTTCAGGGCATGGGGAGTATTATGACAATAATCAATATTATCAAACGAATGTCGACCATACATCATCCGCTGTTACGGAAACAGAACATGATATTGACCTCGACTCTCCATCAAGTCGCCCACCGATACACAGACCAAGGCGAGACAGTCGACGTCACCGTTGAATGCACACTCCTGAGTCGAGCTTCCTCTGCTATTTTTATTTCCTCCTCATATATTATACGTTCCCTGTTTAAGGCTGGAATGAATTCCAGCACCATCTCAGAATTACCAGATTCTGAAAAATTGACGTTAACTGATCACTTAGCACCATATCGCAGAATATCCAAGCTTATATACTCATACCGTGTATTGTTTAAGTCAAATACGTCTAGTGCGTTTCTTTGTTGTGCCGATTTCTGAGTTGCGTTCCTACGCTTCCAGCTTGAGCATGTTTATCTATCCCTGAATGATTTGCATGGGTTTTTTCCCCTTGAGGATTCATCATCGATATATCGAATTTCGAACTACTTTTGACTTTGCATTTTGGGTCTGCTTGGCATGTTATACACTTGTCAAGGCCATGACACCCGAAGATGGGCTTATTCCTGATGAAGGAGAGATCAAGGGTTCTGGATTTATTAAGACGAAGGTTGAAATCACCAAGTTGTCAAAAAGCACAAATATGTGGTTAGCAGCCCACTGTACTAGCGTTTTCGGTAGCTTCATGAAAAGCTTTTCTAAATATGACATATAATTTCGTGTCCTGTAATCAATTCCGTGAGCCTGAAAACTACTGTTTTCCTTTAGAGAATAAAATTCGGAACCAAATATACATTTCACACTTGTAACTTGCTTTTTGGGGTGCGGAGGCGACTAACACCTGATTATTGCAGAACCTTAAAGTGGCAAGTTGTTTACAGGTGATCCCTCCACCCGCCTACCTAAATAATGAGCGATTGGTGAGTGGACTGAATTCCGAGCAGCAAATGAGAGGACGGATCCCCTCATTAGCATCCGAAGACCACACAGTAAACATCTCAAATTAGTCATGGTTAAAGATAAGGAGAAGAAGTACTTTAGAGTATCGACTCATAGGGATTCCGCGAAACGTGCTAACAAGGTAGAGAATTCATGGAGTGAATGGATCTGGGATAACGAGAAAGGGTTTCCTTACCAATTCCGCTATACTGGATCTGGTGCAGGTAGGTTAATCACATGTGCCACGTGATCTCTCATGTGATCTATGTACGGAATAGGTTTGGTCTCAACCTACAATGTGTGTATAAAACTCGTTTTCTTCTCTCTTAGATGAATCAAGGTTTTTCACTTCAATACAGGTTGACACAGGAGATGTTCCACAGAGCGCCGCAGAATACATTATGCCTAAAAGTTATACCGCAACACCTGCTTATACTATTACCGAAAACCTCAGCCAGCCTGGAATTAGTTCATTTGAAGAGACCGTCCTAGAACCATAAGTTGGAACTCTGATACAGACTAGAGATTCTGAAACTAAGCAGAATAGCTCGATCGGAGTAAGTATACATTATAGCTTAAAGGAACATCCTGCTTATAGCCATAGTTTATAAGAAGCATCAAAGCTATGAATTTCGTTGGGGAAGGGTAAGTTCTGTCGAATTGTACTCGTTATTTTAGGTCTCCTAAGTGAGCGGCCACATTAAGTAGGTATTCTGACATAGTATATTAGATTTTCAAAATTCTTTGGACTGGGCCCAGTGAAAGCAATAACCAAAGCCATGATTATGAGGACGATGTGTCTATGCGGGAGAATAAGTTTGGTGAAAAAACATTTTGCAAAGGCGCGGAGGTTTGTGATAGTTCGTGAGCGGCAGGCCCAAGTTTTACTTTTTTAGGTGTTATTATATAGAACTAAACATACTCCATTGAATTCTCCTACTCTCGATAAGTGTTGGAACGCATGTAACTAGTCACGTGAAGAGTTGTGGGTCCTCTCGGGACCTACAAACTCTTCGCGACACGTAGCTTAGAACACAACAACAATCGACACACATTTTACACCTGATGCCAACGAGCATACTAAGTGAAACCACTAGTCTGCCCGGCGACCCGTGAGATGCAGTCAATCGACAATAAGCCAATTAACACATATTCCGGCCAGATTTTTTTTATTAAAAAAAGGTTCATGTGAACCATCATACTTCCATATATACAACCGATAAACCAGGTTATGTGGCTGGAAAAAAAGAGAAATGGGGAACAAGACAGCCCATTCAAGTCACGCCTATTAATGCATGTCGCAAGCTGGGCAAATATTCGGGTTCCAGTTGGCCCAGGGTAGAGAAAAGCTTGGCCAATTTCTACCCTGGCCAGGCCTTAGAAGCACTGTTTTCTACCCTGGATCAACTTTTACTAGCGTATAACCCTCTACCCTGGCCAAGCTTTTCTCTACCCTGGGCCAACTGTGACCCCGCAAATATTCACGCTTGAACTATGCCAAAATATACACTGTAGAGCACAGTGTCAAGGTCTGACTTATTGGCAAATAAGAAAGCTCAGTAAGTCAGCTTGCCGCTGATTACAACGACGTGCATTTGCTAATACAAGTTCCAAGGTCTAGAAATACTAGAGCAGCGTCAGACTCCAACGCAATTTCCTTCTTAGCAGGCGGTGTTGTATATAAGCCTTAATCATACTAGCATTTCCCCGCGACGAACTACTTTCCAGCTTTACAATCTCTTGGAGGCAACCAGGTTTTATATAGAATAATTATTTTTTGGAGCTTTTATATATGTATCTTAGCCTACAAATAACCCGTACTTTCCAGCTTCGTTTCAATTCGGAGCTGCTGATTCGCCTATACAGACGTCAGACTTCAGAGCAACCCAATACAGGCATATATCTATACATGCCCCGTGTTACTGCTTCCGGGGGTAGCTACTAATCTGCTGGTGTGCCTCTACGTATTATATCAATTATTTTCCCGCCAGCGGCCAAAATCAGATTCGGCCTTCAGATAGCATAAATCAAAGATAGATTACCGAGGAACTAGAACCAGAGATGGAAGAGGAAGAGCAATGCGTCAATCAGACACCGCAACACCAAGACAGAAGGTCGGGCAAGAAAAATGATTACCGAAGACATTGATGTTAGTATGACACGGTAAACGGCGATGAGCATGGAACACTGTAACGGGATGTCTTGTCTGGCCTTCAAATATGTTGGCCAGCTTTGATGCAGGATTCTCACTACATCAAATGGTGAACGATACTAATCGCAATTTTAGTCGTCCAGCGAGCGAAAGTTTTTTTTAATTTTCTCTTTCTTTTTTTTTGCAAACAGTTTTGTTTTATACTCTCATATTGATTTAAGTTCTGTCTTCTGAGTCCAAGTTGGCTGAGCGCGTGCAGTTGTACTATTTAACGATGATTTAAATGCCTTGCCATAAGAAACAATGGGTATCACTATTATATACGATTACGCTCATTTTCTCCATCAAGCTTAATGATGTCATCCATATCATGTATTGCAATGATTAAACACGGGACTTCACTGGAGTGATTCACATTGGTCATGCCAACCCTATCCTATGGAATAATAGCCCTCATATTAAAGAGGACATCAAAGAAGCAAATTTCTTTATGAAGGTATCATTTTTCAAAGGATTTAGTGGATGAGAACTCACTCAGCCACTCCACGAAATTGAGATAGCCACCCACCACCAAGGAATGCAGACTTCATGCACCCATCCTCTTTCACGTTGTGTCTATTACAAAATGGGCATGACATCAAACAACCATGGAAAAGCCTTATTCGGGACCATGCATACTCTAGGCTGTTCACCGCCCAACCCAATACTGTTTTCAGCCACATGCATCTAGACTTGAAGCCTTGCATGAAAACCTGCATGTGCAATGCACTCCCCACATCCCGTCCGCTGCTCTTGGCTCTATGCGAGGTGATAGATCTCTCTCTCTCAACGCCCGGGAAAGACTTTTGGTAAGCGAAGGCGGGAACTAAGGCGCGAAAATGGTAGCTCAGATTTTGATTTGTGAGGGAGCGACAGGACGCATTTCGATTCGATCAGATCCGACCCGCCGCCCTGGATCCGAGAACTGGGGTAGCGCAGACTCAAACCTGGCACCGACGACCAGCGCCCAAATCTCAAATATCGAACATGCAATAGTACGCTGGGAATGATATAGGGATGTGCGCGGCTGACTCACAAAAGTCTTGCTGTTGTAAGACTGCTCGGGGACGGGCGAACCCAGGCAGCATTTATTGGGGTCCGAAATTACTGATCAAGGCTGCCTACTTCTATTCGCCTTACCTTAAGGCTGAAAGGCCAGTGCTCACTATCAGTATCATATTTGTTACCCGATATCATGAACTGCAAAACTACACCCATCGTAATACATGTGTATTAAAGATCTATGTCTACTTCGCTAACTTCCAATATATAGTTCTTCATATGTGAAGCTGTCAAGAAATCTCATTGGAGCACGTGGCTAAAAAGAATAACATACTCTCTGAAAGAGAAATATTCAAGCCCCAAAGAGAACTCTATAAGATGCGCTGTACCCCCTAAATTGGTGGAAAACTTGTACTGTAATTAATTGTGCTCTTATCGACTAATGGACATAAAAGCTTTCAACAGGACCCATAAGTTACGGTTGATAGTTTGGTTGCATTCCTTCCTACTCCAACATCCTGCTTCTTAGTTGACTCAAATTTCCCTTCAATGCTTATCATTGTTATCGCCCGTGATCAGAGACCTAAAACCCATATAACTTAATTGGATGGTGCTAGACTCAGGAACGAAGATTTTGATACAAATGAAAATACATAGGTACCGCAACGTTAATGCTATATCACACATGCATCAGATCATATCGCCATTACCGTACACGAGTTAAGCATCTTGAAAACAAATTACTCAAAGAATCTATATTGATTATATATCTGTTCTAGACAAGCGCCTTGGCAAAGCAAAATGCGAAGACATATTTTCGCCTTCTCTCCAGATTTTGATGGCGTGTTGACCCGGTCGTAAGCCTACTACAGTGGCATATCAGCTAACTCGGCCTGGGATGAACTCCAGACCATTCAATCTTTCAGTAATCTCATCTGAATCAATGCTCAGCTCACCAAAGTTTGTGAGACTACGAGACGTTCCAGTTCTTTTGCCTGTAGACAGGATACTTTGCTGCATATCTCCTGCAATAGTATCCATTCTGCTTGCAATGTAACTTTTATTTGTAAAATTTCCAGCCCCATCTTTGTCCCAATGTCGTACGACTTGCCTTGACCACCATTCTTCGTTCATATTTGCCGATTTTGCAAATGCATAGTCAACGTAGTCCCGTAGCCTAGCTGTTTGAAATACAGATTCCTGCACCCAGTGTAGTATCCATTTGTTGACATAATCTTGTTTGTCTTCGTAGTTTGCTTCAAGTTCCGCGGGATCAATGTCTTGAAGTGCCACGTGTAGAGACGATGCATCACGCGCATCACACACTATGTCCATTAAGTCATCTACCAAAGCGTCTCGGGGTTCGTATATGTGGTCAAGATTGGTAAAAAGGTTCTCTTTGAGGCACTGATCACGAAGATCAAAGAGATCGTCCTCAACCGTGTGTAACATCTCGAGGGTGCTCGAGTAAGAAGAGGCATAATTAGCAAAAAATTTGGCGGTATAAGCTGAAACGGGAACATTATATTTCTGGCGATATGCACACTCCTTAGAAAGGCGAAGAAAATCGTCTTCCAGCTCGTCTAGGTCTCTCTTCAATTGCTCTGCTTTAGAGACCATCTCCATGTACGACTGCATTAATCCGCTGCCAGGAACAGAGCCTTCAAGGTCTGGCTCTGTAGGATTATAGGATTTGAACTGTGGTGATATTGGCTCGGCTAACTTCGGATCGAGTATATCATCTAGTGTAAAGCCTGGAATGTGGCCCGCAGAAGTATCATCCATTTGATAGAAGTCGTCTTCTACATCCTCAAGGTCCTGCTCTTCATCCTCAAGAAGCCTCTCTAACCTTTCATAGTCGTCCTCCTTTGGGCCTAATTCATCTTGTGCCAGACGCAGGAGCTCATAATATGGAACAATGGATTGCGGGGTGTCTTCCTTCTTGATAGCAACAACTTCATTTATCACCCGTGTGAGTTTGTCTGCCGCATCGCGGACGTTTTCTCGGAGTTGACGTATCCCCTCCCTGCGATCCCTCAATGTTCGTCGAGTTCTAAACACCCTCTCTCTTAATATTTCAACACGCCGTCGAGCTTTCAGCTGCTGACTTCTTTTGTCCTCATTTGTTTCCGTATCTGCTTCTTGGGCACCGTTTCTTGAATAATAGGCAGAATCTTGATACGGAATATTTCCTTTCTGCTCCTGAGCTTCGGCGGAGGATTCAAACTCACGCGTTCTTGAAGGAGCGGTTACTTGAGAGGAGATCGTGTTTGGCGACTGCACGACGACATTTTTCAGCAAGCCCAGCCGTCCCAGCAAACTCATCTTTTAGAGGCGTATATCAGAAGATGGCTAATCCACTAGTTGCAATAGAGGTGATAGCCTAAAATAACACCTCCGCGTTATTCCAGGTTAGCTGGTTGTTGGTGTTCTTCGCTACATCCTGTTGCTGATCGGAAGAACCGACGCATAGGTCGCGTTCTGTGTCCAGCACGCGATGGCTGGCTGGTAAGGATCCCAATAGAACCAATAACCGCGATACCTGCGACGGAATGTATGGGTACTCGATCCTCTCCTGCCATAGACAGGAAGGCTCGATTTTCATTTAGTTGAAGGCGTTTAGCGTAAATATTTAACTCGGAGAAATGGCAGACGTGTATTTCTGAATGTTCGGGCGAACAACATGGCCAGCATCGCATGGGGCCGCTTTGGTGGTGCTGACAGATGGTTGAGGCGAAAATGTTGCTCTTGTGAGACGGCCATGCTGGCGAGGTGATGGACAACGGCCTTGTTTGTCTCCCGAAACCATTGCAGAGCCTCAATTTGCTACTTTAAGGTAGACGAATAGTATTGAGTGTGGAAACTGGTTGGTGTGTCAGGTCAGATAAGATTTGGAATGCAACAACAGCCCCGCATTGACTGACATTGGCCCTGAACCTTGCTAGATCCACCCCTCCCACATGATGGCGTGCAGCACACATATATTAACAACACCACCAGCAAGAGAGGGTCAATATATTGGAAGATGGCATAGGATTATCCACAGGAAGAGGCTTCCATATCCAAGCATGATGTATTATATCTTTGGGTAAAACCTTGTTTGTTTGTTGCTTACTGGGGCAGATTTCTATCAAAATTGATGTGTATATGCTCTCTGGTAGGATGGTAAAGCCCTAATGTGATCATGGCCGCTTATGCTTTTGGCGGATTTATTCCCAGTGTGTGCCACACCAACATACACCACCGCTTTCAGCCAAAAAAACCCCCCTATCAGATGACCTTATACATCCTCGCCCATCATGCATCCCCCAGCCGAGGACCCTCAAGCAAAACGTGCCACGACTGCAAGACGTGATTCCATACAAGACTACCCTCCCCGCAGTCCTTCACCCTGATTCTCGCGCATAGATACGTGTATTTTGTATTTGCCAATATATGTGTCCAAATATGCGCGGGGTGCAGAGCCGCAGGAAGCCATTATTGGATAAAGGTTGAAGTCCTTGTAACGCGAGTCCAGTCTGGCACACTTTCTATTAATGGTCTTCTTCCTTTCCTGCGCGCATGTCTTCTGGGTGGATACAGGAGCCCGATGGGCGCTACTACTTTCTGTGGACAAATCGAGGTATGCATCAAATATACATGTCTACTGAGTGCACTCATTCATTTCTCCATTACAGAGGGAAGGACAGAAAAATGCTACCAGGAAGAGTATGAAGCAGATCAGGGAGAACCTGTCTCCGAACAAGCCACGCCGTATGCCACCTCATAATTCTATATCTGCCTCAAAATGCATGCTAAATCTCGAAGGGCTCACGCACTTCCACGGTCCCAATCTCAATCTGGTTCCAGTAAATCAATCCACGGGAGGAGCAGACGATCTCAGGGCCAAAATAGAAATCGTCGGAAAAGTGAAACCACACATGTGAGACCAGAAATAATAGTCGAAAATGAACCTGACCAGCACTCTGGGCTTACAAATAACGAGTCGCAAAGCTGGTATCACAAGGGAGGAGGCGATGGTCAGCATCCACACCAAGTGACTAGTCCTACTGGGAACGACCAAGAAACTCCGCAAAATGTGAATTACAATGCACGATCTCAGGAGAACGACACAGTTCCCCAGCCATTGAATCAAGATTTAGGTGTCGAAGGCAGTCTGGCTACAGCGATAGATAAATTGAACATTGATGGAAACCCGCAATATACTGTCGCCCCTTTGAGATCTGATAGAACTGACACAGACCCGCAATGGAGCTCTCAACATCATAATCGTCCCATCCCATACGAATACTATACCAATCCTTTACAAACGCAACCTACTGATATCATACAACGACAACAATGGCAGCCAATGTCAAGCTCTTCTCAGGTTCAAACTACCAATTTGTCTGGAAGCTCCTATAATTTCAATCAAAATGCAGCGGTTGGCATTGCGCCACAATCTACTGGCCGGCGTCACATAGTGGGAACCGAGGGAGAAAAGGAACCGCTAGATGAGAATTATCGACAACGAAACACAGACTACAAGAGATTCTTCAGAGCTGGAAGGGTGTTTCTGACCCTGTGGACGGAAGCATTCGCCGGCAACCTGACTACACATGACGCAACTTTCTTAAGTCAAGTTTCTTGTGTCATTCATGGCGAAAAAGTGTACTCAAAAATACGCCGATTTGTGGTTGTGAAGCAAATGGAGACAAGCTGTCTCTGTCTCCCAGTGACTACGTATGATGGAAGGGGACACAAGAAGCGAGGCATTAAGCTAGAGCAACATGGACAGATATATAGTCACGACAAGCCAAGAAAGCCCACTGGGATCAAAAAGGACCCACTCAAAGTCGTTCTTGCACATGGGGCCACAGGGCTCAATAACTCTCTCATCAACTATGGGAAGGTGTATTGTGTTGAGGCAAATGTCAAAGTAAGGGATGTTGGGAAATTAGACCATGAATCTGAGAAATTGCTTAAGAGATATTTCAAAGAGGTTGTAACTGATGAGGACTCAGATGGCGCCTATCTACCAGAGACAGACCGACAGCCAAGGGATGAGTATAATGAACTTCGTGGTGTCACAGGAGGGACATCGTCTGGCCCAGTGCCTACCTATACCGATTTTTCTGGTCAGCCAAGTAGCGCTGTGGCATACAGTCAGACGAACATCGCACAGAGCCAGTATACTACTTGGAATTCGGCTACTCCAGGCACATTTGCAACGAGTAGGGAAAACACAAATTATAATCCTCAAGGGTATACCATGACACCTCTTAATACAACTTTACCCTACTCGGCGCCAATTCCTAGTTCCAATGTCGGATATCGCCAAGAAGTTACTGATGCAAGTGTTCCAATTGCGTCAGATCAATCATCCAGAATGGAAGCGGGTGGCGATAGCCACTATACAGCATCTTTCCCGCTAGAAGAAGCGGGACCAGCAACCGATAATCAAGCGTTTGTAGATCGGGAGCATCCACAATCTTCTACATCTCCTCCACCCCAAGCAGGTTATATATCTGAGCACGAGAAACGCCGGAAGAATAACGTGATTACAATGTGGTATTATGTTATGTGGAATAATGGACAAACATCATGGGAGACTGCAGACTCTGAGTATATAACTGCCGAAATGATTCAGATATACGAAGAAGGTGATGACGACCAAGATATTCTTCAGGATATTGACCCTGCTTCCACCTCATCTCAACACAGGAGTTCGAGTTCTACTAATCAGCGTGGGGGTAAGAAAAAAAAGAGGAACATTTGGGGAAGTCTTGGTCATCGCTGAAAATTGCATCACAATATCTATTGCTTTTTCCAAAACCACACTATAGGCTAACCAGAGCCATATCAGCAAACACAATACGTTTTCAGTTCAAAAATCGAGGGCAATATTGATATTCTCGGCTTCTTGAGCCTTTGAGATCATCTTTAGCCATTACGAATGCGAATCAATAGGGAATAATTTCTTTGTCATGGAGCATTTTCATGCAACATATTACGTTTTGATGATTACAGGAATTGTCAGGGGGCTATCGCTGATATCATCGGTCTCCTCACAAATTTAGCACTGCTCTATAAAGCAGACGCTCAGCTATATGTATGATGAAGATTATGTTGGTTACCGCCACTAGTTGTTGGAGGCAGAACACGCAATATCATATTTCTCTCTTGGGTTTGAATTTAGCTAACTACTCTTGCGGGAATTGTACTTTCGTCAATGCATATTGTCGTACCCAAATTACACGTTTCTTTGTCTCATATACTCCTGCTAATGTGGCCCTCATTAGGATAAGTAATATATTCTTCCGAAAAGCTTTCTATGAAGCATCGTTGTCGTGGCCATCATAGATCTTGGCCTATACACATAGCTACAAGGACTTGGATATCTTCCAATTAACAACAGTATTATCTCTCTTTTTGAAACTTCTTCACTGCGAAAGACCATATATAAACGCCTGTTGATATTGCAAGTACTTACAAAGTTATTTAAGTCTCTCGATTTCCGGCTACATCACTCTCCTTAAATACATTCTAGTGGATATAACTTAGTTAATTCGATCAAAACCTCAACAAATCACAGCTATAATTAATATAGAAGGCGTCAAAGGATCCTTCGAGCCCACAATTCGAAGAGCATTGACAGCCTTGTCAAATACCCTTCCCAGCTTGTAAAAAGAAATTACATGGTCCAATCAATTAAATGCTCAAACGGAAGACGCCCTTGAAGAAGCCTGGCCGAGTATCAGCGAATCCGTCATCTCTATTGTATGCTGTGGTGGCAGAGGTTGGCTGTGCCTGCAGGCATTGTCACACAGAAAGTGTGATCATGCAGCTAGCTTTCATCCCCGCTCATAGATAAAGCCTTCATCAGCAACTGCAATTTTAGAACATGCTTTGGTATCTGAGCACTGCTCATTCACATTATCAACACTACGTATATTATTTGAGTGAAAGGCAGGCTCCCGTAGGGAAATCTTGCCATTAGAGGAGACAGAATTGCTCCCGAATATCCCAGCCTCGGCTTGGCGATTATCAAGTATTCGAAGTACAAGAAGTTGTTTATGCGAAGGACGTTGGCAACCTCGCATTTTTACCGTTCTAGAATCTGCGAATAAGATAACTCTCATCTTTCGCGCCTTGGAATTTAGTAAAAGATGGGGCCGAAGTGGAAGAAGGATAGTCGTGGATCGTACTTTTATCATGATAAATGTGAATACTCTTTGCTTCCCTAGATTGTATTTTACTAACCTGTTCATTATATCAGCTGGGAAGAGAGTATATGACCAGTAAGTCAATCAATATCTGCCTCTACCGCCAACTCATATCGGCAGTCAAAAAACTTCCAAAACGCCACAATACATAGATGCAGAGGGCACGCCACGATCCCAAAATTACTATGAAGCCGGAGACGAATCTAACGCCGACCCATCTGCACGGGATCTCAGCAGTCAATTTGGCCATTTGACTGTTGGTGATTCCACTGACGACGAATCCGATGACGCTCCGACAATGGTTCGAGGCACTTCCCATGGCCGAGAGTACGATAACATTGACAAGAGGCATCTAGAAACAGAAGCAATTGGACCCCATGTGTTGAATACTATATATACAGGCACAGAAGACAGTTACGCCTACACGATTGCAGAGAATTACGGTCCTCCAACTTTTGCTCCGGAAGAAGAAAACCCAGTGCAACCTACCATTAGCCCTCTCACCACTGATCCATGGGATTCTACAATTGGCGGAGGTCTACATGGTCCGGAGGTAGACAGCACTAATACGGCTCATACACCTACAAAGCTCCGGCATATTAGTGGAACGAGGGGGGATTCTGAAAAACTCGACCAATCTTACCAAAAGCGCAAGAAGGATTATAAAACGTTCTTTAGAGTTGGCAAAGTGTTTAGCACACTTTGGACAGAGCCATATGATGATCCACTCAGCGGTCAAGCGCAGACATTTCTGAGTGAAATTCGCTACGGCGAAAAGGTTTATTCGAAGATACGACGCTTCGTTGTAGTCAAAGAGGTCAATAACAGCAAATGCTGTACTTGCCTTCCAGTGACATCCTATCAAGGCAAAGGACCGTTCAAGGAACAAATAAATGTTAACGAGCATGGCTACATCTATAGTCACCAAAAGCCTAAACCGGTTGATGGTATCACAAAGCGCCCCCTAAAAGTCAAACTCGTTAACTCCTCTGCGCCGCTCCCCGATCAATCTTTGGTCAATTATGCACGAGTTTATACTGTAGAGGCAAATGTCAAAGTCAAAGAGGTTGGGGACCTAGACCCAAGCTCTAGAAAAGCTCTTTTGGCCTATTTTAGAGACTCCCTCCTCGACTACGGGGAGGCACTAGGGGAGCTCCCTTCTAAAAATTTGCAGATGAGGAACGAGGAGCTTAGTGGCATTGGTTCAGGAATCGTACCAAGCTATTCTGAAGGAGCCAGATACTATCCCATGGCAAGTCGTTACGGGGGAAATGTTGCTCCCAGCAATAATGCTAGCAATACCGCTCATTCCTACCTTCCAGCGGTAGCTACTAATAATGGCCATGGCTATGCACAAAACCCTGCACCTCTTAACAACATGAATCAGAATTTTAACATGCAAGTCTCAGATCAGCATCAGCAAATTGACGTGTCTTATAGAGAGACTGCCTTTGCTATTGATCCGAGCCTGAACTATGATGTAGACTATGGATATCAGGCTCCTTCATTGGCTAACAGTTACTACCCCACGGCACAAAACCGAGAAGATATAGATTATCATCAAGCGAACACCAACTATGCATCATCCACAATACCTGAAGCAGAAGGGGATTTTGGTCTTGAACCTTCTCCAGGTCCTACACCGATTACTAGGCAAAGAGGGAGGCGAGAAAGACGGGGATCTCACACACTCACGCAGATTGAGGCCCATGATATAGGTGAAACAAAGTCCGGTATAATAGCAGAGACTCAACGAGTGCCATCTCTTACTCGTAAGACGAAGAGCGAGGTCGGTGTTGACTCTTGGCTGAGCGCCTTGTCGATTGACAACACAGTCGAGGGCTTTGCCAACAAGCTCGAACAGCAGCAGTCAGATGCAGATCGCATAATGCCTCATGCTGTACCAACGAAATATAGAGATACTGCTGAGCCGAATAATAAGCATACCTTATATGCCTTGGCAAAATCTATCCATTCGAGATCGTCGATCGATTCTGTAGAAAGTGTAGGGTCCAGCAAGACATCGATATCGTCGATTTCAGCTTTTGGTAGTGAGACAAAGAACGATGAAAGATATGCACAGGTCCTGCTGTGTGATGAGGAGCTGCAGGCACTCTTTGAAGTAGCTGCTGAAGAGGTTACAATAGAAAGATTTAGAAAGAATTTTCGGAAATGCCTACTACAATTCGCGGTCCATTTGAAGGCGGAGGCCGCAGCCCCGGAGGCTAGGGCAATAGCGAGCAACGTCAAAAAATTGTCCACAAGCATTACTAATTTGGTATTGCACAATTTGGAGAGCAAAGTAGCGAAGCATGTGCCGGGTTCGAAACCAAAAATCCGGAGACTTGACAACAATTCTGAGTCAGATTCCGATGAAAGCGAACTGGAAGTATTAGATGAGGAACGCGCGCCAAATATTTCTGGTTTAGAAAGCATCATATTAACTTCAAGGTCTTTTCGAATGCTTCGAGAGAATCTGAGACTATTCCTTTGCCCGGATCCGGTACTGAAGGCACTATTCCGGGTCTGGCCTGTCACTTGCTCCAGAAAAGACCAACTAAGGATAATTTATAATGTTGAGTCAGAAATTTCAACCTTTATGACTAACGGCTTTGCTCCTAATCAGAACCTCGGTGATGTTATGACTCTAACAGGTGGACCAATCAAGGCGCAAGCTACCAGTTGCCGTGATTACCTGGTCACCACCTGGCCGAGGACCGGAGTGCTACTTCTTGAAGGAATGGAGAAAATGTTATCTTCTGGGCGTGCAGGTATACATCCTTGTCCATATATTCAGCAAAATTTGTTACTGACTTCCAAATAGTCATGAGAGACGAAAATGCTACTATCGAACTTAATACTAATGAAAGAGGATCTTCCTCATCGTCTTTCAGAATTGTTGTGATAGCCAATCATGAGATTCAGCGTGAAATTATAATTGCAACCTGCTGGTTATCTGCATGCTTACGCACTTCTCACAAGCGGGGGCTTTCTCTCTCCTCCACCTTAGTTAAATGCCCACTTTCTTCCAATGCAGAGCCACAAATCAATTTTAGGCTCGGCGTCCTCCAGGAGGTAAACCCATCGAGGGAAGGAGATGGTTGTTGGCATCGGTTATTCCCATATACTGTGATAGCGAATGGATTTCCGATAGCTCCAAGAAAAGGCGGCAAAGGGCTTGAGATTTCCTTTGCAGACATGGCACTCATGAGCAAGAGCACCGACTATACTGAGTACGATGGAGGAATCGTCGTTGAGGGTCTAAGGACTCTTTTAGTACCTGTGTCTGAGCTTCCTGAGGATGACGCTATCCAGTGGCATCTCGAGGACAAACTTTTACTGAACGGAAAGAGGACCGCACGAATATCGAACATATTGAGTGCGAATAAGTTCATCAATCGGCACAAACAGCTTAACCCAGAACTCCTTTTCCGACGGCGGGCTTTTCTTGGCTGGGTCGAGGAAGCTCATATTATGATTGGAACTAAGCGATTCTCAAATGTCATGCCTAAATGGTCAGGGACGCCGATTGTTTCTCCAGTAAGACAAATCAGGTCACATAATATCACTATTGGAACGGGTGGACTTGGTTTTGTAACAGCTACAGGTTCTCGTATATGGATTCCTACAGCAGTACCAGCTTCAGCTTTGCTCGAGGATGATAAGGATATGCACGAATTGTTGGTAGAAAATGACGAGCATATCACTATATATGACTCTTCTGCCATGATAGGATGGGACCTACCTCAAGTGAGCGTGGTGCTCTATCTCGTTAACGCCTTTATTACCCGTTACCAATTACAATTGTTTGACGGTGATAAACCTATAGATATGCCACATGCTCCTATCAGCTCTCATGGGAATAGTGAGAGTGCTCGAATACTCAAAGACAGTCTTGGTTTCCTGGTTTTGAAGGGCCACAAACCACCTCTAGGGAAGTCATGGAAGGAAGAGAAGCTCTTAAAAATAATAGAAAGAACCTGGCGCTTTTTGGACAAAGTTGGGACCACACTGGAGAAAGCAATGGAAGAGTATCTGATGATTCCAGAAGGTGCCCCCAGATATCTCTATGGCATTGAATTGCTGGACGTGATGAAGAGAAAAGCCCATGCTAAAATACATAGGAAAGAGATTGAGCAACCATGGGTCCACTTTACGAATTACCAACCTACGGTTCTTTTTTGTAGAGAATGTTTACAGCCAATTGCGCCTGTCTTGACACAAAAGCTTTGTAAATTATGGAAATCAGTACCCACTGGGAATAATTACTTTGTTGCTATGGTCTCACATATACAGCAACTCCTTGAACGCAATAACACGAACGAAGAAGGGACTCTCCTGGACGAAAGGGTGGAGTGGGTAGTGGAGAATATGATAATCCAATCTCACACCTATGAAAAAGATCTGGTAGTTCAACATGTACAAAAATTACGATCGATTGATTCCAGAGCTGGTACAAACGGGCTATGCAGGGCTATCTCTCAAATTCGAAGTTTCTCCGCAGGCTGTCTTGTGTTCACGGATACCAAGGTCAAACACAATTGCAGTCAGGGGCTAGATCGATCCTTGCGGGAAGACCCTCAGCTCACAACCCACATTATCATCAACAAGCCTCTCCCTGATCTGCCAGAGCTCTCCAGTGATACATCCATCGATGACGATATCCCTATTGCCGCAACTCTATCAAATATTAATACCGTGTCCAGCATGAAATCACCACACTACAGTTTCAGCTCTCCATTCCCTGCGCCTAAGCACAATCAGAAGGCATTCCTAGTTGAGGAAGCTGAAGGTCTTCTCTCGATTAAGATATCATCTCAAGTACCTCACAGAGCTAAAATGGGTAGTAACTGCAGCGAGTCGATACACCCGTATAAGGTTGATAATGTCTTATCATATCCTAGAAATTTCTCGAAAGAGGAATACTTGAATACTCCGAGATCGGTCAGGAAACAGCAGAAAGAGAATAATTTGTACTTGGTGAATCTAACGGATGGAAGAAGGGTAGACTCGAGCACGACTACCGTAGTCCAAACCCACCATGAAAGTCAGGAGGAGATCTAGAAACAAAGGCTAAATTCTTCGTCTAGATGCCGAACAGGCCATCAAATCGCGTGTTTCTTCAAGTAAAAATTTTTCCTCGCCAGTTGTCAGACTATGCTTAGGCAGGAACTCTTAGTCATACGAGAGGTGCCACTTAGATATAGCAGTTAGTTAGAGCGTTGACTCCACTATTATGACATGTATTTACGTGACACCTGTCCATGTGTTGGGGGATTCAAGTGCTCGAATATGTTCCTGGGAGGTCTCTCCCCCGGGCCATCGTATCTCCTCCCTAAAGAATCTCTAGTGAGTTTCCCAACAATCCTGCACATTTATTCTGCCACGAGAGGTTTATATAGTAGGTCTTGTGACCGCTTTTTGCACTCTAGCACTTGCTTACTTGCAAATCAAACAGTATCCGCTCAAGTATGTCTTTAATATGGTACTCAGTCGGTGCAGAAATTGGCTCAAATTATATCATGCATGTTGAAGTACAGCATATTTGTAAAGATTGACTTATTCAGCTCGCTCTCTACGTTAAATATTGTTACATTACCAAGATAGATGAATGAAGGGCATGAAAACTTAATCTTTTGTACAAAGGTGCTCATTTACAATAGCTTTATCGTAAGGGATATATTAGTGCGCTGCATATTTTAGCAACAATTTCATGTATTGCGGCGGTGGCTTATACTCCAAAATTTACGCCTATCTCACTTCTGTGCCTGGTATCCTTAGTACATCATACGATGTAGGCGTTAATGTCATTCTTTGATTTGCCTGCCAAGCCCACCAAGACGTTAGATCTCCGACGAGTTCCTGCTCGCTTAAACGTTTTGGCTCCCCTCATAGCGCCACTCTTTGGGCTGAGCAGCATCACCTGCAACCGTGGACTGGCTATCCACGGCAACACATTGCAGCAATGCTCCATCCCTCACCTCAATACTTCCTATATAGATTCCCTCCCGAATGCCTCTCCTCCCCACTCCACATTCCAAAAAGCCACAAACACATCAAAATGTGTTTCGGCTCCAAAAAGAAATACCAACAGAACGTTTCAGCTCCTAGACCTGCTGCTCGAGCAGGTTTGAACAGATGGACGGCCCAAAACCCATATCGGGGTCATGCAGCTTCTCGGTAATTTCTTCATCTCTCTTCTTTGGTGTTTGAAAAAAATGCTGATCCGAGAAGGTCAACTTATCGGAAGACGCCTAAGGCAAAGTCACACAGAGACAAAGGGTCAGACTGGAACTGCTTCGGTGATTGTGGAGCAGGCGATGGAGGAGGGGGAGGTGGGTGTTGAGGGCTCTATATGATGATATATATGTATGACTTTTATGACAACTGCTGCGGACAAGAATATGATTTATGATACCCATATTTTGAACAGCTTTCGAGTGGTGTGCATTGCCTATCTTGGGGATAGAGTGACGACCGTAAAGTTATCTCTATGAATCAATTGCGATGATACAAGGCTTTTAGTATTAACTCGGCGCTCTGGGTAGCAATTATAGCAGCTTGGAATGTCGAAACAGCTTGTCAATGGTTTGGCCTGGCTAGCAGGCGTCGATCCGATTCTAGCATTCAATCCAATACGTCAGTTTGAGCACGGTCCTGCTGTTATGATGTGCGGATAAACCTGCTCATCTCCGCTAAGGCGGTTGCTTACTAGCCGAGGATCCTCCCCAAAACTTATTATTTTGATCAAACAAACAAGTCCATACAATACGCTATACATGCAAAGATCGTTATTCTTTGCGTTATATGTGCAACTCCTCAAACATACACACCAATCCCAGCTATCATTTGGCCCAATCCATCGAGAAACTCCTGAACTCCGTGCCATAATAACCCCCTGTTATTCTCACCAGATCCTGCCGTTCATGGTCATTATTTAGGCGCTTCACCATCAACAAACTCTAACGCATCCTCACGAGAGACTGTATCGATTTTGCTTGTCTTGTTACGGAATGTGACACCATAACATTTGTCCGCAACCAGCAACATCTCCGGTCTGAACGTGGTGCAAATGAACTGGCCACTCATACCACTTCCTTCACCATCCTCGCCATCATTCTGTTGCGCCGAAATTTCTTGCAACATTTGTGCCACGGCAGTACGGTATTGTGCATCCAAGTTTGCATCGATTTCGTCGAAAAGATAAAATGGCGCTGGATCACACTGCTGGATTGCGAAGACGAGCGCAAGGGCGCAAAGACTCTTTTGCCCACCCGAGAGCTGCTGGATTCGTTGTTGCTCGTCATGCTTGCTATTGAAGCTCACACTGATGCCAACGCCTGTATAGTTCTCTACGTTCTCCTTTGGTTCGTCATCCGAATCCTCATCTTCGCGGGCACGCTGATCAGTCTTTCTTTGGATGACCAGACGTCCACGCCCGGCGGGGACAAGGCGTTCAAAGATGGAAGCAAACTCTTTCGATACTTGTTTGAAAGTACGCTCGATGGCTTCATCCTTTCTCTGATCTAGAACTTCAACAAGTTCTTGAATTGATGCTTGCGAATCATCGAGTTCTTTTCTACGCTTGGTAAGCGAGTCCCGCTGCGTCGTAAAATTGTTATATTGCTCAAAAGCTTTCTTGTTCACATGCTTGTATTTCTTAAGAGCCTCGGTCACCTTTCGAAGTCGGGATTGAATCTAAAAAGTTAGAAGTTGGTAAATACAATACTCAGCATAGCTTACCTTTTCGGAAGAGGTGTTTGTAAACCTTTCAAATGCCTCTTCTGGTAGGACACCAAGATCGCGGATATTCTTTGCACACTCGGCAGCAGACTGAGTGAGCAATGCCTTCTTTTGAATGCTCTTCTCCATTTTCTTCTGGTGCTTCTCAATAGCCCGCGCAATCTCTTGATTTTGCTCCAATCGCTGAGCCTTTTCCTTTTCAAGTTTGGAAATCTTCTCATCCACTTGCTCAATCTGACTCTCGCTCTCTTGAAGTTTCAATTCCAGGTCCGACACTTGTTTCGAGATCCGCTTCAGGTTCCGTTGTGCTTCCCTAAGATTACCAGATCCACTGTTGGCTGTAGTATCGATTTCTTGATTGTTCAGATCTTCAAGCCTTAGTCGAAGATTTGTACGTAAATCCACCTCAAGCAGCTGCCTGCGGCTTTCTAGTTCTCGGCGACTTTTGCTGACTTCATTCCATTGTTTTTGAAGTTCTGGAATGGTGCTGTTGAGTTGTTCCAATTGGGTTTCCTCCTGTGCTGTCAGGGCCTTTTTGAACTCAGTCGACAACTCTTTCTCAAAGCCAGTGATGTTGTCACCATAGTCCTTCAGCAATTTCTCAACCACCTCCCGGCGTTTTATGTTTGACTCAAGGTGGCCCTTTGCTTGCTCCAGGTGCGAGCTCTTTACTTTCAACTCACTTCTGAGTGGGTCCAATCCATCATCCCATTGCCGGATTTTGAGGTCCAGCTTTTGAATTTCACTCCTTGCTCCAGTAATCTCTTGATCCTTGCGTTCAATTTCTCCGCGTATCTCAAGTGCTCGTGCCCTGAGTGATTCATATTCGTCACGCCATTTATTAACTGCTCGAACAGCCTCGAGACGAGACCTACGAGGGTCAATATAACCACCAGTCATAGCACCCTTTTTGTTAGTTGTGTCACCGTCTGGAGTAATTGCATTGCAACCATGACTTCGTGCGTATTGTCCAGCAATTGTCAGAGTAGGGCAAATGATTGTCTTACCAAACACTTGCTCAAAAGCCCTAGAATATGCCTCATTGAACTGAAGTTTACTGATCATCGGGACTGCATCTGACGCTCTAGGTAGTTTGGCTGGTTTTGGTCGTAGCTGACTTAATGGCATGAAGGTTACTCTTCCGCCCTTCTGCTTATAAAGCGCATCTGCCAATTGAGTTGCAGTTTCTGCATTATCTACCAGATAATGAAAGAGGCTATTCCCAGCAGTTTGCTCGACCGCCATGCGATAATTTTCGTGGACGTCAAGAAGCTCTGCGAGGGTTCCAAAAGCGCCAGTAATATTGTGTTCCCGTTTGAGACGCCTTACAGTGGCAAGACCTCGTGAAGTGGCACCATCCATTGTATAGGAGAGTTCCTTCTCGGCTCGTTCTCTCTCTTGGCGAGCATGATCAATGACGGACTCTAACTTGTCATCTTCTCTGCGTAGAATCTTTCGCTCATCTTGAAGTTTCTCCAGGGCATCTTTGGCTGTTGAGACCTGTTCTGATAGTGCTTGTCGAGACCCACCCCAACCTTGCAAGCGTTGTTGAAGATTCGAAATCTCATTTTCTAGATTCTTGATCTCGGACTGTGTAGCTTTCACCTCCTCGTCAGCATTGATCCTATTAGCCTTTTGCTCGCCTAAAGTGGTGTTCAGTTCTTCAATCTCATTTCTTAACCACTTATCACGCTCAGGCTTGCTCTTGAATTGGGCGCTTCGGCCTTGCTTTTCGTAAAGCCGTCTTCTAGTGGCATCAGCCGTGTCTAGACTCTGCTTGACTTCAGCCTCCTTTGCCTTGCGTTTGGTGTAGTCTGGTAGGATCTTCGCTAACTCGGACTCTTTGCTGGCAATCTGTTGCTGGACAGATTTCAGCTCTTGCTGATGCCGAGCTTGTGCCTGCTCAGCAGCGGATGCACCATCTGTAAGATTCTTGACTTCTAACTCAATCTTGGCACGCTTCTTAGCGTTATCACGTCGCTCGTCCTCCATTTGACGTCTTTCTAGCTTGAGGAGCTCCATGTCTCGCTGTAATTGTTTAATTTCAGATTCCATCTCGGCAATTGCGCGTTCACCCTCAATAAAAGCCTCTGAGTTTTCTTCTGTGCTTTCCCCACCCTGTTGTCGAAATTCATCAATTTCATCAATGGCATTTGCCAATGCAGTCTGTTCACGTTGATAAAAGGCATACTCGAGAGACCTACGCTCTTTGTCCTTTTCCTGATAGCCACGCAGCTCCTCTTTTTCTTCCTCCAACTCACTAAGACGCTCTTTGATGTAGTCAAGTAGTTCGTCAATTTTAGCTCGCTTGTTATTGGTTTCGGTCATGATTTTCAACGATTCTGTCCGTCGCGCTTCGTAAACTTGGGTTCCTGCGACTTCTTTCAGAAGAGTGAGTCTTTCTGAGTCTTTCATATTTGTCAGTGCTGTAACGCGTCCTTGTGGCACAATGTAATATGGGTTGGATCTCGAGAAACCCGCAGACTCCAACAGATTCATAACGTCGGTTTTAGTAGCGTTCTTGCGATCCAGTGAGTATTCATCTTTTTTTAGTCCAATTGTTCTTCGCAGGATGAGCTCCTCTTTCCCTGTGGGGAATCGATCGTCCGAGTTGTCGAAGATAATCTCGACGTAAGCAGACGTGACTGCTGATCCTGAGCCTTCGTGAAGAAGTGCCTGTCGCTCTTCGCGACCCATTTGGCTGTAAGCATCGCTGAGTACAAATCGAATTGCCGCGAAGAAGTTACTCTTTCCAGAACCATTGCGGCCAACAATTACATTGGTTTTAGGGGAGAATGGTTCAATAACAGTCTGCTCCTTATAGCTGCAACTACATCAGCACTATGCGATTACACAAACATGAGTCTACAAACCTCTTGAATCCCTGAATGATGATCTGCTTGATATACATCTTTGCGATGGGTTGCCGCCAAAGGCGCAGACGCGATGGTACTAAGCCCCGAAGTTCGACAAGAATATTTCGACAGCACGATGAATCAGTTCTTGCATATGCTTGATCTAGGTATTCGTAGATATGACCCGCGCATAGGTTCGAAGGAGTTGCGTTGTCGCAAACGCGTAAAGAGGGACGCGGTATAAAGTCGCGATGAAGTGGTGATAGTTTTCACCGCTTTCGTGGCAGAATTTGGCAATCAGTTTCTCCACCAAAATAATTTATGACACACATCCACAGGCATGTTTGCCATCGACTTGGGATAGTAAAACATCTCTTTGCGCTTCTAGTTGTCTTTCCGCTTCCTTAATTATAGCTCTCAGACATGTCTGGTCCAGCAGATGGCCAAGCGCCTACACATACATACACTCCAAATCGTGGGTATGAAAACCTTGCCCCCTCATCTCAAGATGCCCCGCCTCAAACTCCTACGTCAGGTGAAAACACAGAATATGCGGCCGACAATGAAGACTCAATAGATGATTTGTTCGAGGAAGAGGACGAGGAGTACTTCGACGACATAGAGTACGACCCTTCTTCAGGTGATCTGACAAAATCGTATAATCGTCAACGGAAGCTGAATGATCAGAATGCCACTGCCCCACGAATCAATCCTCAAAAGCCAGCAGCAAATACACGAACCAGTGTCGATGACCAAATTACAAGTCTTGCAAAACATGCTGGGAAGATAAGATTAGAGGGAGTGGGAGGAGTAGATGTGGGCCATAAGTCTCATGGAAAAGACAAGTCAGACCGTGCAACAAGCGAGCAGGTTTTGGATCCGCGTACACGAATGATCTTACTGCAGATGATCAATAGAGGCGTGGTCTCCGAAGTCAATGGTTGTCTTAGCACTGGAAAGGAAGCAAATGTTTACGGTGCCATTTCCATACCGGTAGACGAAGTGAACTTAGATCCTGCCCCAATACATCGCGCGATCAAAGTCTACAAAACTAGCATATTGGTGTTCAAGGACCGTGATCGTTATGTTACGGGAGAGCATCGTTTCCGTGGAGGCTATAATAAAGGGAACAATCGGGCGATGGTGAAGGTTTGGGCGGAGAAGGAATACCGCAATCTCAAGCGTCTTTACCTGGCTGGTATCCCATGTCCCGAACCCGTATATCTACGGTTACACGTCTTGGTCATGGGTTTCCTGGGCGACAAGAAAGGTTGGGCAGCTCCTCGACTTCGGGACGCCGAGCTCCAAGGCGACGATGTCGATGAACAATACCGTCTTCTTTATCTCCAGCTTCTTGGTCTCATGAAACGTATGTATCAGGCCTGCAAACTCGTCCATGCAGATCTAAGCGAGTACAACGTGTTATACCACCAAAAGAAGCTCTTTATCATCGATGTTTCACAGAGTGTAGAGCATGATCATCCACGGTCGCTCGAATTCCTTCGAATGGATATCAAAAATGTTTCTGACTTTTTCCGCCGCAAGAATGTTGACGTTTTATCCGAACAATCAATATTCGCGTTTATCACTTCGCATTCCGACATTCAGGAGCCCGCTCTATCTGAGTCACTCGAGAAATTATTTTCATCTCGTCCAGCAGAGGCGGCAGGAGATGCGGCAGTCGCTGAGCGACAAGTTGATAATGAAGTATTCCGTCAGCAGTATATTCCCCAAACACTTGATCAAGTCTATGACATTGAGCGAGATGCCGAGAAGATCGGCAAGGGTCGGAAGCACGATTTAGTATATAGAAATCTGCTTGCTGATAAGATTCCAATGAGCTCAGGAAATGAAGCGGATGAAGACACTGGTGGTGCGAGTCTGGGAAGTGAGAGTGAAGAGCAGAGTGGAGAAGAGAGTGGTGATGAGAGTCGTTTTGAAAAGGGCACACCTCGTGGCAAACGTTTTGAGGACAAGGAGGCAAAAAGGGTTTGTTCATCCAAGGAGCCATCTTGCGAGAGTAATACTAATGGGAACAGGAACACAAGAAGGCTGTTAAGGAAGAGAAACGAGAAAAGCGGAAAGAGAAGATTCCCAAACATGTCAAGAAGAAGTTGATTAGTGCCTCTGCTAAGCATAAGCACTGAACCGCTACCAATTAAAGAGTAGTCAAGTCCGCCTTTCCTATCGTTATCCCTGCGAGGTGGGCTACATAAAATTCCCTTTTTTCATACTCTACTCTTCAGACTTTAGTGATGAAGAAGTGCAAATCCCGAATGACGAAACAAATATCTTAAAAGCAAGACTGGATGAGAGGGTTTCAAGTTGCCTTGACGACCGAGAAACATCTATCCCGAATGCTGATAAAAGAGAGCTCTGACGGCTGATTTATCTTTATGCTGCTGTGTAGGATTATGGCGTTAAGATGACGCACTGACTTGAATCTTCCCAGCACTGTAAAAGCGCCTTAGCCTTCCAGCGCGCAGATTGTATGATGGCAAATTGAAAGCACTGAGACAAGATGAGTATTATTCTCAGTCTATAACCGATGATTGATAGGGACAAAGATTCCTGGCTTCTCAAGTTGGATTCACCAACTCCGATAATTTCAGAAGACCTATATAGTGGATCTGAGAATCCTCAATCTATTTTCACAGGAACTATGAGATTTGAGGTCTCACTTCTTTTTCAGAAGCATCCAACCTCTGTCGTGATATTGAGTGTCCTTTTGGTAGCCATCATTTCCACCCAGATGACAACCAATTGCTGCAAGATCTTCGTCCGTGGGTTCACTTGCCAGAGACACCACTGCACCAGTCCTCATTTTAGTCCAGATATCTGAGGCACCGCAGAGTTGTACCTCCAATAACGTCACATATGGGAGACTCCAAATATCTTTTTCAAAGCCCCAGGACCGGACTTGCTGAACTTGAAGCAAGTAGAGCTCTGCCAAAATTGCATCCCGTCGATCAGGTTGCAATTCCGACGAATTCATGAACTTCAGATCCACAACATCAACATCCACATTAAGGTATATTAGCTTCTTGCTTGCCGTGAACCAGATTGGCCGTTGTTTGCCTCCTTCTGTGACTGTTCCAAGCAGGATCTTATTTTCAAACCCAGCCTTATAGAACTTCAGACCTTCTATTCTAGCCTCTCTGGAGGCAGATAGGATGGCTGGATTTGAAGTCTTCGTGTCGAACATCCGGGGCGCGCGTGGTCTCTCCTGCGGGATAAATACTTTAATGCGACCGTACGAATAGTATATGTCGACGTGTCGTGATACCATGGATACTTCTTTCCAAATATGGCATCGAACTTCTGCTGGTAGTTGCGAGAACAAGGTAAAAGTTTTCTGACTTAGGAAGTCCACAGATGCTGGTGGTGCAGAGCTTAAATACTTTGGTGACAGGAAAAATAGATCTGGGTCAATGAAGTTCGTTGTGTCGTTCGATTGGCAGGTGGCTTGAGAAATACCTGTCCGACGCACGTCAAGTTCTAGTAGATGGCCCTCTGGGGGATTTTCCACGGGTGGGAATGACGATGCATGAGAATTGTGCTCCTGAGAAGCCATTGTATGGTCTTTTAATCTTAAATTCAGCCTATATAGCTATTTTTAGCCTCAGTCAGCTATACTCGTCCTCTTAGGAGCGAATTCCTTCCGTTTGAATTATAGTCCCTCTGTCTCTCGCGTATCTATTGTCCAGATTTTATGTAGCGCAAAGCCCAGGCAGCGTTGATGCGGCGTCAGTTCAACTATTGTAAAGTATTATCATCAATCTTATGGTTAGACTTCGTTCCGATTCTGAACCCAACTGCTTTTCTTTTTGTAGCAAGCATTTAGGAAAGTGCGAGCACCTTCGTCTTTCGGCAACACAGTCCATTTAAGAACAAGTGCAATCCATTTCAATGTAAACTTGCAGGATTCATAGCTTAATCCTAATTGTCATGTAGAGTTAATAGAACGGTCTTTTGTGAATATTTTGTTCGTATAAGTACCCTTTGGGTTTGCCACGCTGTCATTTTGATGTCTCATAAATACTCTTAGAATGCCTTCCAGATTTGATTGACACTACTTTAGGCAGGAACATATAGCCAGCTTGGATTATTTTGGAAGAGTGATTGGGCCTGTACTCAACCGTGACGGCCGACTCAATGCCTAGTGTAGAAGTAGTATACGGGAACATCCCTTTTCGGGCATGGTAGCCCCTTTACAAATAACTCATTGCTCATGTCGCAAGGCCAACCAACATTTCAGAAATGGGTTATATCCACTTCTTCTTACGCCAACGCTTTTCAAAGAGGATCTATGAACAAATATCACGTGAGCCATATTGCGGCTCCAAAGTTGGAGCTCCACCATATCGGATGATCATCCGGTTTGCCTGACTAGCATCGTGCACCGTTGACGTTAAAGCCGCCTGTTAGCAGTGACGCCAACAGGGAAATATGGGTAATTCCCAGTTTATAACAACAGAGTTTCACCGAGAATTAAATTTCTTCATCGTTGGACGGTCATACTTCGGTGACTCCGTCATTTCCATATGGCAGCACAGCGATTGTCACCACCTGTTGTTGCACGAGTAATGAGCATGAGGACTCAACTATGCAATAATCATGGACAGAGTTGTACAGATAGAGATGGAAACACCGGAAGCGAGGAGTGATATTGGAAACTCCACATGTCACTCCAATTTCCTTACCCTTCTACGTCAATATCATGGAGTCCCTACATTAGCCTACCGGAATGGAAGCTCCTGATTGGTCAGAAGTCATTTAGCTAGCCCAATTTAGAAATAAAATGGGTCTACTATAAAAAAAACATGTATTGGCATTGAATATGATATTCTTTTAAGTACCTAACATACAACAATATAATCGTTTATTCCATAGTTGCCTATTACTTTGTGATAAACGAACCGCAATATGTCGACGTTTGAGCACCACGACACTTTGTCATCTTCTGTGTTGACGCCTGAAGAAGGGTCTACTCCAGCATCTACCAAAAATTCGTCATTCAGCGACCTGCCAGGCGCGAAGCAAGAAGAGACCTCGGAAATGAATAGCAAAAAGGGATGGGTTGCTGGTGGAAGCTTTTTGAGCAGTTTGAATGATGATGATTTGAATGGATCAAGATATGGACGACTGGCAAAAGTTGACATCGACATGCCGCCAACACTTACCGAAATCATAACCAAGAATGGCGAAGAGTATATTCTGCTGAAGTTTATGGATGATGACAAGCAAGATCCATTCAACTGGTCTGCAGGTAGAAAGGCATGGATCACTCTCCTGCTTTGTCTTATGACTTTGTTCATCGGCCTTGCAACAACATCATACAGCAGTGGGATCAATTCGATGTGCGCCGACTTTGGAGTGTCAACAACATTAGGGGAGATGGGGCTTTTTTGCTTTAACTTCGCCTGCGCACTTGCACCTCTGTTCTTGGCACCATTTTGCGAGCTCGTTGGTCGAAGGATTGTTTATGTTGGAGCATACGCTGGCTTCGTTATTATTTTCATCGGCTTGGCGCTTGGAAAGAATATCGCAACTATACTTGTTATGCGAACACTCTCTGGGCTCTTTGGATGTGTTGGAACTATTTTGGTTGGAGGAACATTCAGTGATATTTATCGACCGGATAAGAGAGCCATTCCAATGGCATGCTTCTCATACGTTGCAATTTTAGGAACAGTTGGTGCTCCTATATATGCTGGATTCATTGACCAGGCAATTGGTTGGAGATGGATTGGAGGTATTCAAGGATTGGCAAATCTTCCTTTGCTGGCCATCATCTTCTTCTCTCTCAAGGAGACCCGTGGTGGGGTAACACTTCACAAGAGAGCTAAGGCACTTCGAGCAGCTACACGAGATGAGAGATATTGTGCTGCCATGGACCTCGAGGCCAAGAACATTAAGGAAATGTTGCACAACTCTTCCGTTAAAGCGGTAAACATGCTCGCCACCGAGCCTGTCGTCTTCGCCTTTGGTTTATGGATCGCTTTTGCCTGGTTCGTTACCTTCTTGTTCCTCTCCGTCATCCCCATCACCTTCCAAGAAAAGCGGGGCTGGAACGAAGGAGTTGCAGGCCTGCCATACATATCTCTTTGCATTGGTGTCACCATTGGATTCGCAGCCAACTTCCTGCAAATTCGTAAATACAAAGGCATTCTTAAAGCTCGTGGGAACAAGATTCTGCCCGAGTCTCGACTCTACGGTGCTATGTATGGTGCTGGATTTCTCCCCATCGGTCTTTTCATTTACAGCTTCACGCAATATGGATATCTCCCATGGATTGCCCCAACTATTGCGCTTGTTCCTATCTCTATTGGCATCTTCTTCATCTTCGAATCGACATACAGTGTCACATCTGATTGTTATGGCGAAAACTCCTCATCGGCAATTGCTGGGCAGGGATTGATGAGAAATACCTTGGGTGCCGTTGCTCCCCTGTTTGCCAGCCAATTCTTCCACAGCATCGGAAGCCAGTATGCAGGGCTGATTCTCGCACTTGCTGCAACGATCCTCACGGCTATTCCATTCGTCATGTTCAAATATGGCCGTTTGCTGAGAGAGCGTTCTAAATTAGCGAAGTCACAGCTGGGAGGTGATGAGCAAAAGGAAAAGACCGGCCTCTACACAGCTCCATTCGCTTAAAACCTCTAGCGGTAGGAAGCTATCCTCGACATTTATTGCTGATAGGGTTCAATCCTTAGATAGCGAATGGTTGACCTCTTTAGGGTTCGGCCTGCTTTGATCAGGGAGGTCATCAACTTCACTTCTTGTATTACATAACCATAAAACTTTGTAGCATAGCAGGCGGGAGCGCGAATTGTACAATATTGCTTAAGGTGTTCAGCATTTGGTAGGGCATTAGTGGCGTTGTACCCAGGGCTTGATTATTGATATCGTACTGTACTAAATAAATATAATCACATTACTTGTGGCCATTTCGCAGCTCGTTTGATTTTTCTAACTCTTATCTCAGTCAATTAACAGTGTGATATAGCAGCTTGGGTAGAGATAGCCCCTCCACTGACTTTTCGTTTTCCGATAAGCCGATGTCAACACGATAATTTACATCATATAGAGAATCACAGGTATTATTTTTACAAGGTGCCATCATGATTAGCACGACGGATACTTCTGCCGTAACTCGGACGATAACCTTCCAACTTCGAACGGCGATTCCGAAGCCGAGAACCGAGACAGAAAACTTTCGGTGAGAAATTCATAATGTTGCGTTTTGTGCGAGGGTTACGAGAACCACGATACTGATACACAACCCTCATAGCATTGCAAGCACACTAAAAGAAGATCGCATGGAACACGCAAAGTCCGGGAATAGCAGCGTTAAAGCATGTGATGAGCCAGAAGAGGTTTCTTCATAGTTGACCACTCCACTCCCGATCGAGTAAGGCAAGCGAGCCCCTGAGATCCACAAAATTAGCCAGGTCTTCGGTCGCGATGTCGGGTCCCGAGGAACGCAGCCAGGTAGAGCATGCTGTATGAGAAGAATAGATCAGATCTGTTTGACGCGTGCTCCTCAGTATATTTTTGTTTCGCCATCTTCACTCAACCAAAGCACAAAGACAGAGCATGTTCGTCCCCTATATCGTGGAATAGAATGGTGCGTATCCATATATCGCGCTACAATAGAACGGGTTGGCCATCGGCGTTTCTCAACATGCCAACATCTCTAAAACGCAGCATATTTTCTACCGTCGGTCCTTGATCCCATTGATTGCTGCGTGGAAAGCGGAAGTGCCAAGGGGTGATCGGGCCGTCTTCTGAAGGTCAAACGGCTTCCGGGAGGCACCTGACTAGCGCTGCAAATGCAAAAGCTTTCGTATGGTATTTCAATGGAAAGAACGGACTTACGAGCATGTAAACGTCTTTATGATAAGAGAACCTGGCTGCTATTATCGTGTCTTGCTTGGCCACCCTAGACGCTGAGTGCTGCTCACACTCGCTGCGGCAAGATGAGCGGCTGCCTTGCATACGGTAGCAGCATTGCTAAATCACAGACATTTGGGAGGGAAAGAAGCTACGCTGAAGCAGAAGCTGGAGGAAGGGAAAACAGCACGGAGAAAGCTGGTCAAGAGAGAAAGCAGACAAAAGACGAAAGATGTCGTGACACATATGCATTTATACTATCTATACAAAGACTAAAGACAAATCCCAACTCCAGAACGATATCGTAAAGTATCCATCGCAAGCCATGCATTCTCAAGAGCGTTTCTTCATCTCATTATTGGATGCAGTTTCGTGTCCGTGCCACACCTTTGTGCGAAATTCCGAGCAACAAATCATCAATCACAGATCTATACAAACACCCTCTTCCCTTGATGTGCCCTTAAGTGCTTTACTCCCCCCGACGATAGCCCCTCTTCTTCCGTCTCTCTTCCGCATAGTCACTCAGTCCTCCCCCAGTACCGGAACTCAAACCTGGGATAGGATGATGATAGCTCTTCGTGCCAATATCGCTGCTCAAATCACTTCCCAACTCGCTTTGCTCATAGAAATTCCCTGGAACTTGTTCCCTTTCGCGCTCTTCTCTCCTACGTCGTCGCTCCTCGCGTCTCGCTCTGCGCTCCTCATCATTCCGACTAACACTAGTTGGAGCTGATGAGCTGGCATCATCCCCAGCTTGGAATGAGAAGTCACGGCGTTGGGCTGCACGACCTTTCTCTTGGAGTTTCTTGGCCTCAGCTTTGATGCGTTCGTCCTCGACATCTTTCTTGGAGGTAGAAGAGCGGGTCCAGAAAGACGACGAGGTGCTGGGCTGAGATGTGCTGACAACTTTGCGGATCCCGACAGTGCCACCAGTATAGTTATCGTTGCGTTCCTTACGGATTTTGGTTGGGGTATTGGTAGGTGTTTTCTCACGGTGTGAGAGCAGATCCGAAGCAGCAGACGAGCCATCAACAGTAGAGCCATCAAATGCCGAGCCTTCCGCTTGTTTGTTCAGTCCTCCTACGCGAGCAGGTTTCTCATGACGGTAAGCACGTATCGTGTCAGCGGCGCCGATGTCCATCTCTTCCTCGCCAAGATTAGGCTCTTCAATGTGGTCCTCCCCACGTCCCCAGCGCGACTTCTTCTTCTTTTCCTTCTTAGCCTTATCTTGCTTCTTCCACTTGACTTCGCTCATCTCGCTGCTGACAACCGTTCCAGTCTCGGTACTACCATTCAGCGTACTTCCTTCATCCTCAAAATCCTTGTATCGACTATCTGCCTTCCGTCCCTTCTTGCCTTTACGTCCCCATCGACTCTTGCCTTGCCCGTGCACTACGCTTCCACCTCCAAGATCCGTGCTCGCAGTCGCACCACTCAATGTTGTACCATTCGGTCCCTTGCGTCTCAAGACGGTGGATTTATACTCCTCCCAGTCATTCTCGTGAAAGTAGAACCCGCCATTCTTGGCCCAGAAGAAGAACCAGATACCGGTGACGATGAAGCCAACACCAATGAGACCGAAGATTGCAAAGACGGCTTTATTGGGTACATCTTCAGGGGGGATGACACCAGCACTAGGATCATCGAGGGTGCGGCGGATGAGATGTTGGGCTCGGGCAGCGAGGGCGACAGCCTTCGGGGAGAGGTTATTTAGGGGAGATGGCGATGGGAATGGTGTGCGACGGAGAATGCCTGTGAGAGTGCTGATTATTGAGGACTCTGGCACGGGTGCCATGGTGGCGATTATGAGGAATGCGGGCTGCTCAAAAGAGCACCGTCCAGCACTTTGGTGTAGTTATCCTTCAATGATGACACGATCAATTTGAGAGATCGTGGAGCAGTTGCGAATTTGATGTTTGCGTGCTTTTGATGAAGTATTTGATAATCAGAATATGGATGAAAGGAAAGGACTGGTTTTGTCGTCCCAAACTGCTATATTCCTTGAAAAGAAATCGTGTGGTTGGGGATGACGAAAATCGAGGGCGGCTGGTGTTTACACGGCAACTCCATAGCAACCAAGCTTCAAGCTTATTCAGGGGTCGTGCCCCATCTGACGTTTTGGCGAGCAGCATCTGGGGTAGATCCTTGGCATTGGTTTCCTCGACATGCAAAAGCCTCAAGCTATGAGTCACTTAAATCAACATTGCAAAATAGTTGGCCGTTATCATTAATGATTGTATTAGATCCTATCTTATACTATCTACCTTGTTTTCCTGATAGTAGATTTAACCATCCAGAGCTCATCGTGCTTCATGCAAAGATGTCAACCCAGCGCCATCCCATGTCATCCCAGCACAGTCTAGCTTTCTCGGTCAATAATCATAAAAATACATGCCATTGCTAGCAGTGCGCATGTATCATATGCTTCCATATCCAAAAGTTTGCGTGCAATCTGACCTCCAAAAAGCCAGCCAAGAAAAGAAGAAGTAGATCCAATATGTCCCAAATCGTAAATCATACAGTCATACATTATCGTCTTAAAACGAACTTTCCAGAATCCACCATGATGATAAAAGAAATGAAGATCCAGAAGGAGAAGATTCCCTCCTCCCAGTGTGTAAACAGTGCTTTTCGAACGTAGGGGTATCATCCTTTTTCTTTCGACTTTTGTCTTCCGGACATATCCAAAGGCAAAGAAAAAAGCAAAGCCGCCCAACATTTTATGCAGCACAGAAGAATCGAAGTAGTGATAGGCGTCAAAAGAAAATCTCGCTAAAAGCCACGCCTGCTTGAAACAGTCTAGAAGTCGAGTAAATATGACCAGTAGACGCTTCCTTATATCCAATTCGTCGTGAAGTCGCGTCCAGGATGACGCTCCGGAACATCTCTGTAGTGCGAGTGACCACCGACCGAGCTCTTTCTCGACCGTGTTGATTGTCGATCATGCCTTGACCTACGTTCTCGGTCATCAATCTGGGATGATCCATAAATCGAGCTCGACCACTCGCTACCATTCCGGATGCTCTTTTGTCTCTGAACCTGGATCTCTCCACCATCAGTACACTCTATTTGTGCACCATCAACCATGATTATGGCCTGCCCGCCCTTGACTTTGATAGTAAAGCCATCATCAGCGCCTTGCTCCTGGCCACTTCCTGAGCGGGTTGTACGTGTTGTAGCTGACTTCTTGTAATCAGATTCATCGCGAGACCCAGATGAGCGGGATGATCCTGCCTGGCGCCGTTCTGCCCTTTTGAGCATCTCAGTAGTCAACGGAGCAGTGGCACCAACATCTGCTTGATAGGACGCTGCTGCTTTGACCTGCTCTTCCCATGCAGAACTACTGCCTGTCCCTGAGGTAGAGTGGTTGGACGCAGCCTGTCCGTAGTAAAGCGGACCAGTGCTTCGTCTTCGATGACTGGTGTTGGCAGTCTCGACTCGAACTGCTACCTCATCAGGCAGATCGTAGGACACAGAGTTCCTTTGTGTGCTTGGGCGGCGTGATGACAGTGTGTCCCGATATAAAGTTCTGCTATTCCTTCTTTCAAGAGCTGGCTCTAGTTCATCTTGGTAGTAATCAGTAGTCCTGTTTCGTAGAATTCCAGGCCTCACCAATGGTTGTGGTTTAGGCGGTGGCGGCGGCGGCATTGCATCGAGGTCTCTCTCTGCTTTGGTTCGTAAAGCTCGATCAGAGGGTCCACGTATGCTCGTTCTACGCCTTGTAGATTTTGCTTCTGAAGCGGACGCATACCCGGCATCATATGCATCTTCGAGTTGAAGTTGTTGGTGCAAGGGAAGCTGGTGCGGAGCGTCTCGCATGCCAAATGCTGATGCAGTTCGTGGTATGGTGTCGAATCTTGAGGAGAGAGGACGTCCGCCAGGCATAGGCTGTGAAGGAAAGTATTCTGGCTGAGGCGTGGCCGCATAACGCATGTATGATGAGGATGAAGGAGGAGGATAAGACGGCGCTGCCAACTGAGGTTGAAAGAAGGCAGAACCGGCGATGGGAGGGACAGTATGATAGACAGGTGCATTTGAATACGCTGCATGATAACTTGTAGGTCGGGAAGGAAATGTTTGCGCCGTAACAGCTCGAGGTCGCATAGGAATTGGTTGTGCCATTACAGGATACTGTTGTGAGATGACTGGTGGTCCTTTGCTTATAGGTGTCGCAATACCATAATGTGAAGGGTGATCGGTTGGTATGGCAATTTTGGGGAATGATTTATTCGCATGCGCTGAAGGGGGACGGGTCTGTGACTTGGAGGGTGACTTGGTGCTGGCGGAACTCTTCCGACGCTCCAACTTGACCTCCTTTTCTGTTATATGCGCATGCTTTGAACTCGACGATACGTGTTTGTATGACTCCGATCCTGTATCAGTTCTTGGCTTCTTATCCTCCTTCGATCGCCGTTGCGACACCGATGGTTTTTGTCTGGCCGTCCGGCGAGTGCCCGAGATGGGCTCTTCGTTCTCATCCGCATCGTGCATATATGCCGGCCTGGCTCTGGTGTCGGACGATCCCATAATTGCGTCTTGCGGGTGATGAAAGCAAACTGGTACACGACAGTGAGGTCGCGCGATGCCAGATCGCGATGAGGGGTGCTCTTGGGCTTTGTAGGAGGGGCGAGTTGGGCCAAAATGGATTATTTTGGGGAGGGCGATCCCTCGGGACTTTTTTTTTGGTTGCTTAGGCGATATCGATAGACGACGGATAGGCAGTTCTTGCTAGGATCAATGACATGAATGGCATGGACGGAACTAGGTTTTCTTTACATTGGAAACAGAATATCGGGCCTCAAGGGGGAAATGAGAGTCTAATTCTGTTCTGAAGGTATGGTGATGGTGATCAGGTTTGGTTGTTTTCTCAGCGACGAGATGGGTGTACCCTCGTCCTGTATCCGTGGAAGGTTCCTTTAGGAGGGTCCGAATATGGAAGATAATTCTTCCTTTCTTGGTAATTCAGGATGATGAAAGGCTTTTTTTTCGCTTCAAGGGCCGAAAAGCAAAAAAGGTGCTACGGTTCAATATGGCTATTTGGGGTGCTGGTGGGTGGTCGGGAGCCTAATTGTCGGGTTGGGTAGCAATGCCCTTTATGATAGTGGGGATATGTCCTGGGTATAGAATCGTCTCATAGCGACAACATGAGTCGGGTGGAATCTCGTGGACAGCGACGAGATGTTGACGTTGATGTTGATATCTGGATCAGAGATGGATGAGCAAAATATGTTTTTTTCGGGGAAGGGGAAATAAACAGTCACAATTATGAATTTAGGGTAGAGGGGAAAGGAAGGGGTGGGTGGGAGGGGGGAGGGTAGTAGGGTAATAGGGTATGACAGAAAGCGCATTGCAGGTAGAATGCACGATGGTGATGGGATGGGGATGGATGGCTGGATGGATGGGGGGGGGGGGGGGGGTGAGGGAAAAGCTGCGCCGCCACATAGGGGAACAGATGGATGCAGCTTTTCAGTCACATTACAAGTGCAATGGCCCTTGATCAACTAACCTACCCACGGAAAATGCATCTTTTGACAAGTCTAGTATCAACTGGCATCAATAATGAACAGGGTGATTGGGCATTCATTTTGGCCTCTGCATGTCTGCATCGCCAGCACCCTGTCTTCCTCACAGGCAGCCGGAGCCAGCACTGTTCATACGCCCGTATACGTAGGTTCTTGTTTTGTTTTTTCGGTCAGGAATAATCGTAGTGGTACCAAGTATGACTCCCCGTTCATCAACCCAAGTGTTTCTCCATCAACGGAGTGTATGCGCGGCCATTTGATAGGCTGGATGAAGTCCCAGAATGGCCCCGTCCCTACGCGGTGTTGATTCATAGACAGCGCCCATCGTAAGTAAAGTTAGGGAACGCCCAGTATCATGCATTGCAAATCAAGAAAGCCCTTTGCCAATCAGCCATCTACTGGACGGTTACCGAAAGGGCAGCTTGGTGATGCTATTCGCTATGCATGGCTGCTGGCCCGCTCGGCTGCTCCTAACACAAGCTTCGTTATACCCTCCTTCTGATCAGATATAGCACAGCAACCACACTTCCATTTGACAATGGTGTATTGATCTTCCCGTCTGTTTCAGCAACGTAAGCGTCGCCCCAGAAACTTTCATGATACTTCAGAGTATGGTGTTTCCATGGCCACGGTTGGTGACCATCGATCCACGACCTAGGCCTGAAGCGCTGCAAGTCATCAACCTCTCAACACTCAACAAGCAAGCGTTCCCCGCCAGCAGATACAGTAGATCTCTCTGCTGGCGCATTTTGAGTTGTATGAGCCCAACGCCCGTGACTTCTCACAGCACATGTCAAGTGTCAGCTCCTACAAACTCTCGTGGCTAGAAACCCTTTGCTCACCCATGTTTGCCGACCTCATCCCCCAGATCTCCCGAGCACCCAGTTTTCGAAGGATTCAATGCATTTTGCCCTTAGCCAATCATGCACGAGTAGTTCCCGTGTTTTTATGCATTATATGCAAGGAATAAACTTTTGTGCATTCCTATGCAGGACTCCCCCTGGTCGCTTTCTCCTCGTTGCCCTCATTTCAAGCGAATTGCTAATCAACGACATCCGCAAAACCTTCTGTCTATGTCCAAATTAGTTTCCTCTGTCACATCGGTAAGATCTTTCAATCTATTTATCCTGCTGCCGTATCACCGCAGATGTATGTAACTACGGTACATCATAGAGCTGGGCCGGGGAAAAGACGAGATTTGCAAGCGATGAGTATCCTGTTTGTTTGTGTTTTCCTCAAAAAAAAACCAATATGGCCGCCTCTTATGGATGACTCTCCCATTGCTATCATCCTCCCCACTTCCTATTTCACAAGGCTGAGCTAATTCATTATGACCCCTCCATTGTTGCTCTTTTTTCGTACATCGGTTAGATCACGCAGGCAGGGGATACGAGTCCAGATATCTCGGGCAAGCAGAACAAGCCGAATGCGCCCGGAAAGCTTCACTGAGTTTCCTGATAATCATAACACTCTTGATAAGTCTGCATCATATATTGCGACTAGCTGACTATTGAAGATAGCTTTCTTATGTGAAGACGCAATCGATGAATGACCATCAACCCCACCACACCCTCAGCCGCCTTCACCGCTGTTTAGACAAAAGCCCTCATCTTCGAACTCTCACAACGCCACTCCGTACATACAGGCCATATCCTTTCAACAATTCATGTCAAGAGATGAATCTTCGGATGAGGAATGTTTGCTTCATGATCGGATGCAAGAGGTCGGACAGTGGCGTCGCGAGAGTTAAGGCGTGTGATGATGCAAACATAGCTGCGAACTTCCCTCCTCCTGCCTGCTACTGGTTCCTCTTTCTTTTCTTTTTCTCAAAAATGCGTACGCCATCCGCACCCGGAAAAACGGATCCTCCAATAATTCTCCAGACGATCCCGTCCAATATATTTTGTTCGCCAGACTCCAGAATGCCTATTATCATTTTCAAGGTATTCCCCAGATCAAAAACTCCCTTTTTCCCAGGCCAAGCCAAAACTTCCAAAAACTTAGAAGGCCCCTTCCCGATCCTTGGTCATGTATGTGATATCGCTTTCGAAGCTATCCATTGAGTTACCCCTCCTGAACTCAGGCGTTTGGGGGCTTGACGACCGCGAACTGAAGTTCTCCTGCATCTCAAATTCCTTGACCTCTTCCCTAGGAGATCCAGAGCTAATATTGTGGCCCCAGGGTCTGCTATCTCTTCTCGAGCGCTGACGTGCGGGGAAAGCGAGCAGCGACGCAGCTACCGCGTCCAGACGTCCCATGATGGCTTCATACATATTGCTTTTTGTGATCCTGATATATGTCACGTGTATATAGTCTGATAAATCACGTGATTGGAATGACCCTTCGGTTTGTGACTTGAAAGGATGTAACTTTAGGTAAAAGAGGATTGGATTGGATTGGATTGGATGTAGGAATACCTCAGAAAAAATCCCTCGGAAAGCACAAACTATATAAACCTCTTCATCACGTCCTCAAAATAGGTATCTCTACCAAGGCCAGTCAGATGCGCAGCATTTGCTCGTTCTCGCTTAAACCCCTTCAAGCGAAGCGGGTCCCCCTATACTCAGCCTTACTGTATCGCCCCCAAGGATCTGTGCCTCCCCTTTCGTGCAATCCGAAACAGCGATCTACAGGCCCCAATTCATTCTCATTCGAGGAACCTAGGGTGACTGTTGGACCCTTTGTCTATTTTTACCCTTCTTTACGCGTAAAACGTGGAGAAGACGATAAAAACCCAGTCAAGCGCAGCCGCTGGCCTGGCTGGGCAGGGGCGTGATTGCGGCTGCATATGCGGTCTTGAGCCTCAGTTGGTGAGCGATGTACGGCGCCGCGGGCAGCTTGGCTGGATATCGCTGAGGTGCAGGATCAGATGCGCGGTGCGGTGCAAGATGTTGGGGGTTTTTTTTATGTGTTGGGGTTTTTGTTCAGCTTCGGTGCGGTGGAGAAAATGTGCTTTGCCGCTTTGGTTCTGCCCTCCTGCTTCCCACTTTATGGCGCGTATTTGTATGTCAGGACTATTTGCAAGATGCGAACGGCTACGTGTGTCGTTCTTGAAATGGCGTGATTTCTTTGACTTTATTTAAAGCTTTTACGCAAGAATGAAAACAGCTCACACATCGTAGGGGTTGCAGGTTCGATTACATTCTAAATTTTATATAGATGTCGTTGGAAAAGTCAAACACCGCAAGAGCATAGCGGAAGCCCGTTTCATTAAAGATTGAGAAGGGTATATATTCTTTTAATCTTCCATCTCCCATATTCGTACTGTACATATCGGAGCTACGCTCGGACTTGAAGTTCTTAGCTCTACCCTAACTTCTTTTCCCTTGGAATCTGAAAGGTCCGCTCTTAGGCTGTTTACAATGATTATTTGCATTGGTGGTCCTCACAAAGTTCCATTGAAGCCTGGCTCTTCTGCTGCCCAGCTACAAGTCATTGTCGCCCAAAGATCATGATATAACAATGGCGACCCGCCAACCGTTGGCATGGTCCCTAAAGAGCCATACGATCCCATAGATTCATATGAGCCTAGAGACTCAGGCGTGCCAACGGTCCTACTCCAGTCTGCGCCATTCAACGGAATACTCCCCATCGCAGTCATATCACCCCAGCCGCCGTTTTCACTCTCCACCTGAAAGTCCGTGAAATACGGCTTCAGCGTCGGGTCCAACACCGGGCAATGACCTCTCGCCATCTCCCTGGCGTTTCCCTTCTCCACCGAGATGGATTTTGGCATGATATTTGCGACGCGCTTCTCGTAGCTGCGTTTTACGCTTTCGAGCACCATTTTGAAAACATATAGCGGGTCTGGATTGCGTGGTGTCCCGTCGCGCGGGGACGTCCCTGAAAGGGCTTGGAAGCGGTAGCAGAGCGCATCGAGATACATGACCATGGGCACGTTCGCGCGGGTGGTGTCCGCATCCCAGCCCATTGTTGAAGCAAGGAGGAAGGTAAGGCGGGAGAGCACAAGTGTAGAGTGCACCATCAGGGCCCATTGGGTGGTGCCGAAACTGAGGTAGAGTGATTCAGGGAGGGCGAGGAGGTATTCGAAGAAGCGCTTGCACGCATCAAGGCAGGCTGTTAGATGTGATGGTGATTGCAACGCAGCCTTGGAGATGTTATCGATATGATCGCGATAAGGGTGCTTGAGGAAGCCAACTTGGTGGCTATAAATGGTGATACCTGCGAATCGTTCTGCGAGACCGACCATAGCTATATGCTATTAGCAATAACCCCAAGTTTAGTGAAGAAAAGATATACGTATGTTCCTTGTTTCATCTGGAGTGCTTAGTTGCCACTGCTCAAGCTCGTTGTAGAAGATTTGCACGCTAATCTCAGCATTGACAAGTCGATTGACATCGTTAGGATCAATCTCCTTCTCCCGGTGGTAGATGGAAATCCTCTCAATAATTCGCTGAATGGTGACAAGTGCTATTACATCTGTTTGATGCTCATCCTGCAAAAGGAATTCTCCTTGAGCGTCCATGAGATTGCGGTATTGAAGATGATTTGGCTTTTGGAATCCCATTGATAGACTTGATATAAACATTAGTTTCGTTATTTCATTGTATGGGTTTGAAATTTGGCGTACGCAGAAGAGACGTAATAGGCACCAAGGTATGCCCGCCTCGCTTCTTGTGTAAAGCATCCATTAGCCACTAAACCTTCTTGCCTAGCAGCTGTAAAACCGTCGGTGCTTGGATTTTCATTGTGAAGTCCAAGATCTACTGCCAAGCTGATAGCCACGTTGATATACATGAATGTTTGATTATTTTTGGGCCTCGAATGCAGAGGATACCTGACACATGGCAATGAGTAACCACATCCAGCATTGCCTCGATATCCAACTTACCAGGCAATGTAAATTAATAGACCTTGTAGATAATCAAGGCTCTTTTGACCGTCCATGATAACTTTAGCACTCAGGATCCTTCTGAACTCTTGATCTATTTGATGACGAAGTTGAGGATCCATGGATGACGCTACCGTGAGGATTGCCAGAAGTAAGAATGGGGACGTCCGAGACAGATATGGTACAGTCGCATCGCCGGAAACGACGACAAAAGGGAATAACGATTGCATGCGTCGGTACCTCGACAGAAGATCTTCCGCATCTCTGAGACCCAACTTTCGATGCTCAATGATTCTTGGCCCTTCTTCTGAGGTAGCATCTCTAATCTCTGATTCGTCGTCGCCAAATACATGCTTATGGTGGTCACTTCAGAAAGATTAGTCACTAGTTCCTTAGGGACCACCAGTAAACTGAAAATCGCAGAAAGTCAATATTTCCACCTAGTTATATCTTGTATTTTGAAAGCTGCAAGAGTAGAAAATGAATAACTCGTGTCCTTCCTCCGGGTCAGAAAATAAAAGTCTGGCGTCAACTTACTGCAGGTCTCGCACATCCTTAATCCCGTCCGGGGCTGAGCAAGACGGTAGCTCTAGGGAGAACTCTGAACCATCAGGGCGAGGAGATATATTCTTTGTGATAGTCTGTGTAGGTCGTCTAAGCCAGCCATTAGAAGAAGTCCTTGCCAGTGCAAGCGATTACATACGCTGCGCGTGCGCGCATGGGCCTCGCTTTCGTTCTTACAACACAAGGATGACCACCCTGCTCGCACCTTTGGCAGAGGTTCTGGTTCTCCCGGAAGAAACAGCGGCTCTTGCTTGCTCGGCATGCTTCACAAGCACGTGCATTTCGAATCTGTGTTTTTAGTGGGGTTGTCGGAACATCCCCAGATACCTCACTCATCTTTCCCACGATATACGGATATCGGTCGGATTTTCGAAAGAAAGAATTGGATCATGTTAAGAATGGTCTGACTGATGGGCCTGGATATAGATATATATCCGGCTGGCCTTGACTTTCGGGCAAGCCGGAACATATGTACGTAATTCTCCCTTATGAGTGGCTACGTATATCCGAGCGCCAAGCATAGGATCCATAATAATTGTCCAACGAGGGGTTTAGCCAATCAAGACTATTGATCACAGGCTCAGTTCAAAGAGGACCACGACGCTTTTGAGCATGTTTCTGTAGGCCTGAGAATATAATATCCTGCTGCCTCGCGAATAGTCTTCTCACAAAGATTAATAATTGAAACAGCGGTTGAGAACTCCTGAGAAATCTGTGATGTCGGCGTGCTCATGCAGATGAAAGGAGCAAATGAATTATGTATTATGTCTACGTCAGCATAGCTTGAATATTCGTATGCAAGTTCAAAAAGATATCGATTGGAAGTAAGTATCCTGTGTGGAACTTATGGGTGTCGGATTTAAGTCTATCCCCCTCAAAGTAAACTTCCTCTCAAATATGAAGTAGATCCTGCGATTGGAATAGCCACCAGAAAATCCGCTAAAGGGACCTTAATGTCCATGTACTTTCTCCTTTGGAACAATACCATTAACGTTATCGGTAGATACCTTATGGGCTGCTATTATTTGATATGCTTTTTGCACTAGCGAACTTTTAAAGTCGCCAGCACGAAAAGTCACTGAGGGACTCCATCAGCGAACCTCAGCGTCAAGGATTTCCGTGAGCATCTTCGCACTTTCTCTTGTGGCCTACATTTCTTCGATGACGGAGTAATGTGTTAGCAATTTCATTGCTGGTAGGACTTCAAAATGCCTGCCAAAGTCGAGACGCTCGAGCTGCTGATAGTAGCTAGAAACCCGCTCACGAAATCAAGAACTGCGGTGGGGTAGCTCCCGGCTTGTTTCATCAACATAGTACTTATTTCTAAGCCAAAAAGAAACAGGTGAGAAAGTAATACATATATAGTAAGCAAGTTCTGAACAAGACGCTCAGCAAATATGCCCAAAAAGATAACCCTGAATTGAGCGGCAATTGAGAAGCCATTTCCCTTCAAACCGTACAATAACATGCTTCATTCCACAGAGGTAGACTTACGCCTTCCTTAGGATCTCAAATATTCATTTAAGAACAGACCCGCTCCTATTAGTGCCTTCATATCACCTGTCGGCTTGTTAGGTGTAGCTTCGAATTGCCGAACTCATGATCCGAACGAAATACAAATTTGAGATATGTTACGGCTCTCTTCTTCCGTTATAGAGGACGCGTCCTTATGACAAATGAAAGGCGTCCATCACGGATCCCCGATTTTAACGTACGATACCATTCTGGCGCCTTACGTGTACCAAATGAATTACCCTTCGTCGCTTGTCGTGGATTGTGCGGTAGCTATGCTGCTGCCTAAACCAGAAGTCCTAGATGTGCTTGGATACAAGTCGAACAACGAATCTTCTGCAGCCATGGCTGCGCAATTTTGTCAATGAGGACATAATGGCTATAGCCGAGTTTCTTTCACCCTTCCCTAGAGTCATGCTTGTGAAAAGCCGTGAGATGCCAGCCTAGACCGCCATATGATTGCCATACCATGTATACCGTACAGAGGCGATGAGGCTGTTCCGTAGAACACTGATCCTTGATTAGCCGGGTTGGGAGTGTCCCGCGCCTGCTACATTAGCCACTTTTATAAGTTCGATTTCCAAGCACCTGTATGCTGAGGTAAAATTTAGCTATGATCAGTTGGCTGAGGAGTTCCTGTGTATGCATACAACTCTTAGCAAGGTATTGCTCCTGGCCAGCTCAAGTCACTGGCAAATTCAAGATTCCATAATTTCGAACGTCGTCAACGAACATGATGGCAGACCGAATAGAAGAAGCTACCTCAAGTTCCGTTGTAACAACAATCGAGTTGGCCAAATTTTGCGGTAGCGTAACTAGGTAGTGGCTTGAAATGGAAGGCGGCCGCGCCGCAGGCAATAGCAGTGATGAAGAACACATGTATCAGGAGCAAGCTGTAGCAGACGAATAGGGGGTTAGCCGCCTTGAACTCTGGAAAACTACTGCTCGCTCTCAAATCTGTCGTAGTTGGGAATGAGGTCTGGGCGATTGCGGAATCACGAGTTCCTTATATCTTGCATTCAGTTGGCGAAAATCGTTGCAATTTAGTCAGATAAGCGTAGGTGCATGGTTTTATGCTGGTAATGTTATGGAGTAACTTTTTGTGAAGAATTAAGTAGTCTAGTAATACGGTTAGATCACGATTGCCCTTTGAAAATGAAGTGAACTATATTATTCCTATCGCAATATAAAACCTTATTTAAGGCACATATATTTACTCCATCCTATCGTATAATGTTGAGTGCTACTGTATATTCTGAACTCAAAATTTTCTATCAAGTAGGCAGGCACATGATGCAAGACATAAATCAATTTGGAAAACACAGATCTATGTAGCCAAGCTTGTACATGAAAAGCCGAGCTCGCGCCAATCGCTAGACCTTCTGGGGAATTACTACCATTATTCTGAGGCATAGCTGGCGTTGCATTTCCCAGTCAATCACATGTGCCGTAGTTTAACCCCGCATTCCACCCTGCGGGAACAAATATACTTGTCCCTCCGGAATGGAATCTTGAAGCATATGATCTATCCGAAACTGTTCAGGGATTGCGAAGCGTATATTTCTGCCGTAATCCTCAGGGGGTGTATTTAAAGTATCGAAATTCACACTAGAAGTATTGCGGAAGCTTAAGCTTAGTCGTCATGGGCAGAGACACTATCTGCACAACAGCCCATTTCCTCGAGAAAAACCAGCTGTACGAGACAGAGAAACCCTACTCCCTTCGCTTTCCTCCACCAGACGGGTTCCCGCGCCAAAATACTAGGCTCGAAGAGTACGAGATCAACGTTCGGGATGTACGGGAATTGGAGCCGCTGTCATTTGAGGTGGAGGGATGCACTGTGCTTAACCTCCAGTCATCGATGAAGTATAAGGACTACGACGACGAAGAGAAGGTCAAGGGTATTTATTTGAGAGAGGTTTCCATCCAGTTAAGGGAATATTTCGGTGCCAGCAAGGTGCAGATATTCGAGCATAGGATTAGAAGAAGGCATATAAATTTCCCAATTGCTACGGGGAATTCGTATCAATATGACCAGCCTACATCGGTCGTTCACGTAGGTATGTGTGACATCTACTTAATCCAATGGTAATAAGAGTCACAAATGTGATTCAGGCTAACCCTCTCTAGATACGACACTCGACTGGGTATTGTCAATGGTCCGCCGACTCAATCCGGACAGCGCGGAAGACATGCTCAAGTCTCGAGTGCAGTGTGTGAAGTAGTTTTAAGAGAATCCTCCTGCTGGACTCTGCTGAATGATTGTAGTGTCTGGAAGCCGATAAGTGGACCAGTGAAAGACTGGCCGTTGGCACTATGCTCCGCAGCCACCATAGATCCTGCCAAAGACCTAGAGCCTTGCGATCTCGTCTACTCTGACTACGTGGTCGAAAACATGCAAACTTATCACACCGACCAGCAGAAATGGTTCTTCATGAGCGATCAACTCCCAAACGAGGCTTGGGTATTCTTGCAAGCGGACTCAAATCCTGGAGCCGTGCCTGGTGAGTTCCTTAGGTTAGGAACTATTGGTCGCGCCATATCGCTAATAGAGAAAGTACCGCATGTTGCTATTCCACTGCCCGAGGCCAGTCCGGGAGCTTTTCCGTCTCGTGAGAGCATTGAGTTGCGAGCGCTGGTATACTATGAAGCACTCGGGGATAAACGCGATTAAGTTGGGATAGGAGCCGCTCTTGTCGTCGTGACTATGCAAAAAGCCTAACCTCACAATAGACTTCGCGTTGCCATGTTTTACCTGAGTTCGTCACTGTAAACTCCGTCATTTCTGATGCTGATGAGCTCATCAATTAACTATGAGGAATATACAACCAACATCGGATAGCTAAGCCGTATCCGCCTCTAAATCCTTCTCCCGTCTTATTCAACAGCCCTGCCTTTATCTGAAGGTTTGGTGCTCTCTGCTTCCACGGTCCATCGACCTTCCGTGAAGCCACTGCCTCTCTGAGCACTACCATCAATTATCATTCTCTCGCCCTTCGCGAAATTGTAGTTGACGCCTTGTGGCTCCACATTCTGCGGCTTTTCCTCTGTCGCATTAGGCCAGATTGCAGCCCAAGGCTGGCGTTTCTCGCTTTGAGTAGGCATCGCCATGGGCGGGGGAGGCAAGGGCGCGCCTATGGTATGAGTGAAGTGCTATGCGGGGAGCTACTAGCCGTGGTCAGCAATTTCGTGGGTAGAGGGAAGCAATGATGGCTCACATGACGAGGCTCGAGGGAATATCAGATAAACAAGGTCAGGTTCCGCGCCGCCCGTTAGAATGCTAATCTGGTTCGCAAGGCAGAGAGAGCGCAAGGCGATACATACGGGGATTCTTGTTTGGAAGGATGGAGGGAAGAAGACTGGAGAGATCAGAAGGTTTCTTTGCTGGTTGAAAGCCTAAAGGTAGTATTCAAGTCTGCGATTGGTTCACTAAAGGCGGGGGCTAAGCGTTTATATCGGGTCATCCCAGTCGCGTTTTGTGGTTGTGGTTGTGGTTGTGTAACGTTAAACTGTTCCTTCCCTTTCCTGTACAGTGCAGTACAAGGGGAATCGCCGCCTCCGAGGCACCAATCATGTTGCTCCGCGCCACTCCACCATGACCACCTACCATTCTACAATACAATAACACTACACTACACTACGCTACACTACAGTCTCTCTCTTCACCCCCCTCTAAACCAATGTTGCATGGTTGCCATCCATCTTGAGGCTCAGCTGATGCTTACCGTTGCTTTGTATGGCAAATCTCAACCTCTACGAGGTGTTATCAAGCTTGGCTACCCAAATGACGCCTTTTCGGCAATTTCTGGAAGTCGACTGTGGTTCGGAAGTGAAATAGCTATAATCGCCGGATTGAAACCTCGTGACTAGGATCAAAAGTTACTCGCTTGCGCTACCGACGATCTACAACCTAATACAGCTCTTGTGTTACAGAAGTACTTCACGCGCAAATATCCAATGCCACTGCCAGCGATATTACGCCGATGCATGCAAACTCGGCGCCCGTACAACACCAAAAATCCTACAAGACCCTCAGGTCTTCGGGGGTAACATGAAAACCGTTGTCCAGTTCATCTTCCAGTGGTATCACAACTCGCTCATAGACCAGCTTCCTGAAATCCTCATCGTCGAGGCTCAAATTGTTCTCGGTGCCTACGTAATCAATCTTTAGGCAGGCTTGGATTGCATTTCTGTAGCCTTCGTACAAGTCGTCCCCCATTTTGTCCAGTAGCTTTTCCGCTGTGATCCAATTCGTGTTGACGCCTTCCATACCATTTTCGGTATCATCGAAGTCCCACAATGATTCGATCGGTTTCGATAGATAGAGCTCTAGAAGTAGGATTCCGAGGGATAGAAGAGCTGGACTTGGATGGCTATACATAGTGTCTGGTATCTCTTCAGGACTCGATGACAAGGGCTCGAATTGCGCCACAAGATATGGTCTCATCAAATCTGGCCCGTTGGTGGTAGCGAAGAAGTTCACGTGCTCCTTGTTCCAGTTATCTGACAGCCACGGGCTTCCGCAGTAATGAAGGATGGCGTGGGCAAGAACCACTGCTAGTGATCTCCTTTCTTTCAGCTTTAGTCTCGACTCAGAATCCCCGAGCAAGGTTCTGAGAGGAATTCCGATTTCCGGCCGGACGACGATACGACTCCCGGCTGATCTCGCTTGCCATAGCTTCTCTCCATCGAAGACAAGCTCTAGGCTAGTTTTGTTCTTATAAGCTTCTTTAATCAAAGTACAGACCGATTCGGTGTCAATATAATGGCGTGAATCTTTAGGATATACCTTGCGCTCTGTAGGCTTGTTTTCGTCCACAAATCTGACAAGTGGCTTACTCTTTGTTTCTTCTTGAACAACTCGTTGGTTTCTCATTTCTTCCCTATTGATTATCAATCTAATTAGCTTGTTTCTAGAGCACTGATGGCTAGCTCGGTTGCCTACTTATCAAGGAGGATACGAATTCTGCTTTCCAACCATATCTCCTTCGCCTGTTCCGCACTTGCCATAGATACCAACAGGTCGAGATTGATTGTCGAATCTGCGCTTTCTGCGCTCATCAGACATTTCAGAAGGCCCAATCTTGCTTCGTGAGGCGATGGACAGGGGCATGACCAGTTGCGAGCAAGCACTGCGTGTACATCGTGGGACATTCTACGGGACCTATTCGTTGGAGGCTGTGCCTTCCGTCGAGAGCTCTTCTTTGCTTCATCAATGGTCCCCGCTGCATGACCGTGGATAAAACGTTCCAATTTTTTATTATATTTAGAAATTCTTTTCAGGCTTTTCTTACGACGCTCCTCTTTGAAAGTGAACTGGAATCGAGAGCGGAGATCATGAATGGTCGCACCATTTTTCATGTCTTCACGAAATCCTTCCAGCTTCTTGAAAAGACCTGGTGAGTGCGCCTTTAGTCGTGAAACATGTTAGTATCAGCACACTTCTAGAATTTAACTACTTGCCACATCAGAGCGAATGAAGCGAAGAGATCTCTCGCTCACCACCTCATCTAAGGACTTCAATAGACGGTTAAGGATATCTGTGAAGGCGTTTTCTGCATCACCGCCCAGCCTTCTATTTAGTGCAATGCCAACATCGTCCTGCTTCCATTGTTCTCGATCAAGCTTCAGTAACTGTTCTCTTTGCTTCTCGCTGAGTGTTGTAAGATCGGAAATCAGGCATCTCAATGTATGTCCTAGTAGAGATACCTCGTCGTGGAGGTCCGCAAGAAAGTCTTCAAGCTCCTCGTTTCTAAACTTCGAGGATGTGACCAATTTGGCTTTACGATATGCCTTTTGTTGGTGTTCAGTAGCTGTAACCACCAACGGTATAAGTGCAAGGGCAAGCTCAATACTAAAAACCATTGTCAAGTCTCATTCTCACGATGGAAGTCTTCTCTTAGGAAGAAAGCTAAGAAACTAAGAGGATGAGGAGAACGCAGCTGCCTACAGATGCAGGATGGTGGCATTTGCATTCAAACAGCGGGGCATTGTTGCACAAGTTCGCCCAGCATGTTTGAGTGAGGCTTATGGGAGCCTGTCAGCCAGCCCTCATTAATTGTGCAGCAAGCCCACGACACATCTGGCTTAGCTTCACATGAAAGAGCTTGTTGTGAGCGCTTAAGCCAGTGTCAATTAGCCCGCCGCTTCGAGATGGTCTGTAGCCCGATGGTATCTTACCTTCCTGTTTGTTTCTCAACCAGCCTTAATTTGCATCTCATGGACTTTCGATTCTTGCTTTTACCTCTCCTTGTTAGGCCCATTTATTTGCTAACTAGGAGAGATGGAATCTTTAGAGATTCGAAGTCGAGCTGATGAATGCCTCGCTGATTTTGACGCGCTGGTGGCCATGCAACCCTCCATCGATAGGCGCAGCAATACAAGCGACCTTGATGCCGAAGAACAAAGGGCACGATTCCTTATCTGGTCAGCGAACATTGGAGTCTTCGCAGATGGACATGCATCACTGGACTACAGACTTCGAGACAGCTTGGACGCTAGGAAGATAATGCTTGAGCTTTTGGCGAGTCTCAAGAATTACCTCCTACGAGGTTCGCAGCGCCTCGGCCGCATCTGAGCTATACTGAGACTCACTAATTTTTGCATAGCAACGGCTACCGTCAGACCTGCTGATGCGGCTGAAATTCCGCTGATTTCACTGGCTAGTTCTGAAGATAGCTTCAGTAGCGACGGTTTTCTTCGATTGTCATCATCATCGGTTTTGTCCTCTTCATATCACGGCTCAGAAACGGATGATTCGCTTTCAGTTTCAGTTGACCAAGATCGACCTCCTTTTGAGCAACGGCTCCATGGAGTTGAGCAGACCATCGACCGTTTGTATCGGCTATCTGTAGCTATCCGCCGGCCTTCAATTATCAGCCAAAATGCAAGGGCAGCAAACTTCATAATCAGGGACGAAGATGGCAACGATATTGGTGAACAATTCGCTGACTTTGCTCTTAAGTGGATCACCCATCAATTTCCTGATGCAACTCTAATAATTCGTGAACGACTTGCGAAGGCAATCACCTTGCGCAGGAAACGCTTCCTATACCGCCAGAGCCATCAGAAAAAACTAAGTACGAAATTGTATCTTCCTTCGACGAGCCCTGCAGTAAGATTACATGGCCAAGGACTAGACGCGGAGTCGACGGTCATAGCTAGGACAGTTGTAGAAAGTCCGGCTCAAGATACTCATGATAAACAGAATACTCCCCTTAGCCCAAGGTTGCCATCACAGACTTCCGCTTCAAAAGTTGCAGGAGTATTTAAGGTGGCAGATGTCTTTGAACCGCCTCCATCGAGGACAGCAACACTGTTCTCCAGTGCCTTTACCCAGCAGACCCCGATTGCAATACCTGATCCACCCAAGCCGTCGCCTGGCAGTAAAGAATTTGAATGTCCTTACTGCTGTATGATGCTACCCATAAAGGAAGCTGTGCCGTCACACTGGATGTAAGTACTGCGACTTCGGCATGTGAAGTTATTCTAATGGAATTCTACATCAGGCGTCATGTCTTGAACGACCTTGAGCCCTACGTGTGCGTGTTCGAAGATTGTATGGATCCCCATAGGTTATTTCGCGACCGAGCTGCATGGCTCTCACATATGCAAGAGATCCACACAAAGCAGTGGACTTGCACGGCGGCTGGCCACAAACCCTATATCTTTGAAACTGAGCAGGGCTTCGAAGACCACATGCGATCTGATCACGCAGGGGGTTTCAAAGAGAGTCAGCTATCCTGGTACAAAAGGCGCAGCCAAGGGCCATCTGCGACCACATTTACCACCTGTATTCTTTGTGGCTACGAACCAGCCGAGGAGAAAATATCAACTCTCACGGCCGCAAGAGGACAGGACAGCAATCAAAAGTATGAGCGTGGAAAAGTCGTCTCTGAAGACGTTGCAAAACACATAGCTTTACACTTACAGGCACTGTCAATAAAAGCCTTACCATGGCAAGAAAGTATAGAAGACGAGGAGCTAAGCGAGAAAGCGGAGTCTGAGCACGCCGACGAGGGACATGAAAGCAACACTGACAGATCGTCTCTCTTTCTCATCGATGCCAATATATCGCTTCAATTTGAAGATGATCCTAAAGCCGTTTACGATATCGAGTGCGAACCTGATGAGGGTAGAGTTACAGATAGTGATAACATCTTAAAGTCTTACGAGATTTACGAGGAGGAATGGGGCTTTATTCGACGACCTGAATACTATGGTCACGATCGAGATCCAGTTTTGCAAACACTACTTAGAAAACTGTATCTTGACTCATCTTCAGGCACAGATCGCCGCACAGGTCTAGTCTTACCCGTTTTTATGATGCCTCCTACCCCCCTCAACAAGAACTTTTTCGGTCGAGATTATGCTTTGAATGCAATTGGAGCAGAATTATGCCCAAAGGCGACTTCTAAATCAAGTGATGGCAAGGTCGCAACTTATCCACTTACGTTCACAGTTTGCGCTCCAGGTGGCATGGGTAAGACACAAGTGGCTATTCAATTTGCGTTCACACACCAAAAGGATTTCGACGCAATTCTCTGGGTTAATGCAGACAGCGTTAATGAGATGGCTCAGGGGTTTCAACGAATTGCGCTACTTCTTGACCTGGTCTCAGAGGGTTCCGCGGATGCTAATGACCTACTATATACCCGTGAGATTGTTAAACGCTGGCTCGTGAACCCACGAGCCCGTGATAGCGATGGGGAGAGAGTGTCTCATAAGCGTATATCTTGGCTCTTAATCTATGACGGAGTACAAGACCCAGATATTCTCAATGCCTACTGGCCGTATGATGGGCCTGGTTCTGTGCTCATCACTAGCCGCAACCCTTTCTCGTGGGCGAAGTCACTGCCACTCAAGCCGTTTACTTCTGATGAGGCCATTGACTTTCTCTTGAAATTGACTGGCAGAAACATATCTGACGTTGAAAGGGAAATTGTGAGCAATGTTAGTACACGATTAGGCGGACTTCCCCTGGCTTTGACCCAGATGGCCAGTATCATTGTGACAAAGCAACTAAGTTTCAGTCAATTCCTCGAGTCTTACAATGAGAGAGAAAGTCAGCGAGAGCTGTTGCAGTTTCAGACAGAGCTTAAATCAATGAGCTACGAGCATACCGTTGCTTCTGTTTGGGCGTTCGAAAACCTTAAACACGGAAGGAAGTTGTTGAATGTGCTGTCAATGATTGATCCGGATAGCATCCCAGAACGGCTCCTCATGAGCAGCATGCATGATATTGACCTTCCTGGTTATCCTGCTACAATCAAGGAATACGAGAACGCAAGAGGAGAGCTTCTTGCATGTTCTCTCGTAACAGGCAATAAAAATGAGCATAAGTTGTTCATCCATAGACTGGTTCAAGACGTTGCCAGAGCACGAATGGGCCCGGCAGAGCTCCGACAAACGTTCGTTGCATGTGTGAAGCTGGTTGCGTCGATTTGGCCCTTCGAAAACTTCGCCTGGCGTCATGGGACTGCGCGCTGGCCACGTTGCGAAGAACTGTTTCCTCATATATCTAAACTCAAAGATCTTTTCCCTGCGACTCTGCCTTCATTGGGGGCTTCAAATGACTATCGCTTTGCCTGTCTGCTTACCGATGCTGGTTGGTGAGTTATATATCTCATCTAAAACATGGCACTGTTAACAAATACGAGGTATTTGCATGAGCGAGGGAGACCTACTGACTCCAACTTGTTCAATAATATGGCCCAGTCAATCTGCGAGTCGCTCAAATTTCGGCTATATGAGCATGCTGATAAGTCCTTTAATTGTGATGTCACTCACGGGCAGCTTGACTATACATTGGCCGAGCTGTACCACAACCGAGGTTGCATTGCGAGTGATGCCAACGATGCTGTTGAAGCGATGAAAAACCTCACAACGTTCCATGATATGATGCAGAAAGAGCTTGGCAAGAAAGCTCAACACGCTGATATGCGACTCGGCCTTGCTTGCAATGAACTTGGCAATGCTTACATGCTCAAGGAGGATTGGGTCGAAGGCGAAAAATACTTTCTGCGATCCATCGACTTGATACAACAGCTCGATAACTTTGAGCCAGTGCTATTGTCCCTTCCCTTGGTCAATCTTGGCTATTCATTCTGGTTGCAAGGTAGATTAAATGAAGCTGTTGCTGTCCTCGAGAAGGGAGTACGGGATCGCGAGGAGAAATATGGCACCGATGATCGAACCTCCTTCATGTGAGTCACTTCTTTCCGTCAAAACTACAGCAGGAACGTGACTGAAGCTGATTTGCCATTTCAATAGTTCAGGTAGATTCTACCACGCACTTGGAAATGTAGCCTACGACAAAGGCTCCAAAGAGGACAGTCTTAGTTATCATCATAAAGCCCTTCTGCACTACAAGTCTACCCTCGGCAACAATCACCACCGCACAGCGGCCGTCTTCATCAAAGTTGCCGAGCATAATATCCATGTCCACCAACACGACACCGCTATAGCTCTGTTAGACCATGCCCTCGAGGCATACTCAACGTCGAAAAATTATGTGCCAGAAAAAGTCCGCGCTTCATTTAAGCGGTCACGAGCTCTACGTTCCCTGCGCATGATTGACATGGCTGATAAGGAACTCCGGCAATGCTTCCGAGTATATTCCGAGGTTGCTATGGAGAAGGTTAGGTTAACTGGGAAGCATCGTGTGCTAAAGAGCAGGGCAGAAGATCTCATTGATGAAGATTTCGATGATTTGGTTGCATTCTGGTCGAAATGAGCCGTTTAAGCGTCGTTTTATAGTGTCAGGCGCCAGTAAACAAAAGTTATTACTTAGAAAAACTGGTAGGAGCAGTTCTAATAAATTCTACGCCGCTAATAACTTCGAACAAAGGGTATTGCTATCGTTTGAGTAGCAGCAATAGTACTGTACTGTAATTCTTACTTGTATTTTACTAAATCCGAGTCTTTGCTAAGCTTAAATACATAATTTTGCACCCTTAATCATAATTACATATACACTATATGGGCACTTATGCGTTTAGTTTCTTTCTTGCATTTGGGGTATAGTACTAGTTAGGCCCCAAATGACTACGCCAAGGAGCATAAGTAAGTGTGTGGCTTGAGGTTGGGTTGTCTACCCCGCCCTATTTTAAGGCAACAACAGTTTAGAAGGATGTAATGCGTCAGGAATCAAGTTGTTGCCTGGTTTATGATTACTAAACAACATTCCCAAGCTTGATCAAGCAAACGTGATAGCGTATCAATTTCGTGATTCAAGGTTCGAGATTACAATAGAGTATCGCGTCGCGTGGGGCAGATAGGAGGAGGCTTGCATCGGCAGCATTAGTAGCATTAGCATGCCAATGAACTCTCACGAAGGCACATTGCTGCCTTGGAGCTTGAATTTGTGTGACCGCCAGGAGAGATCGATCTTCATACCGTGGTGGAGTAGAAGTATATAAAAGGGTGGCTGTTGGGTTGGCAAATCCATCCCATTCCATCACTAGATTCACCAAGATCGAATTCTCCTCTCATCACACCATTACACCTACTACTTAGTACTGAACAACGAACAGTACCTTGCATCTTAATTCACGGCAATCATTAATTCATTTATCCGCTCGTCAATCATTACTCTCACCATCACAATGCCCAAATTCGCCGTTCTCGTCTCCGCCTCCGTCGAAGCGGAGGCAGGCAAGATGCCAACCCTCCAAGACCTGAGCGAGATGATGGCCTACAACGAACAGCTCCGCAGCGCCGGCGTCCTGCTCTCCGCCGATGGCTTCCTGGCTTCATCCAAAGGCGTCCGCATCAACTTCAGCGCCGACGGCCCAGCCAAGCCTGAATATGGCCCCTTTGGCCTCGACAACCTGGTTGCTGGGTACTGGATCTGGGAGCTGGAGACATTGGAGCAGGCGATTGAGTGGGCGGGCAAGATCCCTTTCAAGGACGGCCGTGTGGAGATCCGTCGCATCGCAGGCGAGGAAGATTTTGGAGCTGGGGTGGCGGATGAGCTGAAGAAGCAGAAGGAGGCGCTCAGAAAGGAGAGGGAGGAGAAGGCAGCGTAAGACAATGAATCAGAGAACTAACGCCCATCCCTGCGTGCCGAAAAACCCTGCGTGCCGAAACAATTGAGAGATACTTTAACTTCAAGCACCCAAAACTCTATTTACACATCGAAGTCTTCCCATGATTTGGCGTAATTTATGTTCCATAGCTATTCCTAAACACCCCTCAATGCCTTCAAAAGAAAACTATTTCCACGTCGTCGTTCTCGGCGGCTGATTTGTGCAGGCATCTTATTTATGATCAAATAGAGTTCCTTCGCCACAGCTCCACGGTTAAGCTTTGATTACTTCTAATACATCGAGATAGATCTTATCCACTGCTTTGGAGCTTTACTACCATGCTAACGACTGTTAATTGCTATGTGGCTGCTATGGTTTTTCAATTCTTGCAAAGTCGCCAGAGTGTTCAGTACTTCGAGCAAAAGTGCCTAACTATTTTAGGCTAGAAAAGATATACCAGGCCTTGCTATAAAAATACTTGTGTTTCCGTGGCGCCTTTGTAATCTAGCTTATATAATCATATAATCAGTCCTGGTGGTCTAGGCTATTTGTGGCTAGAGATGTGTGGCTGATCGAAATGACTGATTGAAAGAGGTTCTTAAATTTCCGCCTGTTTAGCCCTGCCCTAAGCAATAGGAAACACATCGTGCCTTAATCGAGTGTCACTTCGAACCACCACTACGAATATGACTTCCAGCATTTGTGCGATAGTGCCGGCCGAATGGCAGCTCTTGCGCTTTTACAGCTTGATGCACGACAACGCCATTACCGCTGGAGCTTTCAGCTTCAGCCTCGACCCGGCATTTTTGCCCAAATCATCACCTAGTTCGCATATATGCCAACTTGACGGCTTAGCAACTTCGAAGTAGCCTTTTGCGTACGATTTGCGGAACCATTCAAAATATGCGTCTCTTACGATACGATAACGATGGCAATATCATCCTTACCAAGTTCGATGAGAGCGATATACCTGAGTATGCTATACTCTCGCACACATGGGCACAAGATAATAGCAAGGAAGTCACATATACGGAAGTGATCAACGGGACTGGCCACGAAAAAGAGCATTTTAAGAAGATCAGGTTTTGTGGGGAGCAAGCCAGCCGAGATGGTCTACAATATTTTTGGGTTGATACTTGCTGCATCGACAAGGACAACGGTGCTGAGCTATCGCACTCGATCAACTCCATGTTTCGCTGGTACCGAAGGGCGTCCAAATGCTATGTTTATTTATCGGATGTTTCGACAAGCAAGCAAGAAGCAAGCGATCAGCTGTCCGAGCACACTTGGGAACTGGATTTTCAAAAGAGCAGATGGTTCACTCGAGGCTGGACGCTTCAAGAGCTTCTTGCCCCGACTTCCGTCGAGTTTTTTTCTCGGGAAGGCAAGCTACTCGGCAACAAGAAAACTCTCGAGACGCAAATTTATGATTTGACGAACATTCCTGCCTCTGCGCTTCAAGGAAAGTCCTTATCTCAAATCAGCATCGATGAGCGGATGCGGTGGATAGAATGTAGAGAAACGAGGAAAGAGGAAGATAAAGCGTACTCATTGTTAGGCATTTTCGGCGTCACTATGCTTCCTATTTATGGCGAAGGAGTAGCGAAAGCATTCGATCGGCTGTGGGATAAGCTTCACGAAATGCAGAAATGTATGCAAGACTTACGCCTCACCGACCCCCGCGATGACAAGGAACGTATCGAGGACACCAAGGGTGGCTTACTAAAAGGGGCTTACCGGTGGGTGATAAAAACCTCTGACTTTCAACAATGGTGTACTAGCCAACACCATCGGTTATTGTGGATTAAGGGCGACGCAGGCAAGGGCAAGACGATGTTGCTTTGCGGTATTGCCGACGAGCTACAGAAGTCAGCCAAATCTGTAATTCTGTCGTACTTCTTTTGTCAGGCTACAGATTCCCGGATCAACAACGCCACAGCCGTGATACGAGGTCTGATTTACTTGCTGGCCGACCAGCAGCCATCTCTTGTCTTGCATGTCCAAACGAGTTATGATAAAGCTGGAAAGGCGCTCTTTGAAGATGCGAATTCCTGGGTTGCTGTGACCAAGATTTTCTCTAGCATTCTACGAGACCCAAATCTGGATGACATATATTTGATTGTCGATGCGCTGGATGAATGCGTAGTCGACTTGCCAAGACTATTAGATTTCATCGCGCAGAGTTCGTCTGTATCTGCTCGTGTCAAGTGGGTTGTCTCTAGCCGCAACTGGCCAGAAATCGAGAAAAGGCTAGACACGGCAATACAGAAACAAAGGCTATGTCTTGAGCTGAATGCAGACTCCGTTTCCGCTGCCGTTCTGACTTTCATTCAGACTAAAGTCCACAGGCTAGCAACGCAAAACAAATACACGAGCCAGACACGAGACGCTGTCCAACAGCATTTATCGCTGAACGCAGATGGTACTTTTCTTTGGGTAGCCTTAGTCTGCCAAGAGCTGTCGAATCTTCCAGGGTGGAAAGCGGTCAAGAAGTTGAAAGCCTTCCCTCCTGGACTCGATGCACTTTACCAGCAGATGCTAGACCAGATTATGAAATCAGAAGACTCTGAACTCTGTATGAGTATACTGGCTGTCGTGTCGACTGTATATCGGCCTATCACAATCGATGAGCTAGTGACTTTGGTGGAATTGCCCGATGGAGTTGATAGCGAACATGAAGAAGCTTTAGTCGAGATCGTGGGTTATTGCAGATCCTTTCTCACACTTCGACAACGCACGATTTTTTTTGTTCACCAATCAGCAAAGGACTTTTTGGTAGAAAAGGCATCTAAGGATCCATTTCTTTTTCAAAAACAAGACATACACTATATTATCTTCTCTCGATCACTGCAGGCAATGTCGCAAACACTCAAACTTGACATCTATAGCTTAGCAGCTCCTGGAATCTCGCTCGACCAAGTTAAACCACCGTGTCCAGATCCATTAGCCACAATACGGTACCCGTGTCTCTACTGGGCTGATCATCTACTCGAGTGCGATGTTGGAAGGGTAATGAAAGATAGCAAAGATGGTGGCTCTGTTCATTGGTTTTTATGTCAGAACTTTCTTTATTGGCTCGAAGCACTTAGCCTTATGGGCAACTTATCAGAATGCATAGGAATAATTAGACAGCTGAAGAAACGGGTGCAGGTAAGTTTCTGCGTGGTTTCAGCTTACAGAGAGACCAAGTTAACCTAGTAAGGATGGTGGAGGAGCACAACTCTATGCATTTATACATGATGCTGAGAGATTTGTCTTGTATAGTCGTTCAATCATTGACCAAGCGCCCCTTCAGTCGTACTGTTCAGCTCTCATTTTCGCCCCAGAGAAGAGTATTGTTCGAATGGTATATGAGAAGTGTATTCCTTGTTGGATCCAGACAAGGCCTAAGGTAGAAGCAGTGTGGAGTGCAATGCTACAAACGCTTGAGGGCCACACTGGCTCGGTCGACTCAGTGGCTTTCTCACCTGACGGCAAGCAGGTCGTCTCGGGCTCTAGTGATAAGACGGTGCGGCTTTGGGATACGGCTACAGGGACGGCGCTGCAGACGCTTGAAGGCCACACTGGCTGGGTCAGGTCAGTGGCTTTCTCACCTGACGGCAAGCAGGTCGTCTCGGGCTCTTATGATAAGACGGTGCGGCTTTGGGATACGGCTACAGGGACGGCGCTGCAGAGGCTTGAAGGCCACACTGGCTCGGTCGAGTCAGTGGCTTTCTCACCTGACGGCAAGCAGGTCGTCTCGGGCTCTAGTGATAAGACGGTGCGGCTTTGGGATGCGGCTACAGGGACGGCGCTGCAGACGCTTGAAGGCCACACTGGCTCGGTCAGGTCAGTGGCTTTCTCACCTGACGGCAAGCAGGTCGTCTCGGGCTCTTATGATGAGACGGTGCGGCTTTGGGATACGGCTACAGGGACGGCGCTGCAGACGCTTGAAGGCCACACTGGCTCGGTCGAGTCAGTGGCTTTCTCACCTGACGGCAAGCAGGTCGTCTCGGGCTCTTATGATAAGACGGTGCGGCTTTGGGATACGGCTACAGGGACGGCGCTGCAGACGCTTGAAGGCCACACTGGCTGGGTCAGGTCAGTGGCTTTCTCACCTGACGGCAAACAGGTCGTCTCGGGCTCTGATGATGAGACGGTGCGGCTTTGGGATACGGCTACAGGGACGGCGCTGCAGACGCTTGAAGGCCACACTGACTGGGTCAGCTCAGTGGCTTTCTCACCTGACGGCAAGCAGGTCGTCTCGGGCTCTTATGATAAGACGGTGCGGCTTTGGGATGCGGCTACAGGGACGGCGCTGCAGACGCTTGAAGGCCACATTGGCTCGGTCAGCTCAGTGGCTTTCTCACCTGACGGCAAACAGGTCGTCTCGGGCTCTTATGATGAGACGGTGCGGCTTTGGGATGCGGCTACAGGGACGGCGCTGCAGACGCTTGAAGGCCATACTGGCTCGGTCGAGTCAGTGGCTTTCTCACCTGACGGCAAACAGGTCGTCTCGGGCTCTAGTGATGAGACGGTGCGGCTTTGGGATGCGGCTACAGGGACGGCGCTGCAGACGCTTGAAGGCCATACTGGCTCAGTCAGCCCAGTGACCTTCTCACAGGATAACAATCTCTTGCCCATCTTATTTATATCTAATTCTTGGATAATAGAAGGCGATACAAAGATTCTTTGGCTGCCTCCCAACTATCGGGAAACTTGTTCAGCTACATGGAATTCAAGTCTTGTTATAGGACATGCGAACGGGACTATTTCTTTCTACAAGTTCACAGAAGGAGAAAAGCTTATTAATTAATATTAAAACAATATTTTTATTTTCTTGGAGGGTCTTAGGGAACCATCTATTTATATATTATTCTGGGTTCGCCACTTGCTTTCTATTGCCTTCTAGAAAGTATTAATTAATAGCTTTTGCCGCGAAGCTATTTTATCATCAATACGCAGATTGCAGGTATTCCTATTACTAAAATTCAGGTGGTACCTTGAAACGGTTGAATAGTTTGTCTATGATTCCAAAGTAATTAACGGAGCTCCGTTGGTGCTGAGATTTGCTGCTTAGCTAATGTTGTTTGCATTTTTCTTTTATACCAATTCGTATGCATGGATCTAGCTGGAGAGCACTAGGTACTTACAAGACTTTGACAGTGGAATAAGATACGATTGATGCTAGATTGAATGGAAAATTGGATAACTTATATGGTCTGTTTTAATCAAGGTCTAGTCTGCGACTTTCATACAGCCTTCATTAGGCATTGATATCTTTACCAAGCCGGATGTGGCGCACCAAATAGCAACAGTACCCCAGCTATTTTTGGCATTCCTGCCTTCATGCCTCAGGCTCAATAATCGAATTACGGTATGCCTTCGTACTTCTTAGCTTGCTAAGAGAAGAAGGGGCTAAAAAAAGCTTCCGACAAACTTTTTTGGGCCAAAATTTTGGCCCTAGTCCTAATGAAGCTACCCAAAATTTTACAGAACGTGAGTATATCTCATACTTTGCTCTCGTGATCTTACTATTCCTGATTCGTCCTCTGGTATGAAAATGACGTCTCGTCCTCCACCACTCCTTACGCCTCTTATGTCTCAAGCATCTAACTCCCCAAGGCTGCCTAGTCCAGATAGTGCTGAGTGGCACCTTGCAAATGAGCAGAGGTTAATTGCAATTAAACTTCAGAGGGGAAAGGTTCTGGAACTAGAGCAGACGCAGCAGATTGCAAATCAACAGAGGGTAGAACAAGAACTCCAAAGAGGAAAGGGTGACGTGTTAAATTATAAGGAGGAGATTCGAGAGCTAGACCGTCAAGCACGCCAGCGTTGGCTTGATGATACTGCTCGGCGACAAACAGAGAAGCTAGCAGCGGTTGATAAACTCCGAAGGCAAAAATTGGAGAAGCAAGACCTGAGGGAAAAGATTCGAGCGCGAGACCGACAGCGTAAGCTTGATGAAGATGCTGCTAGGCGCGCTGAGGTGCGAAGAGGAAAAGAACAACAAGAAGCTGAGCGTGGAGAGAGGTCGAGACTTAATAGTCTTGCCCTTGTTCTGCAGACAGAAGAAACCTGGCGTTTACGAGATGAAGCACGTACTACGAAGCAGCTTGGGCAAAAAGCATTACGAGACGAAGCTGGTATGAAAGCTAGAGGCCAATTTAAGCGCCCAGCGAGTACTCAGGAGGCTATTGACCCTAGTCCCAAGAAGACGCTAGGGCGATTCGACGGCAGACGATCAAGGTATGTTGGCCAGGTCTGGATCTAGGAATCCTGATCATGATTCCTTTCTAGGACGAGAAATCCTCGACGATTAAACCTCGACTTTAATGACGAGATCCCGTCTTTTCTACGACTAGAGTTGAATATATGGGGGACGTTTCGTCGGCTTTCCCGGAGGATATTACGTCAACTATCAAGATGTCATGTATGAGAGCTTATCAAAGGGCTATGGCGCACGCCTCTAGACGACTACCTTGTGGGATCTGTGGGGGTTGTTCCAAGAGGATCATACCCTTTCTGTTTCTCTCCAAGATGAGAATCTACTACACTACCTACAAGTTACTCAAACTAGTCCGGATTCCTGCGCAGTTACTGACAATCAACTGTCTGTTTGTCTGACTTGCAATTCTTGTATCGCCAATAAGAATATCCCGCCGTTGTCTGCTGGGAACTTTGTGAACCGATTGTTCTGTCAAGATTATCCCGCTGCCCTTCGAGACCTCAATACTGTCGAAGAACGGTTTATTGCTCGTGCTCATGTTATTGGTGCTTTCCTAAAGCTTACCTCTGGTGCTCAGAAGGGTACCAGTTACAGGGGGGCGCGCGGTCATTATGTTGCTGTAAAGCAGGACCCGAGCAACATCCTTTCAATCCTGCCTACGAAGAGACTACAAGATCACACTACTATTACAGTGAGCTGGGAAAAGGAGACTCCGCCGTCAGAAGAGAACCTGGCTCGCTTCTGCTCAGTCAATAAGAATAAGGTTTTACAGGCCTTGTTGTGGCTCTGCGCCCATAACCCTGTATATGCGTCAGTGACGATCGACTATGAGCTGTTAGATTCCTGGCCTCAAGACCACATCCCGCAAGAGATTCGAGATGCATTCCTTGCTTTGCAGACCAATACGACTTCTGGAGTTCAAGATGAGCGGGAAGGTTACGCAACTTCTCTACAAGACGGCTTGTTTGAGAATGAGCTTGATACAGAGGTAGAAAATCCTGAGCCAGGCACAATTGTTACCCGGTCGTTCTTTTCCGACTTCCATGGCCAGGATCCACAGGCCACTACCGCCCTGCTAGCAAGTCTTCAAGCTGTTCTGGAGAGTAAGGATTCTGACGGTGTACACGGCATGTTTAAACTCCCTTCCGCTTATAATTGAGTCCTTTACTAACAGGTACTGCTATATAAGAGATAAACTCGGTTCCTCGCAGGAGAGACAGTACAAGCCCTAGTACAGAGCCTCCTCTTGATCCGGTCAACCCACACATCTCTTACAAGAGTGTTCCAGCACTACCACTCCTCGACTCCTTTACTGATCCTGCATACTTTACTGGTGCATTCCCAACCCTGTTTCCGTACGGTGTTGGGGGCCATCTGGGTGACATACATGGGAATCGACCTCAAAAAGTATCACTTCAAGAATTTGCTAAATACGCAATGCTACATCATTCTCACTTGTGTGTAATACCCTTTCAAAGTTATACATCATAACTAATATCCTAGATTTTCCCAACACCATAACTTCATGTTCTATCTTTACGATCTAATCCTTATTCGACAAGCATGTCTCGGAAACTACCTCCAGGTCAAAAAGGGTTACTGGGCGACCGCTACCGCAGATCTTGCAACACTGACAGGCGATGAGCTACATGCTGCTGCTACTCAATTTCAAAGCAAGACCAAGATCTCGAACCCAGTGATTCATACCTTAATTAACAACATGAGGATTATTTCGTCCTTTAATCCAGAGTCCTATGGGGAAAAGATTAGACTCCGGAATCTTATTTTCGGAAAGATTGGACGTTTGGGAATTCCACTTATTTGGTTTACCCTTAATCCTCACGACATAGGGAATATCTTTGTAGTAAAGTTAGCTGGGGAAGATATTATGCTCGACAACACAGGGGTTAAGTCGCGCTTGCTTAAGTTAACATTGAAGAACCCAAGTCTAGTGGCTCAGTACTTCCATACTATTATTACTGCCTTCTTCGACTGCTTCTTCAAGTGTCTTTCTAGAGAAGCAGGTATCTTCGGCACTATCTCTTCCTACTTTGGAGTAGTGGAGTCAACGACACGGATGATGTTACACCTACACGGATTTGCCTGGCTTTCTGGGAACTTCGGTGCTGCAAACCTATCCCAGAGGCTAATTTCTGACAGCCAATTTAGGGATCGACTCATTACCTACATAGAGTCAATAATTAAGGAGACGGTTGATCTTACACTCGGTCAGCAGTTTGCTGCAGCCGAACCTCCTGGCTCAGCTACCTTTAGCATGCCACACGATATGACTCCTGAGGAGTTGAGGATAAGCTTAACATTGACTCTAACAATGTTGCTGCTAAGGTCCAAATGCATGTCCACTCTCATACATGTACTAAATATCAAAGGAAGGACATGAAAGCTCGTCTCGAAACCCAGCAACGAGAGAATAAGCAACGGCTTACAGGCAATATCCAGCCAACATCAATAGTTCAGGAGCCCAAACCGCAAAGGGCTCTTCTTCAGATCTGTCGATTCTTGTTTCCGAAACCACTAGTCCCGGAGTCTATTGTGACATCCGAAGGTTTTATTCGAATGCAAAGGAATCATCAGTTTGTGAACAAGTACAATCCTGTTATCTCTTCTACGATTAGATGCAACCACGATGTCAATTTTACGCCCTCATCGCCCAAGGTCCTTGCAGCTGTCTACTATATGACCAATTATGTTACAAAGTCTCAAACGGATCGTGGCCAACTTGTACTTGCCGCTGCTGTTCTAAAGAAAGCTCAAGAGGTCGCTGAAGCTGAAGCAGCTGCGGACGTTGGGCTACCAGTCCCTAAACCTCTAGATATGGCCAAGTTTGCGTTGAAGGCGTATCACAGGTTTACAAGGGATACAGAGGTTGGAGCTCCTGCAGTGGCCCATTTCCTCCTTAACCAACCGTCGTTCTATGTGCCACAAGGGGGCCGGTCTGTCACTATTAACTTTTACTGGGTGAAAGGTGCTTTCCGGACTGCGCTTGCTGCATTGCTAGACGATGTTGCACCGGATATTGCTGCAATGGAGGCAGAACAGTATACTCAGTTTGACTCGGAAAGCCGCCGTCCCTCTTTATATGAGAACTACAGAAAACGGGGTCAGAAGCTAGCGGGTCTTTGTTTCTACGAGTACGCTTCTCAAATCTTCGTACAGACTTTTGCGCTGCTGCAGGGCGTGGCATGTGCTTTCTGTTCGAAAATACACACCCGCTGCATACAACGCATGTGCAAGTCTCGGTCAGTTCAAGAGAAAGTCTAGCGACGCCTTCTTTATGTGGGAGCTTTACACGATTCCCGGATACCGAAAATAGTGTTCTTTCCAGTACGTCTAGGACTCAGGATGAGATTGACGAGACTTACTTGGCTTATTCTACCCTTGGAATAGACTCCCTTTGGATTTTCCACAAGACCAACTTCGGGATCTTAGA